>JANRMJ010000054.1:531207-542191 GCA_025584955.1 Alethe diademata | reverse complement strand
ATCCCATCCCATCCCATCCCATCCCATCCCATCCCTGCCAGGGCAGGGACACCTTCCTCTGCCCCAGGCTGCTCCAAACCCTGTCCAGCCTGGCCTTGGGATCCAGGGGCAGCCACAGCTGGGCTGGGCATCCTCCAGGGAGCAATTCCTGCCCAAAATCCCATCCAAAGCCACTCTGTGTCAGTCTGAACCCATTCCCCCTCTGGGCTCTGCAGCAGCTCCAGGTCCTGCTGCTGTGGCCCAGCTCTGCAGGTCTCACCTGGGCTCAGGGCAAGGGGCACAATCCCCCTCCCCTCCCCTCCCCACGGGCACACAAGAGCTCTTCAGGGCCTGCTGCTTTCCTCTGGGTTTAAAACAAAGATGCATTGTGTGAGGATGCTCCTGGAGCACCTCCCAGCAAGCTCAGATTTATGCCCTTTGGAATACAGCCTTTGCTTCACAAACAGTACTTCATGAGAGAGTACTCAATTAATTGCTCACTTCCTAAGCGTTCAGGAAATCATTAATTTGCAGGAGTGTGGAACAAAGCAGTGATATTCATGCTCAGTGTACCCCCACCAAAGATGGGAACAGGTTTCAGTTCTGCCCTGTCCCACTGTTCAGACCACCCATTCTCCTTCCATCGACCCTCTCTGGTGGCCAAGCAGCCCCTGGAAACAGTTTCTCATCAGGGCAGAGCTAACCCCAGGGCTCAGGGGGATGGAGCAACCACTGTCCCTCACCAAACCAGGGCTCACTTTAAATGCTGAGATATTTGCAGCTTGAACAAGGGATTTTTTTTCTGAAGCTGCTCAGGGACATGCAGGGGCATCACTGAAACACTGAACGTGTCCCTGCAGGGAGGAGAGCCCAGGTCTTTGCTCTGTGCTCTGTAAAAGGGCTCTGGAAACACAGAATGGGAGCTCCACACGGAAATGTTGAGCTCTGCAGAGAAGAGGTGGCCTTTTCATTCACCCACAAAGGGCCAGGCCCACCTACAGGGCTGCACAAACCAGAATAACAGTAATAATAGTCATGACTGAAGAAAGAAAATATAGGCCAGGCCCTGGCATTAACAAAACTCTAAAAGCTGCTGCACTGACTGCAATGCAGACAAAAGAGATGAAATCTGGGCACACTGGTGAGGGCCTCCAGGCACAGAGCTGATTTTTGCCCTTTATTGGTATTTAGCTCATCTAAGGGAAGCTGAAGGTTTAAAAGCCATTTTTCTTCAATGGGAAATGATTCATTTCTTTTTCCCCCCAACAATATGTTCTAATCTTGTTCACTTCACTGAGAACATGGTGACACATCGGGCAGGACTGTGTGGCAATGACTTTCCTGAATGGAAAGGAAATGTCACACAGGACTTTTCTGAGAGCACGTGTGACATTTTCCTGCCCTCCCCCAGAATAAAAAGCAGTAAATTCAGAGGTGACAGCCTTGGCCACATCTTCCCAGGAATGCTGGGTTCCTCCAGCATCACCTTGAGCAGGGACCTCCTCCTTTCCAAAGTATAAACTCAGCCTCAGCTCATGCTAAATTCTGGCCAGAGGGTCTCCTTTATGTATCAGGAATTACATACACACTAAAAGGCCTTTTTTGCTTCTTATTTCCCCTCTCAGGAAGTCTCCAGCACCCTCTTCCCTTCCTCTGTCACCTCAGGGCTCCCTGTGGGAACACAGCCCTCCCTACAGAAATATCAGGTGCTCCCAAGGAAGCTCCTGTACAGATACCCTGCAAAAACCCTGTTCTCCTTTTCCCTCTATGCCCTGCTAGGCTCTGAACAAACCTCTGATGTGCCTGAGCTGCTGCATTCAATGCCCTGTGATCCTGCCCTAAAGTATTCAGAACTACTAAACCCAATGACTTTCTTTGCTGGAGACTCTGCATAACTCAGATTCCACCTGGGCTTTGAGCAGGTTTTATTTCTCCCAGCTAACTACAGAAAGGCTCTATACTGATATATTGACCCCATCCAGATGTGTGGCCACACCTGCTTCCTTTGGGAGAGAGGCTGCACCACAGAGAGTCAGCACATCCCAAAATTGTCCCCAGAGAGCATGCCCAGCCTGCACCCAGCACCCACAGAGCCACAGGAGTCAGCCAAGCCAAAAACCAAACTGGGATTTCAGTCACAAACCTGGCACTGCACAGGGCCCACCTGCCATGCTAATATACCAAAAAGACATAATTGAAGTGACAACAAGTAATTATGACATGCAGGCAAAACGCATTTCAATGAATGCAAATCTACTGGAAGTTCAGCTGCAAGGAAAGTCCCTGACTGCAGTGAATTCTGGTGGTGTCCATCTGTAACACCCTTTCCTCCTGCCAGCAGCCCTTCCCTTCCCTCAGACACTTCAGTGGGGTAGCAGGAATGAATAAAACAGCCCAAATCACTGTGATAACGTGGTTCAGCAGGAACAGAGTATTTCCGATTTATCTGCTTGCTCGGGGAGAACCACTCTGTTCAAGGATCCACAGGAGCAGAAAACTGAGGGACACATAATGAGAATTTTGTGTACTCCAGCCATTCAGTGCATTTGAATCCTCATACTAAAATTAAATTTCCCTTCTTACCTCTCTTCCCCTCTTTAATTCTCAGCATAGCATTTAACACTTTCAGTCATTGTAAGAAAGTCTGATTTCTTTCTAACAGAAAAGATGTTGAAGTTATAACAGTGATGCCACTTCTTTTCAGATAAATGCTGTTCATCACCTTATCCCTGAAAAATCTTTAAATGTTTCTCCAGTTTATTTAAGGATGGATTTGGAAGAACCACTCTGAGTGTGGCTGAGGGAAAATAGAGATAATAAAGAACAGAAATAATAAAAGGCACTTTCTATCAATACCTCTCTGCAGAGGGTGCTCCTGTCAACCAGACCTGAGGACTCCCCCAGTTCACACAGATTTTTGTCACTGTCTGAGGTGTCAGCACAACATCCTGCAGATAAACCTAGGTTGGACTTGAGGATCTCAAAGGTCTTCTCCAACCTAGTTCATCCTGTCCTTTTCCAGGGTTATTATTAGTTTCACTAAAGCTCAGCACAGATTCAGCTCCTCTCTGGAAGCACTGTTAGAAGGTCTCTGAACACAATTCATTGCTACAAATAACCCCATTACAAACAGCCAAGGTCTTCCAATTAGCCAAGTGCAGGATAATAGCAGAGCACAGTTTCCCGAGGTTATGTGGCAAATGGCAAAGTTTTGTCATTGTCTCCATGTCTTGCAATGCCACTGACATCCCAGCACACTGAAATAAATTCCCTGTTGGAATATTTCGAGCCTCTGCCCCCTGCAATGGGAATTTCACCAGGCTGACAAAGCAGGAATTAAATCTTGCCTCTATGGCACATGGCTGCAGAGTGCTTTTGTGCAAGAAAAATTTCCTTTGACATTTTCAATGAAAGGGACACATTTGGGTTTGTTCTACAGGTATTCCACACAAGGTCAAAGTGCTGCTATACCCACAGAGTTCAGGGGGGCTTACAATTCCCTTTTCTTTCTCTGAACACACAGTTCTGTGTTGCAACAGCACTCAGGGTCAGAATCCTTCTGCCACAAGCAAGACCCAGTTTATTTTTGTGTCAGCAGAAAGCTTTGCTTTCTTACATTGCTTAGGATTAAAATAGCCTGGCTCTGTTGCAGAAGTTACAAATTGTTATGGCTGGTGGGTTATTCAGGTAAAAAACACCAAGAGTCCTGTGCTGATTTCACTGGAAAAGCAAAGGAATAGTTTCTGAGGCAGCACACCAAACTCCCCTTAAGATTATGGAATGGTTTGGGCTGGAAGGGACACAGAAAATCACCCAGATTCACCCATTCCATGGCAGGGACAGCTCCCACTGTCCCAGCTGCTCCAGCCCCAGTGTTCAGCCTGGCCTTGGGCACTGCCAGGGATCCAGGGGCAGCCCCAGCTGCTCTGGGCACCTGTGCCAGGGCCTGCCCACCCTCCCAGCCAGGAATTCCTTCCTGTTGGAGGCCAATCCCTGTGCCCTGTCCCCCCATTCCCCATCCTATTTTGGGGAAATATAGACATTTTTACCCCAGAAATGGCCAGAATGCTTCTTGTTAACTTTTCCAGAAAGAAGAAGCTAAAAAGCAAATTTATTCAAGCCCTAAGAAATTGCCTTCAGAATTTTACCTGTATCTCTACTAGACCATCATTAGTGACAAAATAAATCTTCAGTGATTGCTGAATTCCTGATTAATTTATGGACATCTCTTTGAAAAATGAAGGCTAAAATATACACAGGTACATGATAATAAATGACAGATTTGAAAAGGGACATGCAAAGGCAGCAATCTGAGCAATCATTTTTCCCTTTTCCATCATTTCAGACGGAGAATCAAGCTACAATGAGCTCTATATTTCACAGCCCTGCCTGGGAAACTTTCTAACTATAATTATTAAAAGTTGGAAATATTAAACAATGCAAATGTTTCCCCCTCATTCTATGCACGCCACACCATTGCACACAGTGAATTTCTTCGTTATGTGGTTAACTCTTTTTTTTTTTTTAATACCAAATTCCTTGCCAGCCAGCCTGGTTTTCCTTTTTATGTGTTCACAGGAATCCCATCCACCATGAGCACTGCTCCACTGACATCACTGTCTCCACAGCCCACAGCAGAACTGCTGTGGATTCCCTGCACTCAGGGGTTTTTCTCTGGAGCTGCAGTGTTAAAAAGAGGTTTTAAAGCTATGCACAGTATTCTGACAGGCCCTCCTCCAGGGCAGAAGGGTGTTTCTCCCACCTGGGCTTTTTTTAGCATATATATATATCCCAGGGATGGCAGCTGCTCCCAGGTGTCAGACTCTTGTGTTCATGTTCCAAGACTCTGGATTTGTCTTGGAATGCCTCTGGGATCAGAAATCACTGCTCCTGGTACTGCCCTGCACTCTACAGGTTGCTAACAGTCAGATTTTCCACAGGGCACTTGTTCTGTAAAAGACAGGAAGAGCCCTCATTCCGGCTTTGGTTTTCTAATAAAATGCTGTCCACAATTCTGTGGGGTTTTTTCCCCCCTCTGTCAATTCAAGATTAATGAGATTCAATATGAAGTAATGTGGATACCTAAGAAACTCGTGGGGAACTCTGTGATCTCAGAAGCCTTTCAAACCTAACTGATTCTGATTTATGGGATGTGAGCAAAGGTTTTGAGCTCAACAAACAAGCAAGTGCATATGTAGGTCACCCCTTGTGGAGCTCATGTTTTTCCTGCTGAATAAAGGAAGAAAATATTTTTTACCTCATCTTGCTGTTGCACAGAGGAAATTTTAAATATATTTAGAAGATTTTTCAGCACAAACCCTTTGTCCCATTTTTAATCTGGTTTAAGCTGGCTTCTCACCTGGATCTGACTTCTGACCATAAGGAAAGATGTTTTCACTGGCAGAGTCATCAAATGCTGGCACAGCTGCCCCTGTCCTGGCAGACACTGAAAACCAGCCTGGAAGTGACCCTGAGCATCCTGGTTTGGGTGGAACCAGAGGATTCCCCAACTTCAGCCACTCTGAGATCCAGAGGGGATGCTTGGCTGTGACTGTGGATCCCCCAGCCCCGAATTTAGTGGGAACCTTTGTTGATTATGCCATTTAAAATGCCTGGGTTTGCAAGCCAGATGGAAACACAAGCATGGGAACACGACCTGTCATCCCAGCAGGGCCTTCCCAAGCTTTCTCCTCCAAGAAATTGATTTTCAGTAGGGGGCCTGCTAGCCAGAATGCCTTAGCAATGCCACCCCTTCCATTTCCTGCTGTTGATATTTTAAACCAGGGGTCTGCCCTCAGCAGAACAGGCTGGCACAGGGAGGCACACAGAGCTGCTCAGAATTATCTCACCCTGAGTTCTGTGCACGGTTCTGATGCTGATAATGTGGATAATCAGGGAGGCTCGGAAGCAGATCCACTGACAAGCACAAAATAATGAAGCTTTCTCTGCTGCTTTGGGTTTTTCCCAGTATTTTGTGTGATACCTCTCCATTCTTCTTTCCTCCTTGGTCAAACACATAAAACCAGGAGCGAGAAACAATTTATTTATCATGGTGAGAAAATCAGATTTGTATCAATTACACAAGTAGGAGAGAATTAGGAATTAGTGCTGTGAAGGAAGACTCGAGTAACCCAAAGCAATAAAAATAACTGTGCTGATTAACTTCTCAGCTTGGGCAAGCATTTCATTCATTCCTAAAAGGCTGCACAGCCACAGAGGCTGCCCTACATCAACTGGAATATTTTAATTGCACTTCAGGCTACTAGGAAAAAAAGCAATCTAGGAATGCTGGCCTTGGGTTTCTCAGCTCCAACTTCATGGATTCAGAGCTGATCATCTCCTGCCCCTGCCTTGGGTCACGGAATATCAGTGCCAAGGCTGGAGAGGGAAAAGATGCTCAGAGGCATCAGGGTTTGTTATGACAGGGCTTTTTCCAGAGGGATATTTCAGCAATTGATGATGCCAGCCCTAATTTTTTGGCACAGCACAGGGGGAAAAAAGAGGGAGTTTAGGCAGAAATGTATTATCCTGTCCCAGTTCCAGCAGAAAATGCCTCCAGTGGGTCAAATCATGGTCTCTCATCAGCTCGCTGCAGAGAGCATTCATGCAGCAACACAATGGAGTGGGCAGAATGTGAATTAGCCAGGACAAAAAGAGCCCAAAGCAAACCCAAAACAGGCAGGAATGGAGGGCAGAGGGAATGTGGCTCTCTTCACCTCACAACACAATGCTGATACCAAAGTCTGCAGCACCACTGAAGGTGCTGGTGGCAAAAAGAGAGCATGCAAGGAGGGGTCTGCAGCTGCACAGAGCAGCTGGAGATCAGTGTGAGCTCTGCAGAGGCCCCAGGAGCAGCCCCAGGGGCAGGCAGAAATGCACTCTGTGTTGGGCTGGGCTACAGCAGCCACACACAGCTTTTAGGGTAACACACGTTTGTTTTGGGTTAATGATTTGTTTGTTCCCTCCTGGCTGCCCCTGCAAGCACCTCTGCCATCCTGACTGCATTCAGCACAGCAACTGTGCTCAGGTGGAGCCCCTAGAAACAGTTCAGACATCAGAACCAGCAGAGCTTGGTGCAAGCTCTGAATCCAACTCTCAGGATTAAAGTGACACATTTACATATAATATACTCATAGATTATATTTTATGTGCAAGGGTGTAATACACAGATCTTAAAATATTCCAAGTATCCTTTCAGTTGTGTGCTGACACATATAAATTTAGACCTGTTTATGCACATACTCAAAACCCCATCTATTACTTTTATCACATATTTTACCTTATGTGGGTATATAAAACAGATCACACAAATGCCAAGGGAGAGACAAAACATTCAGAGTCATCCTTACAATGCAGAGATTCAAACCCAAAGCTGCAGCTGTCTGTGGGTTTAATTTTGCCAGGTGCTATGTAGATGATGAGATGGGCTACCAAAGCATATATGGCACATGTTTAAATGGAAACATTCCTGCTTGCTAGCAAACTTTCAGTAGTCCTCCAGCACTGGAGCATTTTTTTTCCAAAATCCTGTCCCCCATCTGTGGATGAATGGAGAAGGGTCTACAATGCCAGGATCGAGGTGAATAAAGTTAATAAGGTGAAACACTCTCTGGTTGGTAAGTTAATAAGGTGAGAGACTCTTTTGAAGTTAAGTGTGGAAGGAGAAAAATGAGTTAGGACACATTGAAATGATGCTGGCACAGATTTGGGACAGTCATTAATTCACCTCACCAGCTTGCTCATAATTAAGAGTAATTAATGGCAGAATAGAGAAATATGCACTGAGAAAACAGAGCAGCAGAATAAAAACATTAAATTAATTCTTCTCCCTTCCTCATTATCTGCTGAAAGGTTGTTGGTTTGGGGAGTCTATTTCTCCTGTAAAAAGGAGCTATGGAAAGAGCTCCTTGGAGCAGAAACACATTCTTGAGTTTAAAAACTAATTTTACCTCCTCACTTACGTGGAATTTGGTCACGTGTGGTTAAAGAGAGAGGGGAAAAACTTTAAAAAAATATTCTGTAGCACCTTAAACTGGGTAGGGCCTGCTTAAAGTCCTGAGGGCAACAGAGTTAAAATTTCTCAGAACTTGACTAAGAAATTGAGAAAACTCCCAGGGTTTGTTTTTTGTTTTTTTTTTTAACTTCCACATTTCCCTACACATTTGAGTAAACTTGTTTTTGTGATATTGAGGCTGCTCCCAAACTCAAACCAGAATTCTGGAAGGATACAGAGAGGGAAGGAGGTGTTTTACATCCCCAAATTCAGTCATGAGGCCCTGATAGCAGGCCAGGTTTCAGCTATCAGCCTAACAGTGCTACATAAACTGCAATTTGTGTCACAATCACACGTTACATCCACCTGGAATTCCATGTTGTGGAACAAGAGTAAGGGCTTCAAATTCCTGCGTAAAGGACTCTGTCACTATTGGTAATATCAATATATGACATGTTTACACCTGGGTAAACAAACAAGAAAGCAACACTGCTGATTTCAGGAGGAAACTGTCCCTGGTGAACCCAAAACATGCCATGAGAAATGCAGAGTGGGGCTCTGATCCCCAAAAATATGCCATGAGAAATGCACAGGAGCTCTGATCCCCCAAAACATACCATGAGAAATACAAAGTGGGGCTCTGATCCCCAAAAACATGCCATGAGAAATACAAAGTGGGGCCCTGAACCCCCAAAAATATGCCATGAGAAATGCACAGGAGCTCTGATCCCTCAAAACATGCCTGAGAAATGCAGAGTGGGCCCCTGACCCCCCAAAACATACCATGAGAAATACAAAGTGGGGCCCTGACCCCCCAAAACATACTGTGAGAAATGCACAGTGGAGCTCTGACCCCCCAAAACATGCCATGAGAAAAACAAAGTGGGGCTCTGACCCCAAATTAGTGTGCACAAAAAATCAAGGGTATGAGGAAAAGTCAGATTTAACATTAAACTACAAAAGCACAACAGGTTCGTTGGCAAGATTCACTCTATTCACAAAGGGCAACGAAGGCACAACAAGGAAAGCAAGCAACAATAAAACCAAACAAAACCCAGGCAATCAAAGCAGAAATGAATTGAAACTACCTGGATATGTGTGTGCTTGTAAAGAGTGCAAACAAGGTTTAAAAAAATCACAGCCTAAAGCTTAATAACACCCAAACTTCGCAGTACTTTATCCTAACTGATACCTTAATCTATAGCTTAACCACAACAACCCAACAGAGAAACAACATTTAGCAGCACTCAGCCCAGATTAGAACAACTTAACCCAACTTCCAGATGTGCTCTGGCACACGGGTGAGGGGCGTGCACACACAGTCACAGTGCGAAGTAAGGTAGCTGTGGAAAATCCCCCTCGGGGTACTCACTTTGGATGTCTTCGCACCTGCCGGCGGGACAGGGTCGGTGACTGCTGTCACAGCCCGTGGGGCGGTCGCAGGGCCCTTTTGGACACTGCTGATCGGGACCAAACCCATTCCAGAGCACTTTGGATCGGAGAGCCCCATTTTGGGCTCTGCCAGAGGGGCTCAGGCAGAGCCAGGCTCACCCGGGCACAGCTGGGCGCTCTGTGCAGCGCCACAAAGGAACGCTCTGCCGCTCCGGCCGCAGCAGCGCTCCCCAGGGCTCGTGCGAGCGGGCAGGGTGTTCGGCAGGCTCAGAGGAGGCGAGCCCAGGTGCTCCGAGCAGCCTGAGCAGCCCGGGTCAGGTTCCACCGGCCCCGGAGAGGAGTTAAAGGAGCGCGCCCCGCTCCAGCCCGGGCGCGCCCGGAGCGCAGAGCGCGGCTGGGACCGGGACCCTGCCGCAACCTCGGCTCTGGGAACCCCTGCACAGCCTGCACTGCTCTGGAAACTGCAGGCGGCTCTTTCCAGGACCCACTGGAGGCTGCCTGGCAGACATAATGTGCATGGTTTCCTTTCACTGCACTCCAGCATGTGCTGCCACTGCTCGGAGGAGTTAATGTCTGCAGCAATAGTTAGGCAGGCTGGAGAGGAATACTAAGTAAACAAATCTGAATTATTTCAGTTTTGGATCTCAGCTATGCAGTTTTAGTTCTGTTGCTAGGTGGGAGTCCTTCTCCTCTGGTGGTATTTTCTTTTTTCAGAGCAGCTCAGGACCCATATGTTTGCTTTATGGTGAAGCACTCTGAGTTTCACTGAACCTTCAAAAACCAGGTTAAAAAAATTCCTCGAGAACTCCAAGTCCGCAGGGGAAGGCGATCCGGTGGCCAAGCCAAGGCCAGGGGATGCTCTGATCCCTGTGCCCGAGAGCTCAGAATCGGCGGGGGAGATTCATCAGTGAGTGGACACCTGGCCCCCAGCCCCGCCGTCCCCTTGCTGAGGGGACACACGCTTGGGGACAGGCGCCGAGGGGACACATCGCCCGTCCCCTGCTCGGCTGCAGGGCAGCAGGGACACTGCTGGAAGCGCTTCCTTCCCCTTCCCCAGCGGTGTCCCCCAGCCTGCAGAGCTGTGCACCGTCACCCTGTGCCGTGCCAGGTCCGGCACCGAGGTGCCCCGCACAGGACACCCCTCCAAAGCCTGGCGCCACCGGCAGCTTCAAAAACCAGGAGTGCGGGGCTGAAGGGCACGGGGGGAAAGGAGGGGCTGCGGGGACGGCGACAGGGACAGCTCTGCCGCTCTCCCTGTCCCTGTTTCCGTGTTCCTGTCCCAGAATCGCGGAATCCCAGAATGGATGGGGTTGGAAAGGACCTCTGGAGCGCACCCGGACTAAACCCGTGTCGCCACCCGGAGCGGGTGACACAGGCACGCGTCCAGGCGGGTTTGGGGTGTCTCCAGAGCGGGACACCCCACGGCCTCCCTGGGCAGCTGTCCCTGTCCCTGTCCCGGACCGCTCCGCGCGTGTCCCCGTGCGCGTCCCCGTGCGCACGGACCGGAGCCGCCTGGCCCCGCCCGGGGCCGCCCCCGGGAGGATCCTCCCGCTCCATCCCTCCCTGAGGATGCAAGACCAAAGGCAGACTGCTTAATTTGCCTGTGTCTGCACATGTTGG
>JANRMJ010000054.1:499789-510198 GCA_025584955.1 Alethe diademata | reverse complement strand
TGCTCTGGAAGGCAGTGCATTCAGCAATCAGTGCTCTGGAAGGCAGTGCATTCAGCAAACAGCACCTTCTTGGTAAAAAAACGCTTCAAGTCCAAAGACATCCCATAACTCCCAAAGCCCCTTTCAGCCCCAGCTGAAGTGCTGGCTCCCCCATCTCCTGCAGTCCCAGGGGTGCCACAGCAGGGAAGTGCAGTGGCTGTGACCTGCAGCAAAGCAGAGACTCGGGGGCTGCAGGTCTGTCACCTGAATTTATTAATTACCTGGATAATGTTATGAAATTAGGGCCAAGAGAGTGTCAGCACAGCTAAATCCACCCCTGCACTGACAGCTCTAGGGCTGTGCCTGTTCACTCCTCAGCAGGGATCCACAAGAGGAGGGGGAGAGACCCTTTACCAGGACTGGAGGGACAGGACAGGGGAACAGCTTCCATCTGCTAGAGGGAAGGGTCAGATGGGACACTGGGCAGGAATTGTTCCCTGTGGGGATGGAAAAGCCCTGGCACAGGGTGCCCAGAGCAGCTGTGGCTGCCCCTGGATCCCTGGGATGTCCAAGGCCAGGCTGGACACTGGGGTGGGAGCAGCTGGGACAGTGGGAGGTGTCCCTGCCCATGGCTGGGGTGGTAATGGGTGGGATTTAAGGTCCCTTCCACCCAAACCATTCCATGACTCCATGATCTCCCCCAGTTATTGTGTGCTGGCATAGTGCCTGGACCCAGAGCTGCAATGGGAGCAGAGCCAGGTTTTGGCCCAAAAGATGCAGCTGAGTGCTCTTTGTGAGTCTCTGAGTTTGAAACTTCATTGTAGCCACGGGGTGGTTTTAAGCATTCTGGATGAATGCTCTTGTGTACTGTGCTCAGTGATTCCTTGCTATTCCAGGACCATAATAACAAGGTTTATTATGTTCTTACCCAGCGTGTTGTGACATTATTGCAAAATTATTGTTTTGTTTCTCCTAAACTCAAGATTTTTTTGTAACAGTAATAATAATAAAAGATACAGGCTGATGAATTATCCACTATGTCAGACTGCAGCACAGCAGAGTCTGAAATAGCTGAGAAAGTGAAACACAAAAATATCTCAATTTACGAGTGAAACACTAACACACACTAAACTTTTGCTGCACTATTCCTCATCTGAATTTTAGTTTTCTCTTCACAAGGAGACAAGACTTGGGCTTCTCAGGTGATAAATCTTAACCAGATTAAAGGAATATTCAGCACAGGCCTTTGGAAAGCATAAATTGTGGGTTTTGTGCAGGGTGGGTTCAGAGAAAAGCACTACTCCTCAGTCTGGTAAGAAATGCATTTCCAAATGAATAAACAATCACAGCTGGTGCACAGGAAGATAATAGCTAATTCCTTGTATGATGTATCAGGTAGGATAATTTGGCACTGAGCTGCTGCTGCTGGCCACGTGCAGTGAGTGTTTTTCACGGTGTAATTCATGGGAGCTTTACAGCTCCAGCTGCTGGAGCTGGGGTGGCTGCCACTTGTTTGGATTTACACCAGCGTGTGGCTGAAGGCAGGGCAAGAACTGTGCCTGGTGTGTGCTGCCCACCTGAGGAAAGGCCATCTCACCTGAGGCTGCAGGCAGGAGCAGCAGGAGCGCTGGCAGAGCAGGGAGAGGCTGCAGGCTGGGCTGCTCTGGCTCTCACAGGGGAGGGGCAGCCACATCTCAGCCTGTGCCAAGGGACATTCCCCACCTGGGGTCCCAGTTCTGGGACCTGGGGCAGGGACCCTCACTGCTGTGGGATTTGTGGGAGCAGGAACTGTCAGCCGAGCAGTTCGAGGATGGATGCCCTCAAACCCCTAAATCTTTGCTGCTGGGGAGAGGATTTAAGTGTCCACCTCAGCCCCTGTGGTGCTGGTGCATTGCCTGCCTTGCACCTCTGCAGTTAAACCCCCATGGACATCAGGAGCGTGGATAGGTAAGAGACACTTGAAGAAATTCCTTGCTAAGGTGGGAGTGTTAATTTTCTGGCAAATATATCTGTCTTCCAAAACGAACCAGGTGAGGTTTAACATCCCTTCCCATGAAAAAAATCCCCTGACATCCAAAAGCATAATTTATGCAAAGCTGCTTCCCTTACCTTCCTATTCATCTGCCATATGCTCCTCCACGTCCTCAGTGGGTCCCTCTGTGCTTCCCTGTGTGCAGAACCAACAGGAATCCTCACTCTGTGCTGCAGAACTGGGAAGGCAATTTGGCTTTGATTAATTCTAGCTGCCAGTGATTGCAGAACATGCATGGGGACAGCTACCCTCTAATCTGTGTTCAGTCCCAAAGTTCCCAGCACGGAAATACTAATCATTATCTCCCAATTGCACAGGATAAAATGCAGGCTCACTGATGATGGGGGAAATAACTTTATCAGTTGCAACTGGGAAGGTAATGCTTAGTGTTATTACCCTGGAATGAAAAGGTGCTTTTCTGTGCAGAAATCCTTGAGGATTGTAAGAGAAAAAGGCCAGGAAAACTGCAGACTGTTTCCTCCATTCATCCCCTCCTCTTCCAGCTCATTTGGTGTCCCAGAACTGTGGATGGTGGGACCTTTAATCACCTGATACCTGTGGAAAAAAATGGTCAGGCTTCCAGGTGCACCACCCCTCCCACGTGGTGTTTTAGTGTGGCCATCTCTGCTCTGCCTCCATGCACATCCTTTCTCCAGGTCTGAGCCATCAGCACCCTGCCAATGGGCTTCTTCTCTTACTGGACATTACTGCAGGTAATTTCATTAGGAATGGAAGTGCCATTGACTCTCTGATGATGGAAATAGATTCCCAGTAAAGGTGTGCTGAAGTCATGGCAGGGATCCACACTTACTGTGCCCCCCAATTCTGTGTCAGATTTACCCAGAATAAAGCAGCCTTTTCCTGTCCCAAGCTCTCTGTGCATTCTGAGGCTCGAGGGGGCTCTCTCCTGTCACTCATCCTCGTTGTAAGCAGCCAAATTCTGCCCTCAGGCCCCTCTGTGCAGCCCTGCTGCCTTCCAAGGGCATCCAGGGATGTACAGCCTCTCTGGGACTGAGGGAATCTGCAAAGGCTTCTCTGAAGCACAGTCTGAGAAGAATGGACTCGTGGAATATTGCATTCATTGCAGAATATCCTGCTGCTGCTGCTGCTGCTGAGCAGGACCCAGCTGTGCTGGCTGAACTTCTGAGAGGGGGCAAAATACTCAGAAGGAAAATACCAGCTGAAGTAAGTGGGACACAGTAATTGCAAGGCTTTGATCTGTTTTTTACAGCCCATTTGAAACTGATTTTCTTAGTAACACTTCCCCTAAGCTGAGATTTGGTAAAATAAGGAGTTACTGGAGCTGCTGGTGATTTACATTTGCACTTCTTTTCTGTGTCTCTATTAAAGAAGGCATTTTAAAGTGCCCCAAATGGTTCAGGCACCTGATTAAGAGACTCAGAAGTGCTAAGCAAAAGTAAACACCAGAAATCACATGTCACAGAGGAAAATGAAGGATATATTAAAGGCAGCTTAATTTTTAATAAGTTTTAATTACTTTTTCTTCCACTGTGTCAACATTACCAGAGGAAATCCAAACCCTCGCCTCCTTGTGTGTCCTTTTCAAATAAAGAGCTGCAAAGAATCATTTTTCTCCTCTGTAAGAATGGACTACAGATCAGTAAAACTTGTCTCTGATCAGACTGCAATGATTTCTCCAAATGGCTCTATAAATTAAAATATTTGCTCTGTGTTGAGCAGCAAGGGAAGACAGATTGTAGCTCATTCACCAGGAAAGGTCAGCAGACCCAAATGAAAATGCAAAAACATCAATTGTTTCCATTCACTAATCACATATAATTGGTCTGGCTCACCTGAACTAGAACACATTTGTTATTATAATGCATAATTAAAGTTCTTTTCATTTTGCTGCTTTCCAGATGCAATTATCTTTCTTTTAACAAATGCAGAGAAGGAAACTTCTTGTAAAACTGAAGGTACATTTGACAAATTAGTATAATTAAGAAAATGTCCCTGAAAGAGGAAAAACTTTCTGAGTAGGAACACTGTCAGTTCCCAGTACTTATTGCCTGTCCTTTGCGACTTCCATCGACAGAAGAAATTCTGATTTAGGGTGGGATGGAAGTCTCCAAATCAGCTGGGCTGAAACATGAACATCTTTGTTTTGCACCTCCCTTTCAATCCTCTCATGCTTTCATTCTGCTTTCAGGATGTGTCCCTGCTCAAGAGGGAGACAAGGGCAGTGGGAACAGGGGCATCACTCCCTAAATCCCAGCCAGCTGCTCCCTGCCATCCCATATTTGCAATATCAACAGGTTCAGTTAAATCTCACATTCTGAACCATCTTGCCTCTTTCTGGTGCATAATTTTGCCTTTTTCTGGTGCATAATTACTTCCTGTAACTTAGAGCTGATTTTAAATAATGATGTTAAAGTCAATGATGGGTTAGAGACTTATTAGTATCTTCAGGGATCTAAGATTGAAGATTATAATATTAAGAAGATGCATGCAGCCATTAATGTAATTTTGAAGTGTAAAGCCTGTCTAATCTAATTTACTATATTACAGTATGAGCTATAATTTTGACTAATTAAATGTCTCTAATCTTTTTGCTAGGTTAAGCTTCGACTGACCAATATTTACTTTATTAGGTTAAGATTAAACACCTCTGTTCCCAAGAAAAATCTTTAAAAAGTCAAGCATCCCTATTTCCACTGGAGCAGTGGGGCACAAGGAAGCCAAGGGCCATTTTAGAGAACCAAAATGTGCTCAAAGATTGAGTAGGGTGTTTACCTAACAAGCACTATTAAGCTGGTAAAATGAATTAATAGAATGTTGTAAGCACAATACTTTGTAATGCAGAATTTAGGGTGCAGGAAAAGCAAATTGCTTTATTCTGGTCTGTTTGTGCAGCTCACAAAGTGAGGCAGGTCTGAGACAGGTGGAGGTTCACCTTCTGTGGGTTTTCAGTGCCAGCCAGAGTGAATAATAACTGTTTCTGTGTGCAAATAGGAGGCACTGCAGGGAGAAAATGCAGCGTGACTGCAAGGCAGTTTATTGAACTCCTCAGCGCCGTTAAGTGAAGAATGAAAGCTGCATTTACAGGCCAGGGAATGCATCAGACAGGACAGGAGATAACAGTGATAAACCAAGGAGAAAGCAGGAGGCTTCTGCACAGAGAGGAGCGAGCCTGCCTCCAAATGGGGCTGCCAGCAGATATTTCATGCAGCACAGCAGCAGCTCATACTTAGGGCTTGTCAAACACACCTACTCTCCAGATAATAAAACACCCCCAGCAACACAAACAGTTTTTAAGCAGCCACCCAAGGGGAGGCATCATGGGAATCATTGCCTGTGTGAGTGCACAGCTCCCCTTCCCCAGCAGGGCTGGGTGCTCCCTGCTCCTGCTGGCCTCCCTCACCCCAGCCCAGCCTGGGCTTGCCTGGGGAGGGCAGCACTGGGGAGTGACAGAGAGGGCCTTTTCCCCTTTTCCCCTTTTCCCCTTTTCCCCTTTTCCCTCTTCAATCCATGAGCCAGCCAGGATGGGAGGCTCTCCAGAACTGCCTTTGGTTTATTCACTCATACCCACATCTCCTGTGCTTGTGGTTGTGGTTGTGTCTTCAGCCTTTCCCTCCCTCTGTATCACACCCCTCCACACTACCAAAACTGCTCTTGCAGCCTTTGCTTTGCTCTCTGATGGAGCCTTTCTCATCCATCCCCGGCTCCAAAGATTGATGTTTCCTCCTGGGCACCTTGGCAGCTGTCTGCACACCTTTTTGGGGTGTGCAGGTGATGGGGACGGTGTGCTGTGCTCCTGGGGAGCTCTTGCCAGGAGGTGACACTTTCTGGGGGATGGAGCATGCAGCAATTTCATTTTCCTTCCTCATGGGAGCCAGTCCAATGAGACAGTGGATTTTCCACACAAACACCAGTGGACTGCAACTTTGCCACTCTGTTTCGAGGCTGCCCTTTGCTCCAAAGGGAACATTCCCTGTGGGAGCAGCTGTGGGAGCTCAGTGGCACTGCAAGGTCCATCAGGCTGCTCCCTGCCCAGTGCCCCTCTGGCCCTGCCTGCAGAGCACAGCTGGAGCTTCATGGTGTGAGAGGCACCGAGCAAAGGCAGGCAGCCCTGCAGAGAACAATTTTTTACTAATATTCCTCATCCCTTACAATTCTGACTCAACAGACCATAGCTGGGCTATGAAGCACAGAGCAACTACAAACAAAACAAAGGGAGGGTTTTTCCCTGAAAATAATTCAATTTAAAAGCATTTTCCTCACACTTTGCAGTGCAATGTGCACCAGTTCAGAAGTGTTTACAGTAATTGTTTGTGTTTGATTTAGTAAGGTGTGACCAATGGTAAGCAGTGCACTGTCTGTTTTGGCCACGGCAGTGGAAAATAAATGATCAAATTAAATGGATATGATTGCAGTAAATATTACTGGGATGGAAATACAAGTTTGAGCAATTATTGTGAAATGAAGTTAAACCTGAAACAGAAAAATTTCTGTAGCATAACTGCAAAAAATACTCCCATAAAGTAACCTGGGTCTTCCACAGCTCTTGTCATCTCTTACAGTGCTTGCACCTTACTTGAAAAATGTTGTTTTCAGCCCAGAGCACTTGTAAGAGGAAATGTCTTGGTCCATTGCTGATGAAAGCAACGCCAGGAGTAACGTACAGGAATTTTTAGCCGTGGGCTGGGATCCATAAAAGATGCTGCATGTGATAGGAATGTCCTGGGGGATGTGAGTGGAGACAGAACCTCTCCTGGCTGTGACACTGCGAGGAAGGGAGTGACAAATGGCCTCTCTGCTCCCTGGGCACCCCCAAGTGCTCTCCTTCCTGCTGGATGCCAGCCCTGGCACGCACAGAACTGAGTGGCAGCCGAGGGAGAGCTGTGCCAGCTCCTGCCTGGCTTTCCCTGGGATCTGCTGCTCAGGAGGGGCCAGAGCTGACCTGTAGGGAGCTGGGGATGGCACTGCTCCCCTAAAGGAGTTCTTGCACCAAAAATTGCCCATGCGTGCAAACCTGAGAGCAAACATCCTACTGCTGCTGGAGCACACTTTGGAGGAGTTATCACTTCCTAATAACAAGGCCTGAAGGAATGGGCTCATATATCATCATGCTAAGGATATTTATAAATATATTTTAAAAGCAGGAGGGGAAGTAGCAGGCAATTTTGCTTCCAGAACATAAGTCAAGTGTGTATTATTAAGCCTAAATAGCCTGGATTAATCAAATGTCATACTGGCACTTCTAATAATGACTTTACATTGCAAATTCCATTACCTGGCTTTACCAGCCATGAGAGAAGCTACAGAAGATCAATTAAACAAACAGGAAATTACCTTTTCTCTTTATAGTCCATGACTTTCAGCACTTACAATGGTGCCAAGATCCTGAAAATTAAACAGGCATTTGCATAAGATTAATAACTCACTTGCTTTCTCCCCGAGTCACTGTGGCTTATTTAGGACCCCAGAGTTATCCAACGTCTGCTGGAGAGGCTGGGGATGATGGGAGCAAATTAAAAATGGCTTAATGTGTCAGAGAGGATCCCAGCATTTGAGCAGGGGCTGTGCTGCTAATAAATGCACCTGCAGCATCCCAGAGATTAATGAGCAAGGTCTCAGCAGAATTAATGGGAGGAGGATTCTGTCTCCACGTGTTCCTGGGGACGCTCCCCTGTCCTGGGATGGCTGGGAGTGATCCCAGATGGTGCACTGGGGTTACTGGGAAATGATTTCCAGAGGGAGCTGAGCCAGAACAAAGGGCTGCAGTTCCAGGTGCCTGGTGTGGTGATCCAGAGCACAGGAGCAGTTCCCAGGGAAGCACTGTCCCTAAAAGCCTGCACGTTCCCCTGGGCGTCTCCAGAGCCACAGCAGGACCCTCATCTCTCTGAGGAGGGGGTATGGAGGGGTGGAAGGAGGCAAAAAGTCCCTTTAGGGGCAGTTCTAGAGAGCAGGCACAGAATGGGGAAGGCAGGAGATGTGGGGGTGAGGGCATGAGGGCAGAGATCCTTACCCAACCCAAATGAGAATTCACTTTTGCTTAGGGTGAAGAATTACAGGCAGCTTCATGGAAAAAACAAACAAACAAACAAAACAAAACAAAACAAAACAAAACAAAAAACCAACCAAACAACAACCAAACAAACAAACAAATAAAAACACTATAATTCCTCATTTTGGCACATGAAATGAATATACTTTAAAAAAAAAACCCAAATCCACCAATGAACCAAACAAAACACCCCCAGCAGGATTTGGCAGTTAATTCCTCCATGATTAAAAGATGGCCAAACATATGAGGCAAACCCAGCCTCTGAGGGTGATTAAATGCTGAAATGAACCCAGAGACATTTGATAACTGCACAAGCAATTTACTGAGAATGTTCCTTCTAATTCTGATGGCTGCCATAGTCTTCACTGAAGGAAAATAGGCTTGAGTAACCCCCAAACACAGATTTTTTATGTACATATGGGTGTACAGTAGCTGTAAAAGCGGGAGTTTGAGAGTTTGCTGCTGCTGGGGTTTGGTTTGTGTTCTGTGTTTGCCACACTGAGGTCGGCCTGGAGCTCACCAGAGGGATCAGCCTAGAGAGCAGGATGTCAAAGCCAGATCACAGGCAGGGAGGGAGGCTGGAGCTGTGCAAGGGCTGGGTTTGCAAAGGCCACTTGGTGCCAGGGTGTGCACACATTCTTTGGGGCAGCACTGCCTGGAGTGTCAGAGTAAGACAGAGACAGAGGGCTGGGCAATCCCCACGGGTGTGGGGAGAAGGTGGATCTGGATCCAGGATGAGCTTTCCTGGCACAAAGTGCCACTGCCCGGAGGCCAGGCTGGCAGCAGGGGTGATGTAAAGGGCTCCTCACACAACCTGCTCTCCAGCTGGAAAGAGGGCACTCAGGAAGCTCCCAGCCCTCCACAGGCTCAGAAAGGCACTGGGAAATCCTGGGGAAGGGGTCTGGCCAGCTATGAATGCAGAGGCATGACCTCTGGCTGTGGGGCTGAGGGAGCTGCACCTGCCAGGTACTCAGGGCAGGAACTCCTGTGAGGGCAGGGCTCAGAGCCCATTGGCACCAGGCAGCTGAAACCTGCTCTATCCAGAGCTGAAAACGCATTCCAGGGCAATCTAAGCATGCTGGTGTTTGGAAATATTCAATTAAGTCATTCTAGTTAACGGCTAATCTGCCTTTGAATTAACGAGATGTAGGCACAGCCTTTATGCCATCTTAATATGCTTTTGTCCCAGCACCTCCTTGGTTTTATTAAAATTGTAATAACTTTTGAAGCAGGGGAGTTATGTCTGATATTGACTGAGTTATGGCTAAGTTAGAAGCTGGCGAGTCTGGAACCTGACTCAGTTCATTTAATTCACAGTTCCAGACTTGATTGTATAGACTGCTTTTACTCTCCTTGAAAGTCTTTTTGGGCTGGAATCTCTATCTGCAGTTGATTTGGAGAATAATAGCAACTTAGGGCTCTTATCTCTGTTCCATTATCCAGCCTCAGGCACCCACTGCTTTGGGATGCAGGGATGAGTTATCTCTATCCTTGGCAAAACCTGTGCTGGGAGAAGGAACAAACTCTGGGATTCTCGTGGAAAAGGAGGGGGTGAGAGGTGGGGCTGCAACAGAGATGAAGCTGGGAAATATAAGAAAGGCTGTGTGGCTGAGTAATGGAAATATAAGGAAAAAAGTGAAGGGGAGGAGGTGAAAGTGAAATGAAAAGTGAGAGGGAAGGGATGATAACAGAAGGATGATGTGAGCTAAAAACCAAGGTGGGGAACAGAACAGCTGAATAAGGGCTTGAGAGGAGAATTGTGGAAGTTGTTACCACTTTGGGGCTTTTTAGGGAAAATTTTATGCAAGAATGAAGAATAAAATGTGAGATTCAAAGTAATGTTGGTTGGGATGCGCTGGAAAGGGAATAAAGTGATTTAGGAAGGAAAATATTGGCAAGGAAAGTAAATATTGGCACAGGGTAAAAGAGCAGAAGTGATGAGTGAATAAAAGGAGGTATGAGAAACAACCTGGGGCACAGAAGGAAACCAAATGGCTTTTTTGGGAACAGGGACCAGGGCAGTGGCAGAAAGGAACGAGGGCACCAGGGGAAAGGAAACAAAACGTCACAGATGTAGTTCTTATTTTGTTAGAGGCTGAAGAAGAGGGGATGTGGGGAAGGAAGGGCAGAGGAGAGGTGTGAGAGGACACTGAGCTGAGCTTCACCAGTCCTGGGGATGCCCAGGGCAGGCAGAGGGGCCCAGATTCCTGCTGGCCTTGGCTGCCTCCACCTGCTCCTTTCTGGCACTTTAACGTGTGGCATGACCCCAGATCCATGAGGAAGGATCCTTCCATGGGCAGGACTGGGTAACCTGGAGGAGTTTGTGAGGAAGGATCCTTCCATGGGCAGGACTGGGTAACCTGGAGGAGT
>JANRMJ010000054.1:474208-492438 GCA_025584955.1 Alethe diademata | reverse complement strand
CCAGCAGTCCTGGCTGGACAGGCAGCTCTGCCTCCAGGGCAGCAGGAGCAGCTGGAACCCAGAGAGAATGTCCCCCTGCCAACCCTAACCTCCCTCCAGCACCTCCTCTCTGGAAGGGATGTACGTGGGGACAGTCTGTGAGCTGATTTATCCGTGCTTTTTCAGGATAAACTCGGATTTCTTCAGCTTTAATAAAGACCTTATGTTCCTAAGCATCTTAGAGATAATAGCGCTTAATGGGCACTCAGGAAAAGACAGACTGTGTCATTTTTAAAGATATAACCCTGACATTTATGCACAAAAATGCTGTTTGCTAAATAGCACTCATTTCGAAGCATTGTCTTGGAATTCAAAATGTCTTTCTATTCCTGGCTAACAGCTGGAGAAAAATGGCTCATCCTGAAGCAGTTCCATTGCAAATGCAAACTCTCAACTGCCCTGTAGTGGGGCTGTCTTCTCTCCCCTCAGGGTTCCTCTCTGGAGTAACATTTCCAGGGCTCTGTGGAGTGGATGTTTCTGTTCCTAAGGGTCATCTGCTGCCAGAGCACAGAAAAACCTGTATTTACTGCTGCTTTCTAAGTGTCACCTCTTGCAGTCACTGCAAAGGACAGTGTAAAGCACTTTTTGTACAGATATCCTCCTGATTTACCAGGTGTCTGTGTCAAAGTGTGGCAAAACTGCCTCTGAATTCAATTTTCCTTGCTCTTGTTTGTTCTGGGGGTCTGTATGGCTTTGTTTGGTTGGAAGTTTCCTCAAGTGTAAGGTACAATTGTGTTGTACCTGCCCAAAACATCTCACTGTATTCGTAAGCAATTGGACACTTGTGAGATGGACTCAGCTAAAAGCAGTAAACAAAAACTGCAGCAGTGCCTGCAGCTCAGTGCCATCAGTCTTTCAGCCTTCATCCCACCAGCTTGCTTTCCACTCTCCTCATCTGCTTTTTATTTCTGCCAAATTCTTTTCCCCTTCCTTTATTGCTCAGTATAAGCATTGATTTTTTTTTCCCCTGTGATTGTTCCTTCCTCTCTGCTCTCCTGTTGCCTCTCCATCTCCAGCAGCACCCTGTAGTCCTGCACATGATCAGCACTGAATGTGTCAGTGTGTCTGGGTGTCTCAGAGGGAAATCCTCTCACTCAGACACTCAGGAAAAGCAGACCTGTGAGGCAGGGCTCTGGAAGGTTTAAAAAGACAGCAGAAAGTAAGTTGTTTTTTTCCAGTGGGACTATTTAAGTTGTTACAGCATAGTGGGAGGAACGCTCAGCCGTGAGGGAATTTGATCAAACCCTGCTGGAATCAGGAGAAACGTTTGGAACAGCCCACAACCCATGGCATAGTGCAGGCAGAGGGAAATAAAAAATGTAAAGGAGAAAGGCAACCGTTTTTAAACTTCCCATCAAATTGAGAGCTTGCACCCCAAAAGTGATGCTTTAGTTCCTGCCTGGTGTTATAAGAGATACCTAAATCAGGTCAAGCAGATTTTTTCACTGTTAGTGAAGAGGGAAAAGTTCAGAACTTAGAAATTCGGTAACATGAATCATGCCAATTGTGCCTTTGGGAAATATCTCCACTTGCAAGCTGAAGTGAAATTAATCCCATTGGAAAGGGCAGATCCTTGTATCTTAATAAGCTCAACTTTATATATACATACACACATGTATTTTTATCTCTCTGCTTTCCAAAGGATCGAATCGGGGTTGAATGCACCTTTCTGGAGTGCAGATAATTATAAAAGCCTGCCCTGGCTCTCAGAGGGGATATTTTGGGTGGAGAAGTACTTTGCCATTTTTATTTAGCCCGTTTTTCCTGGGTGATGGCTCAGCCCCCTCGTGGGGCAGTCAAACACCCACACGTGTCTGAGCCCAGAGTAGGATCTGCAGCAGTTCCATCTCTGGTCATTCAGAATCACCCACGCTGCATGAGAAGGGCAGAAAGGCTGAGTGCCTCTGAGAGTTCAGCAAAAAATCAAGCAAAATTTGAGCAGCCTCATTACAGCTGGGAGCAAAGCCTTCACTAAAGCAGCTGGAATAAAACCACATCTGGAACACAGAGCTGGATTTTGGAGAGGCAGTTTGGAACAGAGGAGATAGCAAATTTGACAAAGAGGCAGAGACCTTGCTATAAACAAGCCCAGTCTTCTTTAAAAATCCCATTTGCTGAGTTTGACACTTGGGACTCATTGCCTCCCTTGGTCAGGGTTCGGGTCCTGAGCCTGTCCCAGGTTTCAGCTCTGCACAGCCACAAATGGAGAATTAAACCATTACCCCAGGGCCTGCATTTATTACATTTAAAATCAAAAATTACTCTGTTTGGCTGCAAAGTTCTTACAGTCTCGAGAGACTGAGACAGGGAGCAATCTACAGAGACAGGGAGCAAATAACTGCAGAGTTGTTTGGGGTGAGGGAGGCTGAAATCCAGGGAGGTTCCCAGGTGGGGTTTTTGCCTTTCTGTGCTCACCATATTCCTCTGGGGTTCTGATGGCTGAAAAGGAGGGGGGGAAGGTGCAGGAGGGGCACGGGCAGGGCCCTGGAGCTCTGTTTGAGCACACCCCAGAAGCAGGAGCCGCAGCTGGGCGATGAGTTACGGAGGGGAGGCGATCCCGGCGCACAGGGCACAGGGCAGTGGCACTGAGGTGTGCCAGGATGGAGCGCTCAGGAGGACACCTGTGGGCAGTGCAGGTGCCAGCCTGGGCAATGCAGGGAAGAGGGATGCCAAGGCAGGGCTTGGGGAGGGTGGGAAGAGGCTGGAGCAGAGCACAGCGCAGGGAAGGCTTCCAGCGCCCCTTTGGAACAGACTGCAGAGGGGATGCTGCTGGGAACGTGCTCTGAGCTCCGCTGCGTGTGAAACGACGATGGCAATAGCTGCTCACCCCCAGGGCTGCTGAGGCTCAGCCAGTGCCCAGAATGCTGATGGGCCGGGGTGGTTCTGCCAGCCAAACCTGGCCCCTGTGCTCCAGCTCCAGGAGAGCCTCGGGGCAAACCCTCCGCAGCCTGCAGCGTGTGCGAACGCAAATCGCAGTTAGTGCTTCCTGCAGGGCTGGGAACGGCTGCTCAGCCTCCTTCCCCAGAAACTCCTCATGCACATCCACAAAACAGAGCGGCTTACACCTGCCTGCATCAGAGCTAACAGCCAGTTTCTGGATGACCTTGCACCGTCAGGGAGGTAACTTCGCAAAGGAAGCTTCTGCTGGACTGTGAGCAATAACTTCCTTGATGATTTTCTGGGGAGGTGAGTGTGGTGAGTGCACAGGTGCTGGGCACCACGTGGCACAGGAGAATCTGTCCTTTGCTAAGAGATAAGGATGGAAAACATGCTCGGAGGGGGTTCCCAGTAGCAGGTGCTTTCAGTGCAAGTGGAACTCTGTCAGAGGGAATTATCTGGAGCAAAAGATCTTCCTCAGCACAGTTCTGCTGTGCCCTGCTCCTTTTTGAGCCCTCAATCCCACCGAGTGCGTGTGATCCAGACCCCTGTGGAATCCAAATCCCTATCAAAGAGCCCAAGGGCAAACTGTGTGTTCATTTGGCATCATGAATCCCTGACATTAACCTGGCAGCAGCAGCAGCTTCTCTCTGGGGAGAGCAGCAGCACAGAGCTCACTCTCATCATTAGGATTTCAGCTCTCCTTTCCCTTCAGTGACTGACAGGTGGGTTTTAATGAGTTCTCATGGACCTCCCAAGGTTCCCTGTGGAAAGGAGGGAGGCTTCTCAGAGCAGGAATCCCGGCAGGAAATGGATGTTCAGATGTTTCTGGAAGCCCTGCTAGCACACCACCTGCCTGTCCTGGCTCCGGGAGCTGTTGGTGGCCCCCAGCTCGGGGATGGAGCAGGATCCAGCAGGTCCTGTGCTTCCACATCACTGATTCCATGTGTCAGCCCGTGTCCCAGCAGCTCCCCAGCTGCACAGCCTGGGAAGAGTCCTCCTTTGAGCCAGGACAGGAAATATGGATCTCAAACACGTAGAAACAGGGGTTTATCCTCAACTGGAAAGAGTCATACACTGTAGAATCCCCCTTTGGAAATGGATTCAGCCCTGACCTTTACTGAAACTCCCTCAGTCCCTCATGGCCCCCTGAAATGGAAATATTTGCTTGCCTGGGAGAGCTGGAGGAGGTTTTGCAGGTGTGCCTGCTGAAGTGTGCTGTGCAGTTGTGACATTTTCCTTGCTGGGGGGAGTTCTGTGCTCAGAGAGTGAATGGAGCTGAAGCTTTGCCCTGTCTGTCACTTTGGCTCACTCACATGGCTCAGCCCCTTTTGGCAGAGCAGCTGTACCCTGGCTGTCATCCCCTCTTACCTTCCACTGCTGAATTCCAAGGAGGGGCAGATACTGGTTTTTTCCTTCAACCTTGAAGAAATCACATTACAAATGATGTGCTAAAAGTGAAAAGTCAGGTCTGCCACTGACCAGGACTCGGCAGCCTTTGGTTTGTTGTGGAGGATTCACTCACTGACTGAGGGAGGAGGGAACTGAAAGGGAGGACTCCAAAATTTACAGTTTTTCCCACCTAGGTGCTACCAGCAACCCAGCATGAAAGCCAGTGCTTGTTTTCACACTCAGCAATAACAGCTTCAGTCCTGGAACATCATTTATGTATTGAGTTAGCATTGATTTCTTCTTCCTTCCTTCCTTGCCTTGTATAATGTTAATTTGTTTTTAAAATGTTGTACAGTAATTACTTTATTTAAATGAATCATCTGACAAACTGGTTCTTCATCAAACTTGTCACTTACTCTGCAATTTTTCTTTTAACCTGGACCTCCCAATAAATTCTGAGCTTGGCTGTCAGTCATCAGCAGAAGAAGGAGAAGAGACTATTTCTGGAGTTGCTGGATTTCATTAGGGATGTGTGGATGAAAATGTACAGCACAGGTTGTTTGTGATGCAGATTTATCGAGTAATTCAGCTCCTTTTTAGCAGTTGAATAGGCCTGGACAGAAGAATCCAGCTCAAATAGGTACAGTCCAAGCCTTTTGAATGCAGCATCCCCTAGCTCAGTCACAGTAAGGAATTATTGCCTCCATAAATTCCCTCAAGGGCTTTGTCCATGGGATGAGCTTTAAGGGCCACTCCAACCCCAACCTTTCCATGTTTTATCCAGGATGTCTCACCAGCAAATAAAGCCTGCACTCAGAGTACCTGTGAGTGCTTTCCTGCTCCCTTGAGGTGTGCAAAAGGAGCCTGGAAGTGCATTGATGGTGCAGAGTTCTGATTTGCTTGCTCAGAAAACTCATCCACACAAAACTTCCCCTCTTTCCATCACTCCTCCTTTCCCTCCCCCTTCCTGCTGCCCACTGAGCTTGCGCTCTTTTCCAAAAGGAAAAATCCGGCAGAATTCTGCTAATGAAGGATAAACAGTTCCTGGTTATACATCATTAATTAAAATTAATCTTCATTTAATAGGCAGTTGATTAGAGGGATAGAAATAGTTCTGGCCCTAGAATGAGGAAGCGATTGTGTACATCCAGGTATGAAGGTTGCCTCAAGGGTGGTGGAATGAAGTAGTTTTAATTAATTTAAAAAAAAAAAAAAAGCAGAAAGTGGTGGAATGCACCGTAGTAATTTCTGAGGTGGAGGGGGTTTTGCCAAGATCAAATGGCAAAATACCCATCCTATTGGAAGTGGGGGGGATTGTGGACACCCTTATTTCCAGGTTATCTCAGGCTGTCCCCTGTGCCCATGACATCCACATTCCCCTGATGCAGCAATGCTCTGCTGCTTCCAGCAGGGATTCAGGGAAGACTCAGCAGAGGAGCCTTTTTGGCCCAAGCCCAGGCTGGCATTGCAGCTGTCTGAAAAGTATTGTCTTCCTCGGGTGAAATGAGGGAAGGATAATTGAATTTAACCACTAAACTTGCTGGGATCATAGTTAGGATGAGGAATGACAGGATTGGATCTGAAAGGACAGCCTTTAGATTTTTTTCCCTTCAGGTGATCTGAAGTTTGCAGCTCTGGAAGATCCTGCTGGCTTTTAGCATTCCACTCAATGCTTTGCTTCCAAATCCTGCACTCTTTTTTTTTTTTTTTTTTTTTTTTTTTTGGCTGTTTTTGTGTATCACACTCTCTTGTAATCTCTTGGATGTTTTCTGAGGAAGAGGGAAGGAGTCTCTAAGGTCCTAATAGCTGCACATTGCACATGAGAAATCCATGGAGTGTACAAGAAAATTGCTGAAGTTGGCAGATTGTCTAAGCCATTGTTCTGTGGGGGTTAGGAGATAAAATAATTATTTATTCCAGAGGAGCCAGGGATAACATTACCAGACTGGGGCTGGTAGCCTCCAGGGTCTTCATTTCTGGATAAAAATTCGAACCAGGTTTTGATTCCAGTGTGTTCCCATTTCTGATAGTCAGCTAATGACTGAACTATTCCTACATGGGTGACATCAGAACTGCAGGACATTGCAGCTCATGAGCTGAATGCATGCAGATGGCCAGAAATTACAGAGAAAGGGGCCACAAATTTAACATGGGCAATGGGGAAATATGTAAGTGAGAAATCCAAAGTATTCTCTAGTGACTTTCACTAAATGAGGAACTTATACTTGTGAAATCAAGCACTGAAGCTGGAGATTGCTGTTTAGAGGAGCTGTTGTTTAAAATTAGCTGTGTTTGCTGTGCATTCCTCAAATCCCACTGCCCCTGGACAGTGGGAGTGTGCTGTTGGCATAATAAGGTCTCTAGAGGCTGGAGGGAGCAGACATCCCAGCTTGCTGGGACAGGCTGTGGCCTTGAGACACCTTCCTCATCCCAGGATTCACTGCAGGGAAGATCATTACACCTCCAGAATTCGGGTTATTTGCAGTCCTCTTTTGGAAAGCTGGCTCACTCCCTTTTTGGAAAGCTCGGCACATGCTGTGTCCACAGTTCAGCTCCTTTTTCTTGGGAAAAGCAAAAGCATTCCCCTGTCCCTGAGCAAACTGAGGTTGTGGAAAGCCAGAGGAAACAGGGAGCTCGAGGGGAGGCTCTCAGCCCCTTGGCTCTCGGACTCCTCAGGGGCTCCTGGGCTGCCAGGGCGTGCAGAAACACCACAGAAAACACCCACAGGTCCAACTTCCATCTCCAGATGTAGTCAGACTGGAGCAGGGAGAACAAGAGCTGTGCCCATCCCTACCTGCACTAGAAAGGAGCTGGACAGAGGTTTTCACGAGCAGTTCAAATGCTGCTCTGAAAAGGCTGGACAATGAACAAGTGTCATCTTCCCCAGGTGTTTGTGGAGCAGCATCATAGCAGAGAGTTAACCCCAGGGCCAGCAGATAAAAACTGATGATGCACTGTGCTCTTGCTGCAGGGCTCTGAGCAGCCATTGGCTTTTCCTACATGAACACTGGGAAATTATGGCTCAGCAGTTATTTTTTCCCCCTTTTTGATGAAGAGGTGAATAATCCTTCCCATTTGTCTCTGTTCCAACAGGAGGGATATTCGAAACTGTGGAAAATGAACCTGTTAATATTGAAGAATTGGCGTTCAAGTTTGCTGTCACCAACATTAATAGAAACAGAACACTGATGCCTAATACCACATTAACCTATGACATCCAGAGAATTAACCTGTTCGATAGTTTTGAAGCCTCGAGGAGAGGTAAATGTCTCAATTCCTGTGTCAGTCACTTACCTGGTTTGTACTTTGTACCTTTCCCAGCCTGATCTCCTTTTCTGCTCTGCTTGTATCATGTGTACCACAGAATTCATCTTTCCAAGGTGCTTGAACTGAGCATCAGGCTGGGCTTGGACCTGCCATATGCTTTCTGAATAAACCCCTACATCCTGTCTGCATGCTAAGAGCCCCAGATGGCAGGTGGCAAGTCCAAGCCATTTTTCTTTCCAAAACATAGATTTGCCACCTGGAATTCTGCAGAAAAATGATCACAGACTCGCAGGAAGCACAGTGGGATGTCACAAGCCATAATTAGCACAGATACCCATTATTGGTAAATTATTTCTGTTGTGCTTTAAAGACCAGAGGCCAGTAGCCCCCCTGCCCTGAAATACTAATGCTCAGTGGCCTGGAGACAGAAATAAATTTCTCTGTTATAAACAACTGTAAGAATTGGAGTGGTCAAGTTTGGAATTTTTTTCCCTCTTCTTTTTTTTTTTTTTCTTGAGGAGGAAAATTATGGCCCAATTTACTCCCGTCTAATTGACTTGCAGGCCAAAACTAGAGAGGGGTAACAAGTTACAACTTTCCTCAAGCTCCATGTGTTTCTTGGCCTCTAGGAAGCAAGCTCCAAGTTTGATAAATTGTTATAAAGAGCAGCCCAGTTCCTGGAACTGGATTTGCTAGAAGGCTGGAAAATAAAAATCAGGAACCTCACTTCAGAAACCAAGCTGGTGAACTGTGACCATTCAAACATCTACACTATCAATTTTTCCTCTTGCCACTTCAGTTTCCTAATAAGAGTGGAGAAAAGGAGAATGATTTCAGAGAACATCAAAAAGAGCTTTAAATGGCTTTTTGCATCCTTTTTCAGTTATCAGGTATATTCTGGAGCTATATGCTATAGGATCTCAGGTATGGTGGATTTATAATCCATATATTCCAGGCTGCTGCAGTATTTCAGATTCCCTGTAGGGTGAGAATCTTTTGTGACTGTTGTGAAGGTGCCTTCTCTGTTTAATGTGTAGGAAGTTGTCAATCTACGTGCAAGAAACTCATATAGACAGCAGTAATTTCTTCTCATCATGAACTATTGAAGTTATTTATGGAATTTGCACATTAGAACCAGTGTTCCTCTAAAGGGCTTCTGAATTAAACCTGGAAAGCCTGTGCACTTCACGCTGTCTGTGAAACACTCATTTGTAGAATGGAAACAGAAAATAATTGATTTTCTGTCATATTCTGTTACAGTCAGAGAGCTAAATAAGATTTAAAGAATCTCAGCTCTTTGTGGAAGTTGGTGTATTCAATATTTCACTCAATCAGAGTAATTTCTCAACTCCCCACCCTCACAAGGAGAGCAGCCCTGCAGCTCAGGGCAGGGCTTTATCCCAGTCAGGAGCCTTGTTGAAAACACTGGCAGTAAATTTTACCAGGGGACAGAAATAACTGATATTACTTCATCTCCTGTCTGTCAGCCTGCAAAGACACAGGAGAGAAAGACAAATGCAACGACAGCTCTAGGCAGGGTTCTTCAGGCTGAGGTATGGGCACAAGGAGAAGGAAAGCTTTGTTGATGTACTTGGCTGCTTTGGAGGGGTATAAAATGTCAGTGTGTGTATGTTCTTTATTTCCCTGTGCTGTTGCCAAGGGCTTTAGGCATTCCTACCTGCTTTGTAAACACAGATTATTTATGGAGAGCAGTGAACTGTGGTGCCCTTTGCTGCTCGTGTCCCTGCAGCAGCCTGAAATGAGAGCAGCTCCCACAGAGAGAAAGGTGCCAGCCCCAGGGGGATCCATGGGCAGCCTGCTGTGGCTCCAGGGATGTAGTACCTGACACTCTGCCGTGAAACTTCATTGCTGTGACTTTCCTTTGGCACTCAGAGGGCTCCTGGTTCCTCCAGGGTAAGGCCATTCTGAGAAAGGCAGTTCAGGAATCCAGGTGATCTGCAAGGCAACCAGCAGAGAAGGTTTTATTTGTAGCAAACAGGGTCAAGGGTATAAAGCTGATCAGTAGCTGTTTTCAGAACCACCATCAAACCAGAACCACTGAGGTTGGAAAAGATCTCTGAGCCATCAAGTCTGAGCTGTGCCCAATGCCCACCTTGTCCCCAGCCCAGAGCACTCAGTGCCACACCCAGGAATTCCTTGGACACCTCCAGGGTGGGCACTCCAGACCTCCCTGGGCAGCTCCTGCCAATGTTTAACAGCCCCTTCCATGGGGAAATTCTCGTGCCATGCAATCCAAGCCTCCCCTGGCCCAGCCTGAGGCTGTTCCCTCTCCTCCTGTCCCTGTCCCTGCTCCCCCCGGCCGTCCCCTCCTGTCAGGCAGTTGTGCAGCACCACAAGGTCCCTCTGAGCCTCCTTTTCTCCAGGATAAACAGCCCCAGCTCCCTCGGCCTGTCCCTGAGCCCTCTAAATGACCCCTGAGCACCTCGGACCCAGTGGCACATGTGTCAGCGTTCTGGAGCAATGCTCTGTTCTGCTTTGGGGCGATGGGGACGGATGGGGATGACAGCTCTCGGTGAGCCCCCTGGCCCGTGCTGCTGCCCGCTAAGAGCTCGCTGTCGCTGTCCCTGTCCCCGTCCCCGTCCCTGTCCCTGTCCCCCTGCTGTCCCCAGCCTGTGACCAGCTGGCCCTGGGGGTGGCGGCGCTCTTCGGGCCGGCGCACAGCTCGTCGGTCAGCGCCGTGCAGTCCATCTGCAACGCGCTGGAGGTGCCGCACATCCAGACGCGCTGGAAGCACCCCACCGTGGACAACAGGGACGCCTTCTACATCAACCTGTACCCCGACTACGCCGCCATCAGCAGGGCCGTGCTGGACCTCGTGCTCTACTACAACTGGAAGGTGGTCACCGTGGTGTACGAGGACAGCACGGGTGAGTGGGGCGGGCTGGGGCTGCTGCTCGGGGTCCATCACAGCTCCCTCTGCCCTGCCCTCTGCCTTCCAGCAGAAACACCCTGCCTGCTGCTGCCGTGGCTCTGGGAAAGCTGCTCCCTTCACCAGCCCTTGGGAGGGAGCCCCTGCGCTGTGAATAGCCAGTCCCATTTTGCTTCCTGGTGGTGGGACCCATAACACAGCTTCAAACTGATCCCAGGTTCTGGAGGTCACCCAGTCCAAGCCCCGCCAAGGCAGGGTCTGACACAGGAATTTGGGATTTTGGGATGTCCCCAGAGATGGAGAATCCACACTCTCCCTGGGCAGCTGTTCCAGGGCTCTGCCCCTCCAGGGACAGAAGTTCTTCCTCAGGTTGAGGAACCAAATCGGCATTCCTAAACATCAAGTGTTGTGTACCTGCTCAGCTACAAAAATGCCTGGTATTAAAGAGAATTCATTTGCAGAGGTATTTACAAAGTAAATTATTCATCAATCATCTTATTAACCCAGAGTCAGGAAAGTAAACATGTCAACTTTGATCAGTATAAATAGTCCTTGGATTTGGGGTTAGAGTGATGCCAGTCAACACAAGCTCTTTTATTTCTCATCCCTGACGTTTGACATTGTTACACCACAAGAAATAAAAACATCTTGGCCAGGTTGGACAGGGCTCAGAGTGCCCTGGTCTTGTGGGAGATGTGTCTGGCCAGGGCAGGGGGTGGCACTGGATGGGTTCAAGGGGTCAGGCTTCTGCCTTGTCCTCCAGAAACACAGCTGCAGTTCTTTCCACTGCTGCTTTGGCTTCTCCAGGACACCACACATTCATACCACACATTCACACCACACACAGATATTATCCCCACTCCAACAGGAGAGGCAGGAGTTCCTTCATTTCAATAATTTGTTTGATTTTTGTTCAGGAAGCGCTCCTTGCCTGTGTTCTCTCTCTATATATATATGCATATTTTTAAGGCAGCCTTTTACTTCCCCTCAGCAGGAGATCAGGAATTTTTTGTGGGTGAATTGCATTCATGGATAATGGGAGGCTGTAATCACACACCTCAAAGAGCTCTTAACTATCTTCCCTCGGTTTTGGAGGCAGTGCAAATTACACAGGAGTGCTGAATTTGCCAGTGGAGCTGCACTGTGTCTAAACACTTGGACAAGGCTCTGGCTGAGCTCCACTGACTTCAGCTAAGGCATGTGAAGCTGTGCCAGCTGAGCACCGAGTCTGAGAAATCACCTGTGTTTGAGGAGGTAGAGCTGCATCTCAAAAGATTCTATAAGATTTCACAGCTGCTGAGGACACCAGGCAGGGAAGTTAGGAGGGGGTTTCCTCAATTCTAGCTTCTTGCTGTTTGGTACTGGAATAACAATGAACTGCACAGGAAGAAGCCTTATTTGCTTTTTATGTCTCAATTTAAACGTACTACAGTATGTTTATATTGTAGTACATCAATGCAAACACATCCTGTAGTCAACCGGTTAAAAACACCTTTCAAAATATTTGGATGTTGAAGCCAAGTATAAACATGGGAATGAAATGTTCTAGTAATATTAGCTGGGAAGCTGGCAAATATGGAACTAGCAATTATCCTCAGGGAGTGTGGAGGGTGAGAGACCCCATTTAGCTGACAATAAATCCTCGTGCCACAGGATGGTGATTGTGTCATTGCCTGTCGTTTTGCAGGTCTAATTCGCCTGCAGGAGCTCATCAAAGCCCCTTCCAGATACAACATTAAAATCAAAATCCGGCAGCTGCCCTCTGGGAACAAGGATGCCAGGCCCCTGCTGAAGGAGATGAAGAAGGGCAAGGAGTTCTATGTGATATTCGACTGCTCGCACGAGACGGCGGCAGAGGTCCTCAAGCAGGTACGGGGCGGGGAGGCAGAGCCCGTGAGCCTTGCACCCTGACACCTGCCAGCCTCTCTGATTCCCCCTCCTGGGGGCACCAAGCCCAGGCCATCCCCAGCCTGGGCCAGGGACACAGGTCACTAGCCAGGGTGCAGCAGCCCAGGGCTGCACAGAGCCCCTGACATCCCCAGAGAGCCCCAGGCGTAGCCCCCAGGAGCAAACAGGCTTTTCTTTCTGACATTCCAGGTCCTGCCTGGCTAGGGACACCACCTCATGTGTTCAGATTGTCCTGGTTTAATCAACAGAATACCAAACTGTTATTTCTCCTGCCAGTCAATCTGGTGGGATACCCTGATCCCAGGGGAGCACCAGAGAGTCTGCTGACTAAATGCCTGTAAAGGTCCCTTTCTGTTCCCATCCCAGAAGGTTTTACTGAAATATGTAAGTTCTGCAGAGCAGCTTTTTGTGCCAAAGTTGGAAAGGCAAGGTACTGCATTTGTGTGTGGAGCCTGGAATCTTCCTCTCCAGCTGGAGAAACTTGGGGCTTGCAGAATCCTAGACCAGCTGCAGCAAACAGTTCCTGTGAGCTTGTAGGGTGAGATTTCCTGCTCTCAGGAATGCTGTCCCACACCAAATGTTAGGATTTTCTCGGTGTGAATGATTTGAGGTGCAGGGGTGGGGAGGGCACTCTAGCAGCACTGTTTGGGCAGGAGGAGTGGGCTGTCTCCCCACTCTGCTCCCTGCAGGGCTGCCCAAAAGCATCCCCACCTTGGCTGCTCCAAAAGGAGATCTGTGGGGGAAGAGTTAGGTTGACAACACAGATTTTGAAGGTGCAGATGTCTAGCACCCTGCAGGAGGCACAAAGCTTCCAATATGCCAGGCTGAGCATGGAAACAACCCCAAAAAAACAAAACCTGGGTGTCAAAGGAAGAGGAGGGAGTGCTGAAAGATGCACTAAAGCAGGGCAAAGCAGCAGAAAAGTTTGTGTGGGATGTGGATCAAGCAGACAAGTGACAGGCTGCAGATACAGATAATGCTCTCCAGTGCCTGAAGAACTGGGAGAAGGAGGGGGAATGACAGTGTGGGAGAAAACAGGAAAATTGAGAGAGGTACACCTGTGGGTCAGCGCTGTGGGAGAGGAAACAACATAAATATAGGCTAGAAGGAGGGGGGAAATGGCTCTTGTGTGAGCTGGCTCTGTGGCTGAGTGTAGTGCTGGCAGCAGGAACCCAGGGGTGGAGTTCCTCCCTGCCAGAGGCAGCTGTGACATGTGCAGGTGTGGAGGGCCCTGGATTCCTGTGGGACTCCTCTGATTGCAGGTTACAAGAAGAGCCCTGGCTCACCTCCCCATCACCATCCCTGCACTCACCATCCCCTCTGTCATTTTACCTTGGATGGAAGCGAGATATCAAACACGGGAGAAATCATTCCAAGGAAACTCTGTGATGTCAGTAGAAAATATGTTTGACTTTGCAAACAATCCAGCAACCATCACAGGAAAAACAGGTGGTGGTGTTAAATTACAGAAGATTTCTAACAAGAGCAGGACTCAGGATCACCTAAAGCTGTCCCCAAAGCAACTGTTTCCTGTCTGTTCACTGTATTTAAGTAATGCAGTAGGTGTTTAGTGGCCATGGAGCAGGGAGGGGACACCAGCCATGGCACTGCTTGTTACCCAGGGAGGGAGGAGCCCAAAAGCTCCTCTGGGAGCAGAAGGATTAGCCCAGAGCTCTGCTGGAGTTGTGCTGGCAGTGTGTGCACCAGGACCTCCTCACTCACCTCCTCCAGCCTCTGCTTTGCAAAACACCACAAAAGACAGACTTCTTCTCTAATTTCTGCTTATATATGGCTTTCACTAAAACCCCATCAAGCTCTGCTTGCCTGTGTGCACAAGAACAGGTGAATCAATAACCTAATGCAGCCAAAACACCGAGCCTGCAACAGCTGAACGAGCTACTCCCTGAGCTCCTGAAGCATTTCCCCTCCTCCCTGACGTGCCCAGAGAGCCTGGATTTCCTCAGTCCCCGGCAGCCCCAGGGGGCCTGGCCCTCCCTTGCTGGTTATGGCATTTGCCATATTGGTGGAATATTTGGTGGACAGAGGGCTGGTGCTCTGTCTGCATTACACACACACTCCCGAGTAAATTAAATCTGGCTCTTGCAAATTGCCATCTTTTATGCACAAATCCTGCAATTTATCCCGCACACCCTTCAGTCTGATGTTGCCTTTTGTAGGAGGAATCTGGCTGAAGGGGTCGAGTTGTTGTGCTTAACCCTCAGTTTGTGCTGACACACAGGAGTGAACACAGATTTTACTGCTAGGCAAACTCACGTCTCAGAAAGTTTGTCCCTGCTAACCTTAAATTACCTACTCCTTTCTTCACACCCCCAAAATACATTTGAGGAAGCGTGCTGTATTTTTAATCAGGTTTAAGGTTCTCACAGAGCATCCTGTAAAGACGATGTGACAGACAACGAGAAGAACCATTAATTCAGTTCCTACAGAAGGCTGAAAACCAGGTGTCAGCACAGAGTACATTCCTGGTACAGTGATAGATGTGAGACTAGAAAACTTCAGCTCCTGACTGTGCTCCTTCGAGGAACATGGCAGGTAGGCTGGAGCCCACTCCCTGCTAAGAAAAGGCAGGATTAGCTCTGCTCCCACTTCCACGGGAGAAATACCAGTGGCAGATCCCCCAGGTGCCCATGTGGGTGAGAGGCAGGGATGGACTGGCCTGAGAAAACAGCGGGGCTAATTAACTGGAAAATGAAATGCATTTAATGGTCATGAAATTGAATAATAGCTCGAGTGAGGGAAATGCAGAGTGAAGCAAGCACAGGATTTGGTGCAGTTCCCACTAATGCCCATCGTTGCAGTTCCAGCCTGCCTCCAAGGCAGACTGACAATGGATCTAAATGAGGCAGGGAGTTTTTTACAAGTTGAACAATTGCAAGTTAGAGCTGGGATGTGATTCAGGCGAGGAACAGGGCACCCAAAAGAGATTTTCAGACATAAGAGAGAGTATTTTTATCCAGGCTCTGCCAGCTCGCCATATATAATTTGACCGCTGATACTTCTTGGATGCACTTCGTGGTTCATGACCCACAGCTGAAAGTGCACAGCTGCAAAGGACAAGGCCCAGGCTCCTGATCTGGAATGCATAATTAGAGATGGAAGTGTCTTTATCTCCCATTGTCCAAGCATATCTGAGTTTGGCTGAAGAACAAATGTTATACAGGGAAGGCTGGGCAGGAGATGTACAAGGAGCATATTTGAGGCTGATTTCCCTAGTTTACATTCATCTGAATTCCACTCTAAGTAAAAGCTATTATTATTTAAATAGGACATTTGTATCAGGTGCATAATGATTTACATAATTAGATGCAAAGTTATTTAAATAGCAATGTGCAATGAAACCTCATGCCAGTTTCCTGTGGGCAGGCACACAGACAGAGAGGTTGCCTTCCCCTCTCTCTCCTGGGCTGCTTCTCTTGCAGGTCAGCTGTTCTGTGGGAAGCTTTTCTGGGTGCTTCAGGGGTGGCCCAGCCTGAAATCCATCCTTGGCCCAAGCAGGCTCTCATTGTCCTGCTCCTGGGAGCTGCTGGGAGCTGCTTTCCTGTGTCTGCTGTGCTGCAAACAGTCCGCACGAGAGCCCTGGAAACTCCTATTTACACTGACAGGAGCATCCAGGGAATTAAGGCCTGGGAGTTATTGATGCTTTGGGATGTCCAGCATGATTCTCAGCATTCCTCTTGCATTTGCTTTCACTTGATTCCATCTCCTGTTTTCTTGCTTCAGAGCATTTAAATCGTCCTTCAGTGTGAATTTTGCTTAGCAGCCATATTACCCTTAAACATAAATTATTATTGCAAAGTCTGTTTGTTCCTCGAATAAAAAGCCCCTATTTAGTATCTAATGCACAAGTCATAGGCGTGTGACATGTCGAAGTGCTAAATAGCTGTTAGCTAATTGTCACCCTTCATGACTGAGTGAGGAGAGGACAACCAGTTGAGGCTGTTCTCCTCAGGGGCTTTGTTTCTGTTTGTTGTGGGGCTTGGGGGTTTTGCTTGTTTGTTTGGGCATTTTTGGTGCCTTGTTTTGGGTGGTTTTGCTTTAAAGAACACACCTGTAGCACGGCTTCTGCAGTCCTGACCATTCGCAGCTCCGTGTGTGCCCTGCCAGCTCTGTTCACAGAGCCTGGTGATTTATATCCTGAAAGCTTTCACCCAGAGTGTGTCCAGGAGGCAAACACTCCTGCCAGGCTGCCCTGCCTCAGCTGCCTGGCTACCTTCAGAAGTGCAGCTGCAGCAGCAGAAGCTGGCAAGTGCTCCCCAAGCACCCAGGCTACGCTTGGTAATCGCTGTAGTAACTCTGTCTGGTGCCTCATGTAAATCTGTATTTTAGGGCATTACGTGGGCTAGCACATGCTGTCCATGCAGGCCAGTTGGAGTTTGCATTCTCTGCTGCCAGAAGTGCAGTGGCCTCTCAGCTCTCCTGTCTCGGGCTGCCATCCAAGCTGGAAGGAATCAGTAACTTCAGCCTGGGCATTTGGATCCCCCTGCAAACATTCTGTAAAGGACCAAAGGCCTTTGGGCAGCTCCTGGGCTTAGACCACGTTTGTTCAACCTGGCAGCTGCTCTGAGCCCCACGGGGTCACAGCTGGGCTGTTCCAGTACAGCTTCAGCTCAAAGGAGATCCGCATCCTAAAATCCCATAAATTTGGCACCTCCTTTGCAAAGCCACAGAAATCCAGTGGCTCCAGGGAGGGGGACTGACTCCAGCCAGGCCAGCTGGGAAACAGAGCACACAAAAGTACCCCTGGATGCAGCCCTGTGTTGTTATCTGTGCATAAACAGGGCAGGAGCAGCAGCCTCCAGCTTCTTCTGCAGATAATAAAAGAGCTCCAAGAAACAGGGTAGAAGAGGATTAATAAAATCAGAAATAAAAAAGGCAATTTTGATGTGTAGATCCAGTGGAGCATTTCAATGAAATAGTTGCCTTCTGGCTTGACTTTTAGTGGCTGGAAACGGATCAGTTGTTTGTGATTAACATTGAGCTGGTTATATTATCTGCTGCAGCTCAGAAAGTTCAGGGTTTTCTTTCTCCCTTTCTTTCTCTCTTTTTTTTTTTTTTTTTTTGTTTGTTTGGTTGGTTTTTTGTTTTGTTTTGTTCTGTTTTGTTTTGTTTTTGTTTATGTGAGGAATTGCCATAGACAATCATGCAACTGATATTCAGAGGCTTCTGCCAGGAAAGGGAATTTTGGCCAGCCAAATCCCACTGCTTCCCCCTGCCTTTCAAACAGCTATTCAGGCACTCCAAAAACAGTCCTTAAAGGGAATTAATAACAGATCCTTACATTGCTGTGATCAGGACTGAGCAGGAGTTAACCTTAGTCTGTGTTGCTGTTGTGGCAATGAATTCCTCAGCAGTTCCCCAGTTTGTAATTTCTCCTCCTCACAAGATCCCAGAGAGGGCAGAATTCTCCCACCTGGCGAGAGCATGTGGGGATGTGAGGATGACAAAAACCTGCCTCTAAACCCTTCTCCCTACAAATTGTGCTGTCTGCTAATAAATTCCTTTTTAACACTTCCAGACTGCAGAATAAAGGATTTTAAAAGTCAGCATCTCGTTATCTCTAGTAATTTTTCTTGTCCTGGAAGTTTTTCAATCTTTAATCTCTTTCCTGAGCAGAGGTGATAAAAACACCACTTCAATACAACAGGATATTTTTGGCTCCTAAGGAAAAATGTGGGGTTTATTGCAATCAAGCTCTCATGAGCTGTGATGTTGAACCCTTGCTTTTCAAAGGCACTGCAGCACACTGGGAGCTTTCAGAGTAAAGTACCTTCACCTTTCCATCTCTTTCACAGATTCTCTCCATGGGAATGATGACAGAATACTACCACTACTTTTT
>JANRMJ010000054.1:455205-465456 GCA_025584955.1 Alethe diademata | reverse complement strand
AGAAGGGAGTTTCACAGTGAAAGCAGGCAGTTTCCCAGTAAAAGCAGAGAGTTTCCCAGTGAAAGAAGAGAGTTTCCCAGTGAAAGCAGGGAGTTTCCCAGTGAAAGAAGAGAGTTTCACAGTGAAAGCAGGCAGTTTCACAGTGAAAGAAGGGAGTTTCACAGTGAAAGCAGGCAGTTTCCCAGTAAAAGCAGAGAGTTTCACAGTGAAAGAAGAGAGTTTCCCAGTGAAAGCAGGGAGTTGCCCAGTGAAAGAAGAGAGTTTCACAGTGAAAGCAGGGAGTTTCACAGTGAAAGCAGGGAGTTTCACAGCTCTCATTAGGTTGCATTGTGTATTTTGGCCATGGCAGGTGCCTGCCAGCCTCTGAAGGTGGCTGAGTTGTGTTGTAACCTGTTCTGTCCACTCTCTTCTCGAGGCTTAGTGAGAAAGGGTCTGAGCAGCTGCTCACAGTGGTGCTCTTTGATCAATTACCTGATCAGATTCCAATTCAGCTTTTATTATGTCCTGTAACACTCAGTGTGTCACCAGAAACATAAAACTTGCTGTAAGTCCTGTGTGTGAAAGCGTGAAATCCCATCTCTGTGATACACACACATGCAGCTCCTGGCTTTTCAGGAAGTTCTGCTTCATTTCAGTTAATTAACAAGAACTCTGCATGTGCTGCTTTCTCTGTTTTGGTTTAGAAGCAATAAAATAAAAATCAGAAATTAAATTTAGGATTCAGACGGTATCTGAAGCATGTTCCTCACCATTAGGGTTTTTAAATCCCATCAGCATTTAACCCTTCTGAGAAACACTCCGTGGCTCCTGTTCCTACTGAAGTCACATTTGGGTCATTATTTGGTGGTCTGAGTGGGACTGAAGTTGGACAAAGGTCCTGTGCACTTCTGTGTACCAAGTCATTAAGATGGAAAACCTCACAGCAAATTTGTTGCATTAATGCTTTTCCATTCTTATCTAAGTTAAGTCCTGCTGTTTCTACAAATTCCAAATGCACCAGATTTGCCTGAGACACATGGTGAGAACTCCCCAGCATCCGAGATTAAATCTGCCAGATTCGGGGCTGGAATTCAGATTAAACAGGGAGGGGAGACAGTCTGTAAGTGTGGTGATTTTTAATGCAGCTTTACTTCTGTCCTCTGTCTCCAATAAATTAAATGAGGCAAGGAACGATGTGTGGTGGAAAAGCTTGTAATTTAAAATTATATGGCTGACACACGCGAAGGAACAACGCCATCATTTATCGTCAGCTCTCCTTGTATCTCTGACAGACTTAATCTAATGGGGGACCTCCCAAAAATGGATTATCAAGATTGTCTGCACTTTGAAACCCGTTGCTTTGTTCTATGGATAAGCACCGGCTCTGGGGACAAAATCTGGGAGGGAGAGAGAGCTCATTTCAAGGCAAACAGGCTGGGTGGGAGGCTCACAAGATCCAGCGGGCTGAAACTGTGGAGACAGTTCATCCTTGCCCTTGATCCTTCTGCCTGAAGAAGGGCTCCCCAGCACAGGGAATCCTCCTGGCTGTGCAGGACACATCCTGGTGCCAGTGTTTGGATTAGGACTAGGATTCCCTGGGTTAGGCTGGAACAGGGAAGTGCTGCCTGGGCCGGACCTGCTGCTCTGTGACTCGTGTGCTGTCCTTCCCCCGGCTGTGACGTTCCTTGGCCCTACCCTGCAAAGCTTTTATGGGGTTTCTGAGACTGGCTGGGCTGCTCCTGGAAGCTCCAAGGTCCAGCCCCACAGCTTGGACAGAGCAGACTCCTTTTTTTAGTTCCTTAGCGAATCCTTGTGCAGTGCAGAACTGCCCTGGCTTTGTGCATGTGCAATTCTCCCTTTCTCTTTAGTCAGTCTGTAATTTTTTTATCAGTACCAGACATATGGAAATCATCTATATAAACTGTCACAGACTTGTTCCTGGTTGCAAAGTGCAAAACATACCAGAAAGAAACTAAACAGCAAAAAAAAGGGGGTTTTATCAGAGTAGCAAGGCCGCACATGCGTAAAAAGCCCCAGCTGTGGAAGTGATTGGGTGCTGTGGGCTACTGAAATTGCAGTTCCTGCTGTGGGTCAGAGCAGCTCCTGCTGGGTGCCACAGGCAGGCTGTGTTTGTGTCCCCAGGCACGGTGGGAGGGCCTGACTGGGCGCATCACCTTCAACAAAAGCGACGGGCTCAGGAAGGACTTCGACCTGGACATCATCAGCCTCAAGGAGGAGGGCACGGAAAAGGTAAGCAGGCCTTTGGTAGAAAACATGGCAAAAAGTTAACTGGGCAAGGGCATGGTTCCTCAGCTTGGATCTCCTGTGACTGGGGCAAAAAACCCCACTGTTCTCGATGATTTGAGTCAGAGTTAAAGCAGAGCTGCTAAGATTGGGTTTTTATTTTACAGTGCATTTTGAGGTATGGGAGAGGAATGTGGGGCAGGCAATACTTATCTAATGGAAAAAATCATTTTAAGTGCACCTCATTTTCCACTCTTGCCACTGCAACTGTGGATGGTAAATTCATATATAGAGATAGATAAATTTATATAGCACTGCACAGATAAATGTGACATGAGGGAGAGAGGAAAGAAGGTGCTTGAGTAATAACCTCAACAAAGTGGAGATGTTGAGAATTCTCCAGGTTTCTGAGGCTGGATTTGTTCTCTTGGCCTTTTCTCAGCCCTCAGCCAGGGCTATGGGCTGCCCTGGGGGTGTCCCAAATCCCAGCACAGGTGACAGCAGCTCCCGAGGCTGCTGGCCCTTGCTCTGTGTGCTGGCTCAGCTCTGGGTGGTAATTGCTGATGGGTTAATTGAGAATTTAACTGTAATTGCTCCCACACAGCTCTCCAGACAGCTTCTCTTTTCATTTTTAATGAAACACTCTGTTCATTTTTCCCTGTACCAAGGCTGCTGGCCAGGGTTCTAATCATTTATATAAAGTGTGGAAGAAGGTTTGTACACAGACAGGTGATGCCAAAACCCTGTGGGCTGGGTCTTCACACTCAGCCTTTGGGTTTTAATGGTGACTCTCCTATTGCAGTTTAGAGACAACAGTCTCTCTGAAAGCAGGGGTTTTCCTGGTAGGATAAGTTTTTCTCCACTTGAGACACTGTAATTGCAAAGACTAAAAAGATCTTGGCAGGATTCAGCTTTTTCACCAAAATCAGGGGGGTTTAATTATTATCTTACTTCTTGGGAGCTGTGCTTTTCCCATCTTTGAGTAGAGGCCCCTGCTGCAGCAAAACCAGTCCTTTTCTCATGTGCCATCCTTCCTGATTCACCTAAAATTTACCCTGAGGGATAAAATGACACTATTTTGGATAGGTATTGGCATCAGCTCCAAAGTCTGGTTTAACATGCCGGGTTGGGAGTGTTTTTCCCCACACAAACCTCTCAGTGCTGGCAAGCATTACTGCCTCAAAATTTGGATGAGTGTGTTATTAGCTCCTTACAGAAAATAATAGAGATGATTAAGTGGGTGCTGTCATTCACTAACATATGGAAATTGGGACTAAGCTTGTTTATAAAAGATGGAAATTACCCCAGGAATCTCATCCCTCTTTGAACATAAGGTGCTTAAAACACAAAAGTGGGATTTGGAGACCAGCTCCACGCACTGCTCCCCACAGGACTTACAATCCCTCTCTGCTGTTCTATGAGGAGAAGATAAAAACTGCATCCACTAAGTCTGAAGTGTTCTGCAGTCATGAGACAAAAATTTTTGTAGTGCTTAGAATTGTGTTTTGTCCGTGGTTCACACAGCTCTCATTATTCCACACCCCTCCCTCATACGCAGTTTAGAAGGGTTTTGGGTTTGTGTTGTTTTTGTGAGAATAGAGCAGTGTAAAACACCTGCTAGAGCCCTTTCAGCATTCTCCTGGAGCACATCCATAATAATAACCCAGTTTGATCTCCAGTGGATCAGGCTGAGGCAGCAAGGCCCCCTGCCCTCCTTCCTGGGGAGGAGTTCATCCCTTGACACGCAGAAGCAATCTCCCTTTTGACTGCAGGCATCTCGTGTTCTGCTGAACTGAATTAAACCAAATCAGAGTGGGTTCAGAGCCCAGGCTCGCTGGGAAGGGCACATGACAGCTCTCACCCTTGTCACTAAACTGCAAAGCATCCCCAGGACCGCCCAGAGTGCCGTCCTCCCTCCCTGCTGCCCTGCGGTGCCGTCCCTTTGCCCAGACGTGCAGTGCTCTCCTGGTGTACCCTGTGTGCTCTGTGACCCTGCTGCTCCCTGTTCCCATGGCTGCCCTCCTCCTGCCCTGCTGCCAGCCACCAGACACATACCAAGTCAGTGGCAGTGAGCAGAAGGGCGCACCCACCCTGGTGCAAATCCAGGGACACTGGATATTTACTGTATTCCTGGCTCCGGCTGCCGTAACAGCCAACATTCTATCTCCTTTGTAAGTCTGTACACTTTCCAGATCAGCTTCCCAATCTGGTCTAGTTTTGGAAACAAAGGGAATGACTGACAAATGCTTGGCATAAACTTTTGTTTTTAATGGCATGGATGTCCCCATTTAGGATTAGGAAAAAGAAGTTTGTGAGGGGCAAAAGCAATGGCACCTGGGGACACAAACCCTGAGTTTGCTTGAAATTGTTGTGCTCTCCACAATGCCCAGCACAACCAAACTGCCTGAGCCAGCTCCTCGCCTGGAGCTCCTCACATCAGCCCTCAGCCAGGCTGGGCATGAAAATCCAAGGGCAAAACACTGGAGATGCTTTCAGACTGCATTTAAGTTAGGTAAATATTGATCTGAAGAAATAACGTGGTTATAATTTCTGCCCCCACAGCGTAGATCCAAATCCTCTGAAATCACACATATCTTCCCTGGAGGCTTTGGATTGGGCAGTAAATACTGGAAGTTTTCACTGTCTCCGGGGCTAGAAGGGAATTTGCCTTTGGCCCCTGATGTTTGCTGAGCAAGTACTGCTCAGGGTATGAAATGGTACCACCTTGATAGCTCTGGCATATCCAGGAGTCCAGGAATGACAGAATAATCTTTGCTAAACCTGCAGAAGGCACAGGGCAAGCAAAAGGCCAGTGCATCCATCAGGCTGCTCCAAAGTAGTTATTCAGGCTTTTAACCTGTTCTGTCAGAAGAGAGAGGTCTTCACCATTGACAAAATCCTTTTTAAAAACCATAAAAATAGACATTTGACATTTTTTTAGCAGGGAGCTAAGCCAGCATGTTCCACTTTAGCAGCCAGTTGGTCCCCCCAGCACTGCAGTGCCAAGCCTCACGCTCTCAGTGCTGCTGGGTTTGCATTTCTGCATTTTGCAGTCATTCCCTGGGGTTTCTGAATCAGCCCGTGGTGCTGCTGCCTTTCTCCCAGCTCCTGCCCTCCTGCAGCCCTGGGTCCTTTCCTGAGGTGACCCCCAGGTCAGTGCTCTGGGGTTTAGGGATGAGGGCAGCTCTGACCCGCTCTCCTGTGTGCAGATTGGGGTCTGGAACTCCTACAGTGGCCTTAACATGACGGACAGCAACAAGGACCGCTCCACCAACATCACGGACTCCTTGGCCAACCGCACGCTCATCGTCACCACCATCCTGGTAAGGCTGCCCAGAGCTGCACATCCAGGCTCAGCATCCACACACACGTGCATGAGACTGGCTCAAAAACACCACACTGCCAGTGGAAGACTCCTGGGAACCTCTGCCTCCAAAACTGTTTCTCCTTCCCCAGCGTTTCAGACGAGCCCTGCGCACTTGTCCTCCCAGGAGAACGAACACACACAAACACTCAGCGTTGCAGTCACTGCTTCTACACCCTTTGTTTTACTGAAAGTGAGACCAAGAGGGCTGAAAGGGACTGGTAAACAGCAGACAGACAGACTGTCATTGCTCTTCCTGGGGGCAGTGGAAAAGGTGTAACTGGGTATTTGGGAGCTGCTCTGCCTCATGTTCTCTACGTGCCCAGTAATGCCACTTCTTTTTAATTGCTCTAATTCCTCAGGAGGAGGGAAAGAGCCCAAAGGCTTCTTCTACACTACTTGTCTATTGCCAGAGATGTTTTGCCACATTAAACTGCTTGCCCAGATCTTCTATCCAAAATCCTGTAAAAGCAAAAATGTACTTTGCAATCTGCCTTTGCTGTTGTCCATTCCCTCTCTGCTCTATTTGAAGGTTTTTCTCAGTAAAGACTTTTCACAGAATATAAAATGTTATGTTCCCCTTACAGGTTTTTTTTCTGTTATTTAGGGTCCTCTCTCCTTCAGTATCTCTTTCTGTCCCCTAGAGTGGGGTAATGTAGGGTCTAGACCTTAGGTCTGGGTTTGGAGCTGCTGTGAACAAATGGAATTAAAGCTCCTGGGAGCCACAAATGGTGCATTCCACTGAAAATTAGAGCCCTTATGCTCATCACTAATTCATTCAGTGAGTTTGCTAACACACCTAAAACAGCTTTTAACACACACAGTTAATTGCTGGTTTCCATGTCCCTGCAGTCCCTTTGGAAAACATTACCATCATGTAGAGAAACTGATCTAATCCGAGCCAAGCCTCACGTCTCTCCCTGCCTGTCTGCTGTGCTTTCCTGCAGGAAGATCCCTATGTGATGTACAAGAAGTCTGACAAGCCCTTGTATGGCAATGACAGATTCGAGGGGTACTGCCTGGACTTGCTAAAGGAGCTGTCAAACATTTTAGGCTTCATCTATGAGGTCAAACTTGTTTCTGACGGCAAATACGGAGCCCAGAATGACAAGGGAGAGTGGAATGGGATGGTCAAGGAGCTCATAGACCATGTAAGACTGAACCTTCCTCTCTCTGTTCTTTCAGTTTATATCTGAAATCTTTGCTGGGGTTTGCACCTTTGAGAGCCGCTGCTGTGTCTGTTTTAACACCCATCAGAGTAGGAATGTCTGAATGAGCAGTTTGCAGGTATTGGGGGGAAACATCCATCAGTGGATCAGTCCCAAATGTCCTCCTGCCTTGTAGAAAGAGGAAATGGAATGTCACAGCCTCCCCCGAAGTACCCTAGAAATGTTAAATCGTGTTAAATTTGAGCCCAGATTGGTCCATTTTGGGAAAGAAATGGAGGGAATTGCAGTGGGTTTGCTGAACATGAGGGAGATGAGTATTTCTCCTTTTGTGTTTCCAGAAAGCTGACCTGGCTGTTGCTCCTCTCACCATCACCTATGTCAGAGAGAAAGTGATTGATTTCTCCAAGCCCTTCATGACGCTGGGGATCAGTATCTTGTACCGGAAGCCCAACGGGACCAACCCCGGCGTTTTCTCCTTTCTAAACCCTCTCTCTCCAGATATTTGGATGTATGTTCTCCTGGCCTGCCTTGGAGTCAGCTGTGTCCTCTTTGTCATTGCCAGGTAAGGCCAGGACGGAGTTTTAGGGGCACCCACAGCCGCTCCCCTCACAGGTGTTGGGTGGGCTCTGGAGTACAGGGGTATCAAGCCATCCCACGGGGGTTATCCAGGCTGAAAACCTTTCTGTGTGTTTTCTCATCAGCACTGCTTCTCCGTATCGCATGGAGGTTTTGCTTTCTCTAAGGGCTGTTCCAAGAGAAATATCCAATGGGGTGCATCAGGAGGCACCCCAGCAGATATGTGCTGAAAAGGAGCTTGTTACTTGCACGTAGGCATTTCCCTTTTCCACTCACAGTGCACACAGTTCAAAGGTGAAACACCCAAAAGGTGAACCTGGTTTTGCTGGAGGTCCAGCCTTAGAGGTCTGTTCCAGCCAAAATGGGTCTGTGAAGGAGGAGGAGAGGTCACAGGGTGGCTTCCCAGGGTGGCCTGAGGTGAAGGAGGAGTTTATCCCTCCCTGGCAGCTGTGGGGCTGTGTGCAATTACTCATGACTTCCCACAGGCTCCTGCAGTGCCTCACTGTGCCATAAATAATAACTCTACTGTACACAACCCATGATCTCAGTCATGACTAATCTTAAATCTGCTCCTTTCTGGCAGACTGGCCTTTCTGCACTTGTGTGCCAAGACTGAAAACATCCCCCAGCCCTCTCCACCTCAGAACAGTGGAAGGGAACACAAATGCTTTCCTTGAGCTGATGCCTGAAAACAGTGCCTAGTAAGATTCAGCTGCACGGACTGAGGAAGTGAAATTGTGTTCATGTTAATTTAGATTTATACATTTTAAGCTAAGCTGCCCTTGAAATCCACATCAAGACCTATCCATATCTCCAAATACACCAAGATTTCTGTAGGATTTGCAAAGTGTTGCAGCAAATATTGGTTGGTTTTAATAACCCCAGAAACCATCCACTTCTTAGCACTGTCACAGTAAATTAAATGGTTACCCACATTTTGACATCAGCTCCTGGAAAACAAATACTTGGGAATAATTTGCACAGACTGATATAATTCTCCTGTCATTTCTTCCAACTTTTCAGCAGCTGCATAATTTCTCATTTGTCTCTGAGCCTTATGCAGCCCTGTTGTTTTTACATTAATTTTTAAACTCGAGCACCGACGTTTTTATCACTGTGAAGGGTTGCAGACTGGCAAAGCTCTGTTCCAAGTATGCTGCCAGTGGATGAACAAGGTGCTTTCTGCCAAAATTTCCTTTCTGCTAATGCCATGTCAGCTGCACTGTTACGTCAGTGAAGGTAGAGCCAAGCAGCTGAGCCAATAATGTCACACAGACCCTGTGGAAAAAGGTGCTGGGGTGACCTTGAGCATCTCACCTTTACCAGAAACCTCAGCACAGCTGCTGCTGAACAGGGAGAAAACCAGGGGGGGAAAGGCCAGGAAAACAGAAGGTCTGAGCACTGAATTCTGCTGAACTGTAAACCAGAGCTCAGTGCAGCAACAGAAACACAAAGAGAAAATCAGATTTTGTTTTGAGGTGTAGAAGAGATGTACACCCTACTAATACATTGAAATATGTACCCAGGGCAGGAAAAACCTTCCCAGTCTGGAAGACAGGGCTTTGCTGCCAGAATTGTATGCCCACTTTCTAGCAATGGCCCTTTTGCTCTTTCTGTGATGGAGACATTTGTGTCCAGCTCACTGAATGTGGTGGTTTTCTGAAACCCTGAAAAATTCCAGCCCTGGGCTTCCCAGGCAGGTCGGGCAGAGGGATTTATTCTTCTTCCTGCCCTGTGTAAATACTGTGGGGAGAACTCCTCACTCCTAGGGCTGTTGGCAGCCTGCTGGTCCTAACTGGGGGTCTCTTGTGAAGGACGTGTTTCCCTCTGTGTGCAGGAACTGAGTTGGGAACAATCTGGTCACTCCACAACACCTGCTTCCATTATTACAGCAGAAATCTGAAACATCTAACTTGGGAATTACTTTTCTTTTGACGGGTGCATGCAGAACTGTTGTAACTTGAACCTGAAAACTTTCTCTTTTGTCAAGATTTTTGATACTCTCGTTCTGGGTATTGCTGATGGCATCCTAAGCTACATCCGCTCCCAATTAACGGGTTCATTATTACCAGACTTCATTACTTCAGCTAAGCAAGGCACTGCACTCGCAACCGTGCATAAATTCAGTGCTTAATTATATTGCTGCAACAGTAATTAGAAGTGTTGGGTGAGGCTGTCAGTAAAGCTGCATTCACACGCTCCATGGGGAGCCAGAGCAGGCACCCTGAGGAGGGACAGCCCTCGGGGTGCTGGTGCTGGCTGTGTGTTAGCCCCGAGCTCTCCGGGGAGCCCCTGTGCAGCTCCCTGTGCAGTGCCCATCCCGTGTGCCTGTGGCTGGGGAGCTGCCGCTGCTGCCAGGCCTCCAGAGCTGGGGACAGCAGGGTGCTCCCAATGCCCGGCCGTGGGGCTGCTCCTGCATGGGCACCTGCTTCACATGGGCTCCACGGTCCTGCTGGGTCCCAGCCAGCTCAGAGCATCCAGCCACTCTGGGAACGCTGGGCAGCTGCTGCTGCTGCTGCTGCTGCTGCTGCTGCTGCTGCTGCAGGGAGAGCGCGCGCAGCACCCACAGACAGCGAGCGCTGCTGCCCTGGCAGGGCCGTGCTCCTTCCTCATTCCCAAACGCATCCCAGGAGCAGCCCCGGGCTCCCAGCTGTGCCCTGGCAGCGGGCAGGGAGCTGTGGGGCCGTGCCAGGGACCAGAGGGGCAGCAGCCCCATGCCAGGCCCAGCATGTGCCATCCATGGCTGCACAGCTTATCCACAGCTGGCACGGGGCAGTGCTGATGTCCTGGGGACACCTTCCATGCCAAATCCTCCTGTGGCACGGGCACAGCCCTGCACCCCGGGTTCTGCTGTGCCTGTTCCCATGTCCTGGGGACACCTTCCATGCCAAATCCTCCTGTGGCACGGGCACAGCCCTG
>JANRMJ010000054.1:433923-452538 GCA_025584955.1 Alethe diademata | reverse complement strand
GCCCAAGGCCAGGCTGGACACTGGGGCTGGAGCAGCCTGGGATGGTGGAAGGTGTTCCTGCCCATGGCTGGGGTGGCACTGGGTGGGATTTAAGGTCTCTTCCAGCCCAGGCCACTCTATTATTCTATGATAAACCAAAGCTTTTTGCTGGAACTGAGGCACATGGAAAGGTGCCCACTGGAATAACCATGAGAAAAACAATTTGCTGCTCCCCTGGTCTCAGCCAGGAGCAGGGTTTGCTCTCACCTCACCAGAGCAGTCACTCAGGGCAGAATTACCAGGGTGGGAACTGAGCTCTTTCCCACAATGTTTTGCTGCAGGAAGTCACAAGGGGGTTGGCATCTCACCCCACAAGTGCAGCACACAGGGATTTTCCATCCTCTCCTGAGCAGCGCTAGCACAGTCCATGTGCATGGCACAGCATCGGGGGGCAAGTGCAGGAGTTCTCTTTGTATGGCTGCCTAAGATTAAAAGCAAGAATTCCTTCAGAATGACCTGAATCAGCACAGCTTTTGCAGTTCAAACCCAGCTTAGAAATAGAGAGCAATGACAAAATATTTCACTGCATTAAAAAAAAATCTAACCACGAAAGCAAGGAAGTGCAGCAGAAGCCCAAACACAAACCTAGGCAGAGCTACAGCTCTGGGAACAACTCCATTTGGACTGGAAAATTTCAAGTGAGAGTTTTTGCCTTCAGACTGCTCTCGCTCTTTGGCAGTTCTGTCAACACACTCCAACCCTTGGGCTAAGCTTAGCTCTGACCTTTAAGAGACACAGCTCTGTGTTTACAAATACAGCTCCAATCTGTTTGCTGGTTGGTGGGGAAGGTTTTACCCTTTCGGTCTCTGCCCCAAAAGTCACATTCAGAGTTTTTGCAAAGTCTGAAAATGTTCTCTGAAATGTTGAAATTTCTTGCAGAACTCACTGAATAGCTAAGGACACATAGTATGTCAACATGCTTTTCCAGTAATAAAAAAGCGTTTGTCAAATGAAAAGCTTTAGCCCTGAGCATTTTGTTCACAAGCTCTTAAGTATTTTCCAAAGTTCATCCCTCATCAGCAAAATAATTATGCAAAAACTTAACTTTGAAGACAAATTACTCAGGTGGCTACCTAAGAGCTTTGCTGAACCAGATCCTCACATCCCATATTACGCAGAGAATTCAGTGGGAATGCACCCCCCCCAATAAAAGAGCAGAAAGCTTTTCTCAAAATGCTTAGACACACCAGTGTCTCTGTGGCTGAAGGAGAGGTTATCTGAGCTGCCTGGAAACCATTGCAGTGCAGGTAACACGTGCTGCTCTGTGGGCATTTGTGGCAATGGCAGAGACCTGCTCAGAATAATGAGTGTTAAATGCACTGTCCAAAACTTTGCATTGCCCTGAGGATCCAAGTGATGTGTCCATCGACCCTCGACCCTCATCGACCCTGATTTTTGTAATGTGAAGCACATATTGGTAGGAAGAGGTTTTCTGGGGGCTGAGCCGAGGTTCACTGCAGGGCACTGGAGCTGCATTGATCTCCCTGTTGCTGCTGAGATGTGTCGAGGGGATGCACAGGGCAGGCTCCTCCGGTGAGGTATTTCTGTCAGGCAGCTGTGAGCAGAAGAGCCTTTGCTAAAGAGCTCTGGTTACAAAATTGATTGCAGTGTAAGGGCACAAAGGCACTCCAGAAGCAGACAAAAATACCAGAGTAGCTTGCTGGGGATGTACAAGATTAATATCACAAGGCTGGTTAGCTCAGAGAGGTAAGGGGGCTTAGACCCAAGGATAATTCCATTTGTCATGTATCATGGCACACATCCCCTTCCCAGTGTGTTACCATTATAAATGTCAGCTGTGCATCTGTGAGATTATTGTTGAAATCATTTTATCATGCTACAGCTCATAAAAGCATTCTGTGCCTGAAACCAGACTGTGGTACCAGGAAAGCCTCATTTTAATACGATTGTTTTGATGGTGTTGTAACAGGATCAGAGCTGATGCCCAAAGCTCTTTCCACCAGAATAGTTGGAGGAATATGGTGGTTTTTCACCTTAATCATAATCTCATCCTATACTGCCAACCTGGCTGCCTTCCTGACCGTGGAGAGGATGGAATCTCCCATCGACTCGGCAGATGACCTGGCAAAGCAAACCAAGATAGAGTACGGGGCTGTCCGAGACGGATCCACCATGACCTTCTTCAAGGTACGGCAGCCCGGGGCAGCTGCGGGGCGGAGCCGCTCCAGCGGGGCCGGGAGGGGGAGCCGCAGCATCCCGAGGGATTGGAGAAGAAGATGAATACACAGGTACCCCAGTCCCAGGGGATCCTTCAGTACCAGGAATGTAAAACTCTGCAGGTTTTCTCCAGGAGATGTGGAAAACCAGCCTGGCAGTGAAGTGCAGTGAGGGATAAACCCATCTGCCTCTGATGGGAGCCAGGGCATGGACATGGGGATATTCTCCTCCAGCTGGGATTCTATTTCCTTCCAGCCACTTCACTAACAAGCAGCTGGAGAAGTCTGCTTCCCCTTCTGGAAGCCACATGGGCTTCACGGTAATTTCACAGGAAAATGGAAGTTAGTTTGTCCTTTTTTTAATGCCCCATGGTCAATTTTACCAGACAACACACACACCTGAACACACCTGCAAGTGAAGAGTTTTCTGTGGCTAATTTGGTAGACAACTGTGATAACTGACTTTTTTCTTTTTCTTAATTATTAGTATTAATTACATACAAAATGGATAATCTCGTAAGATGTCAGTGTAAGAGCCAACAAGCTATAAATACAGAATAGATGCACAAAAACCCTGTGACAGCCAGAATTAATTAGCAGCTTTGTCAGCAGTCTCAGCAGGGAAGTCAGGCTCAGGATGAGCTCGGCTCAGGCCTTTCCCTGTGGTGTCTGAGGATGGTGTTTATGGAGTCGCGCACACAGAGCCAGTGGGGCAGAACAACATCTGTGACAAGAGATCTTTCCCTCCCTGGGGTCATCCTAAAAAGGCCAAAATCCCAAATTCCTGTGTCACCTGCTCCAGATGACCTTCCCTTGGCAGCGGGGTTGGACTGGGTGATCTCCAGAGGTCCCTTCCAAACGAAACCATCCCAGGATTCTGGGATTCTGGGATTCTGTGTGGTCTGTCCCTGCTGGTGCTGCCAAGGGTGAACTGCTCCTGTCAAGGCTCTCCTGTGGCTGAACAGAAATGTTTCCTTGCTGAAAGAAAAACACCAACTACAGCATTTTGCTGTAGTGAGCTCCTGAAATGATGAGCTGACATTTCCACTGAGATGGAAACCCACCTGGAGGTATTCCCCTAAGCAAGCTCTGGGTTCTCCTCTGGCTCTTCCATGCCTAAAGAAGCTCAGTGCCATTGGTATTCTGAAGTCAAATTTAGCTTCAGAGACAGAACTTCAAATCCTGTTGCATCCCTGCGTTTTTAGAGGAAATAGGTCCTGAAGCTCAGAACAAATTTCCTAGAGCTGTTTTTAGTTTTACACTGATTTCCTTTTGCACCATTAATCCCGCAGGCAGAAATATGTAGGCTTAAAAGCATGTGAGCTTCTAAAAGAAAACCTTCAGACAAGGTGGTTAAATATTTATGCACTGCGTGTGCCAGCTTACTTGTGCCTGAAATACACGTGCACAGAAGCGAGGGGAAGGACAGTACAGAAACTGGGGATGGATTCCCTGGCACAGGGATGGTGACACAGTGGAAATGCATGAAAAATGCAATGTATCACACCTGTAAATACTCCATGTTTTATCAAAGGCGTTATGATTTTTATTACCGAAGCGTCTCCAGATCCTCACAGGATTAGGAGTTATTTGTCCTGCCCAAAACTTGAAATAAAAAATCCTGGAGTAGCTGTCTGTACAAAACCAGCTACTTCTGTCTGCAAAGGAAGGCTCTGGCTTTGCCTCCCTCAGACTGTGAAAGGCTGCATCTACTCCTGGAGCTAAATACACACACACGCGCGCCAGGGAGGGGCCCGGGAACAGGGAGAAGGCAGCAGCAGGGATCTGGGGCAGCAGCAGGGAACTGGGGCAGCAGCAGGGAGTTCAGAGAGCAGCAGGGATCTGGGGCAGCAGCAGGGATCTGGGGCAGCAGCAGGGAATTGGGGCAGCAGCAGGGATCTGGGGCAGCAGCAGGGAGTTCAGAGAGCAGCAGGGAACTGGGGCAGCAGCAGGGAATTCAGAGAGCAGCAGGGAATTCAGAGAGCAGCAGGGAACTGGGGCAGCAGCAGGGAATTGGGGCAGCAGCAGGGAATTCAGAGAGCAGCAGGGATCTGGGGCAGCAGCAGGGAACTGGGGCAGCAGTTCCCGCACTCCTCGCAGCGCACAGCAGTCACAGCCCCGCTGCCGCCGCATCCCGGACTCCGGCCCTTTCCTGGAGCTGTCCTGTCCCGGCGGTGCTGAAGTGCGGGAACAGCGAGAGGGAACGGAGGGAGCGAGGCGCAGGCCTGCGGTGCCCTGCGAAGGGTCATCACCTCGAGTGCTTTCTCTGCTGCGAGATGTGATTTGCCAAATCAAACACTGCCAAAGCCAAGCAATGCCAAGGGGAACAGAGTTTTTTTCAGACCAACAATTTTCAAAGCAAACCACGACGTGCTGGGCATTCCTGGCTGTGGAGGGGACAGGAGCAAGGGAGTGGCAGGTAGGACACGAGGGCAAAGCCCAGATCCCTCTGGTTTCTAGGACTGTATGGGACACACATAGCAAAAAGGGTTGCTGGAGACATCAGGCACAGAAAAAGACCCTGGCACAAAGCAGACTCTCAAGAGCTGTGAGTTAGGACTTTGTGCTCAAAGTAGCAGCAGGAACTGGCAGATGAGATTACACAGTGTAACTGCTGGGTGGGATGGAGATTGGGAAGCATAGTAGAAAAGCAGGGTACTCCCACTGCTTTTCTGAAAGCTCCATTTGCATTTATTCAAGCTGGCATCACTTGCAGTTTGTGGTGTCTGTGATGCACGTGCTAACAGTTGTGATTGCTCACTGGTTTGGAATGCCTAGCACTGGTGTCTCTGTTGCAATAGTTTCCCCAGAAAAAAAAAAAAAAAGCTATTTTAAAGATGAAGTATTTTTCAAGGAAGTCACTTTTCTGCAGTGACTTGTAGCCAGACAGTGGAGGCAATGAAAACAAAAGCAATTTGAATTATTTGTGGGGGAAAATGGAGTTCTGACTTTGAAAGGAACCTCAGAATCAGCCTCCTCCCTGTGTACAGATGCCAGATCTGGCCAGAGCAGATGAAAATACCCCGAAAACAGGGCATGAGCAGCTCAGGACAGTTAAGCCTTGTTGGAGGACAAGTCAGCAGTACCCCAGGCAGCATTGTCCATCTGTGGGAATGGCCGAATCTGGGAGAAGTCCAGCTGAAGGCAAGATGTTTCCCATCCACAAGCAGTGACACACATTTCTTTCTCCAGACTGCTGCCCTGCTCTGTTTCCAGCATGTCCATAAATCTTCCACTGCTTTCTTGCCCCTCCATCATAACTGATCTTAGTCCTTTGTTCTGGCTTGTGCCAGCTCCTGCCTTCTAAAGTGCAGATGTGTTTCCACTGAAATTAATGAAAATTCAAAGGCAAAAATTTGACACAGGATCCATCTTGAAAAAAAAAAAAAGGGAGCTGGCAAGTTGAGAAGCCAAGATCTTTCTTACAAACTCTTCTGAATAAGGAATACATCCTGCCATTAAATTCACTGTCAGACTCAGTCTAGTGCATAAACATAGCATCAATTTCAAAAATATTCCCAACAGAGAAATAAATAATGGTTCCTACTTGTGAAGAGCCACTTAACCACTGTCAGAGTTTAGTGGTATCTTGTGGCTCACCAAACTGAGGTGGAATTCAGGTGACATTCACAAATATTGAATTTACAGGTGAGGCATATTAACATTTAAAGCTCAAAGAACCAGAAAATCGACTTCTCACAGGAATCCCCCTGAAGCTGGTGTTTAAAACTGAGCCTGGAATCAGCTGAGATGGCTGTAAGCCAGAGACAGGTCTGGAGGGACTGAGGAGACGCTGCCCTTAACCCCTGTGGCAAAAGGATCCTGTCCTTAGGTCTGATTGCAATGGGCAGCACAAAGCAGGAGTTGATTTGGTCTGTTTCTCAAACTTCATCCCTGAAGTAGGTGGCTTCCGGGCGAGTGATATGAGCACAGCAGGTGCAGATGAATGCTTTGTTCATCCATCACCAGGCTCTTGGAGCCCTGGGTGTGCCCTGACACAGGAGCAGTGTCCCAGGGCAGCAGTGTCCCAGGGCAGCAGTGTCCCAGGGCAGCAGTGTCCAGCTGCACAGGGTCAGCTGCCTGTGTGCTGCAATCCAGGGAACAGCCCAGAAAAGTCCAGAGCACCTCCCAGCCAGGCCAGTAACAGAGCTCCTGGCACTGCAAAGCTAGTGGGAAACACAAGAGATTCCTCAGCATGAAGCGCAGCAGCAGGGGAACGCCGCGGGAAGGAAAGCCCTTGCCCCAGGCCCCCTGTCGCTGCAGACGCGGCGCTGGCACGGGGCTGGGGAGGCTGGGGAGCCCTGGCCGGGGCAGTCGGGGTGCTGGCGTGACTCCGTGCCTCTCCCCGCGCAGAAATCCAAGATCTCGACGTACGAGAAGATGTGGGCGTTCATGAGCAGCAGGCAGCAGACGGCGCTGGTGAAGAACAACGACGAGGGCATCCAGCGCGTGCTCACCACCGACTACGCCCTGCTCATGGAGTCCACCAGCATCGAGTACGTGACGCAGAGGAACTGCAACCTCACCCAGATCGGGGGGCTCATCGACTCCAAGGGCTACGGCGTGGGCACCCCCATCGGTAAGGGCTGCTGGGCTGGGCTGGGCTGGGGAGCACAGCCACCGTGTGAGGGGAACCATTCCATCGGCCTGGGCTCTCAGAAACGGGCCAGGGGACAGTGGGGTCACACCGGGTCAGATGGTACTGGGGAGGAAATCCTCCCTGTGAGCACAGGGGGCAGCTGTGGCTGCCCCTGGATCCTGTGAGTGTCCAAGGCCAGGCTGGATGGAGCTCTGAGATACCTGGGACAGTGGAAGGTGTCCCTGCCCACCCGACTGGAAGGGCTTTAAGGTCCCTGCTCACCCAGACCATTCTGGGATTCTGTACCCCAAAGAGATCTGCTTACTCAAAACACTGAAATCCCTGATGCAGAACCTTGCAGTTGATCCTCACTGCTCCTCGGTGTTGCTCTGAGATCATGAAATAAATCAGAAATTCATCTCCTTTAATGCACAGCTTTAAGACTCCCAATTTCTCTGAACTCTCTCTGTGGCAGACCTTTTCTAGCATGTCCAGTACCCTTTCTAAGACCCTTTAATTGTACAGCATTAAAAATTGTGTCAGATTTTTGTGCTGTGCATGCGTGAATAATTGGCACTGGGGAGCCAGGTTTTGTCCTGTGTTCATAGAATTATGGAATTATGAAACCACAGAAGAGTTTGGGTTGGAAAGAATCTCAAAGCCCACCCAGTGCCACCCCTGCCATGGGCAGGAATGCCTCCCACTATCCCAGGTTGCTCCAAGCCCTGTCCAGCTGGAGATTGGTTCATCCATTGCTTGACAGAGAAGATATAAATAATGGAGAAACACCTCTGCACTTGGAACTGTCATTCTTTGTGGTGCTGAGCACCACAGACAGATTGTCACAGACATGACATCCCAAGTCTGTTTTTCCACTGACTGGGTGAGAACAGCCTTGGCACCCTGAGGAAAATGATACAAAAGCTAAAATCCCCAAGAATGACAAACTCATGGCAAGAGTTTCCTTGCAGTTATAAAACTGCCACAGTTTAAACCAAGAACAATGAAGGAATAATTGAAACAGATGGCAATCCTCAGAGACAGTGCAGCCACTGGAAATGCAGCTGTGAAATATTTATAAAATGTTCCTTGTATAAGAAGTGCACCTTTATTTTTTTGTTAAGAAAAACCTGCAACATTCATGGGAATAGATATCCCCAAGCACTGTGGAATAATCCAGCACCACCAAGCACCTCATAAACAACTGATTTCATAAACAAGATAAACCTGCCACTATTCAGAGGAACCCCCAAGGCTCTGTTATTTCTCTCAGAGCATTCAAGAGTATTGTTTGCAGAGGCTGTATGGAAAATTTAAAAACAAAAACAAAAACAAAAACCAAAACCAAACCAAAACAAAAAAGGCTTGTTTGTGACCCTTAAAAACCACAGGCCCTGTCACTCCAGAATTTCCGGTGAGAGAGCTGGGCAGCACCTTACAGCTCCTGAAAAAACAGGGAGGAGAATTCTTGAATCTGGGAATTGTATTATTTTATCAGAGCACCTTCTGCAAGTAAAATGCAGCAGATATAGGCATCAGCAGGAATTTCCCCATGGAAGGGGTGCTCAGGCCTGGACAGGGGCTGCCCAGGGAGGTTTGGAGTGCCCATCCCTGGAGGTGTCTCAGGAATTCTGGATGTGGCACTCAGTGCTCTGGGCTGGGGACAAGGTGGGCGTGGGGCACAGGCTGCACTCGGTGCTCTCAGTTCTTTTCCACCCTCAGTGGTTCTGGGATTCTGTGACGTGTGTGCCAGGGCAGGTTTAACTCCAGGATCAGTGCCAGTGCTGATGCAGGCAATTCTAACACTAAAGCTCTTCTCAGTTCCTTGGTAAACTGCTAAGAAAGTAGATAAATGCATTTCTAAGAGGTTTGTTAATAGCTCAGAGGCCATAAGTAATGTGCTGAATATTTGAAGAGGTGTGGAGATGGATTTGTGAGTGGTGTTAGAGCTCACCAATAAACCATCACCAGTGCAGCTCTCCAGGCACTCTTGACAAACTCTAAAAGCCCATGCAGAAATATGGAGGTGCCTGTTACCCTCCAGATGAATTGTGGCAATCCTGGTGGCAACATAAACACCACAAGAAAGAATGAACAGCCCCACAAATCCTGTGTTGTGGCTCTGGCTGTTCCACTTTACCTCCCAGCTGTCCTTCCAGGCAGGGGAAATGGATGAGTCCTGCAGCCTTACACATTGCAAGGGACAAGCCTCTCCTAAGGCACAAACAATTCTGCTCTCTGTTTTGTGAGGCACTGCTCTTTTCAGGGGTGATAATTCACTCCTCTGTGCAAAGCCAGCTTTTGGAGGTGTTTCTGGCCTGTTTTCTGTGCTGTTATTTTTGGGTCTTTAACAGCAAGCACACAAATCATCCATTCTTACAGCAGGCACGTTTTGCTCTCAGAGCTGGCTGCCTCCAGCAGTGCTGGTCTCTGGCTTCCCAGATGGCTTTGGGATGGTGTGACACATGTCTCCTGGCAGCTGTGGTCACAGCATGGCCCAGGGCTGGCAGTGCTCTGCCCAGCACAGCAAGTGTTGGCGCGACAAATGAGGAATTGCAATGTTCCTCACGCTGGTTCTCCTCAGACAGGGCTGGGGGATGAAGGAGACGGAGAGCAGCGAGGGGGACGTGTATCCATGGGACAAGGATTTTTAACAATGTCCTGCACAGCAAAATGAGGGGGGAAACTGGAGCTGTGAGGACGAATTTCCAAGGCTGTTTCAATGCATAAGGACTCAGGAGTGGTGCCTCAGTGAGATTTTTCTGATTTTTCAAGTGCCATGTGATCCTGCAATTCTGGCACACAATCTGCCTTAAAGCTTGGTTTGCCTTGATGGAGTTGAGTTTGCAGCGCCTTTAATGTGCAGCAAAACGTGACTTTGATGAAATAGCAGTTGAAGAAAATCTGAGAATCGCAGAATCACAGAATGGCCTGGACTGGGAGGGACCTTAAAGCCCGTCCAGTGCCACCCCTGCCATGGGCAGGGACACCTCCCACCATCCAGATCATCCAGCCTGGCCTTGGGCACTTCCAGGGGCAGCCACAGCTTCTCTGGGCACCCTGTGCCAGGGCCTGGCCACCCTCACAGGGAAACACTTTCCAATATTCCACCTAATCCTGCCCTCTGGCAGTGGGAAGCCGTTCCCTGTCCTGTCCCTCCTTGTCTTATTAATGTGCTGCTAAAGGGAAAGGGTGGGCAGGAGCAGCTGTGGAGCTTTCAGTTCTGCATTTCAGCCCAGACTCTGAATGTTTCCAGCTGCAGGGAGTCCAGCATGGCAGGATTTCGGAGCACACATGTGCCTTTGGAGCCAAACAGCATCTCACAGAATCACAGAACCATTCTTGCAAGCCCCTCCTCCTTGCTATCACAAAATCCTGGTCCTACAAAGTCTCTCTCACAAACACAGGCTGCAGGATTTTGGAAGATGGAGAGGCTGAGCAGAGTGTGAGAGAGCAAATCCAAGCAGACTGAGCCACCCAGTGTGACCCCCTCTTCACCAGACACTGCCCAGGTCCATAAAGCTGCAGAGCCTACACGCACATCATTTAACAATGGTGGCCTGCAAACCAGAAACATGAAATTGTTGCTATTTTCAGCTTGCAGGGCCCTTATTGTTGCAAGTCACAATAAAAAGGACTTGTCCACACAGTGTTCTTACAAGCTGTAGGTGTGCAGGTGTAAATCAGAAGAGAAAGTGTCTGAGTGACTCTGGACTCCTCTGAGGCAGCCACTCATTTACAGGCAGCAGGAAAAGCCAACAGGTGCTGAAGTCAATAGAAGGGATGCAAAGTGGAAATTCTCAGAGTGCTCACAGCAATATTCAAATATGATGTGGAGGAGCGCCTTAGAAAGAAAACGCACTGCCAAGGCTTAAACAAACCTCACTAGGAGACCCTAAAATTATCATGAATTCACAAATAACTGCACCAGTGGAGCCTTCTGCTTCCCAGTCCCCAGGGCAGACACCAACAGAGATTCCCTTCCCACCTCGAGCCTTTGCAGCTGGAATAATCCCTCCTGTGATAAGGGAGGCTTCTGCCCCAGAGGGTGGCAGCTGCTCCCTGCCGCGGTGCCAGGCCTCGCTGTCCCCTCGCAGGGTCCCCGTACAGGGACAAGATCACCATCGCCATCCTGCAGCTTCAGGAGGAGGGCAAGCTGCACATGATGAAGGAGAAGTGGTGGCGAGGCAACGGCTGCCCCGAGGAGGACAGCAAGGAGGCCAGCGCCCTGGGCGTGGAGAACATCGGGGGCATCTTCATCGTGCTGGCGGCGGGGCTGGTGCTCTCCGTGTTCGTGGCCATCGGCGAGTTCATCTACAAATCGCGCAAGAACAGCGACATCGAGCAGGTGGGTGCGCCTCCTGCTGCTGCAGCTGGGTATTAACGGACCTCTGCAGCTGGGCTTGCAGCACGGGCACTGCAGCACAGGCACTGCAGCACAGGCACTGCACCTTTCCTGCTGCTGCAGCTGGGTATTAACAAACCTCTGCAGCACGGGCACTGCAGCACAGGCACTGCAGCACAGGGCACTGCACCTTTCCTGCTGCTGCAGCTGGGTATTGACGAACCTCTGCAGCTGGGCTTGCAGCACGGGCACTGCAGCACAGGCACTGCAGCACGGGCACTGCAGCACAGGGCACTGCACCTTTCCTGCTGCTGCAGTTGGGTATTAACAAACCTCTGCAGCTGGGCTTGCAGCACGGGCACTGCAGCACAGGGCACTGCAGCACAGGGCACTGCACCTTTCCTGCTGCTGCAGCTGGGTATTAACAAACCTCTGCAGCTGGGCTTGCAGCACGGGCACTGCACCTTTCCTGCTGCTCAGCCCTCCCCGGGCTCTAGTGACAGATCATTTATTAATGACAACAGGGAGGTGCCTCACCCAGGGGCCAACTAGTGCTGCTTAGCAGGGCGGTGCAGAACACGGGCAATTAATTTCTCAAACAGTTTCTGCTTGAACTTCAGGACTTCCAGCATGAATTATAATGGAAAGGAATAAAACACAACTGGGATGTTGTTTTTCTTTATATGGCACTAACACAAATCTCTTGAGTAACCCAGAAAAGCCCATCCAAATCCCAAGACTCATTCTCCTCTTGCTCTAGAGAGCATCTTTTTTCAGAGCCAGGGGTTTACAAGTTGTGCTGAAGGATGCACTTCAAAGCAGGGAAATCTACTGAGAGGTGATGGATGCCACTGCAAAGTGAGACTACGGAGCCAAAGAAATTCTGGTTATAGCTCCACTGAAGTGTAATGAGCTATTTAAAAGGGCAGAGGGAAAACACAGGAAATGCTGTAAGTCACAGCATTAGAGCAGTTTGTGAGAAGGGATCAAGCCTTAAAATCGAGTGTAAACACCCCTTTAGAGAGCCACAGGGCCTGTGAAAGAGGCAGGGCTGAGCAGGAACTTGGACAGTGTTCCTGAAGCTGTCAGCCAGCCCCTCCTGCCCCATGGCAGTTTGCCCTGGCTCTGTCCTGGACCCTGCTGTGGCCCTGTGTGGCCTCTTCTCTCCAGCAGGAGTTCCCGAGGGACAGGGGGACCCCACCCTGCAGGACCAGGGGGTGGCCCTGAATCCCCAGAGGTTCCCATTTCCTCACTCCAGGCTCCCTGACATGAGGCACTCACCTCGAAGAGGGTTAAGTTCCCTTTGCACTTTGAGGTGGGAAAGGCTGGAGCTTTTCCCAGGGGGATTCCCCCTCCCCACCCGAGGTGGCATCCTGCAAGGGTGGTGACAAGTGCCAGGAGTGGCTGTTGAGGCAAAGACCCTCCCCTAGGGCAGCAGGGACGAGCACGAGGAGAAGAGAACATTTTGGACTCACTCTGGAAGGTGCAGTTTGCAGTGAAAGCAGCATCACTGTCCACAAAAACCAGATGCAGCTCATGGAGCAATCCCAGGACGTGCCAGCCAAAGGGCTCCTGGTTTGGGATAAGGCAGAGATAAAGGATTAATGTACTTGCACATATTGCAGCTTTCTAATTAGCACTTTAGCCCGTTTTAGCACCAAATGCATAAAAAATGTATTGGTATCTTTGTTTTGTTCATGTCTCGGGAGACTGTTTATTCAAATATGTTTTGGAGAACAGTTGCAGCTAATTAAAATATTTCATATAATTAAAATGTTTAGTTAAAGTGCTAACATGGTGCAGAATATCCTGGAAACTTTGCAGGAGTCTGTGCAAGGCAGTGCCTCCCTGAAGCCAGGACTGAAGTAACCTAAAGCTTTAGGCCAGGGGTGTTGATTCACTGAGCAATATGTGGGGTGAATAACAGAATTCGGGGTTGCACGCATGTGTGCACAGCCCCCATTTCTGCACCTTAATAATTAGAATCATTAAGTGAGTCAATGTGGCACATCCTGCTTCTTTTCCAGAAGCAATTTCACAGAGAGCACACCACCAGTGATGCCAGTGTTTCTCCCTGGTTTCTCTGGGATTGTTTTCTCTTTTCCCTGGTGAGATAAGCAGCTTAGATGGGAAATGCTGCGCAGGGTGTGTTATCACTAAGCTAATCCAAAGCATCGTTGAATACAACATGTGACTTTTCTGTTTCCATAAGTGGATTCTCTTTTGATTTAAATGGCTTTTGAATCATTCTCATGCTTGTTTTCAGTTTTGCTTCGTTCATTTATTTACTTTCTCCATTTCTCTTCTTTTGCATGCAAGGCCTTTTGTTTCTTTTACGGACTGCAGTGTAAGCAACCCCACCCGTCCAACTCCACCTCTGGCACCACCTTATCCACGGAGTTAGACTGTGGCAAGTTAATCCGGGAGGAGCGAGGGATCCGAGCGCAACCCTCGATCCACACGGTGTAGTCAGGAGAGGACCAAGGTGTGTCCGGGGCGAGCACGGCAGCCAGGCGGGGCTCAGCGCTGCCGAGGGTTAACACAGGGCAGAAGCTGCTCTAGAGTAAATTAACAAAGCCCCCAAATCCGGGCAGTTTCAGTGCGTGGCACGGGAAATAATCACACCCCCAGCAGGGAGCTCAGCAGAGCCTCTCAGAGTTATCACAGTCTCTCATGTGCAATTGTCACCTTGTCATTTCCCGGGGTAAATCACCTGCTTCAGGTAAGGAAAATCATTTACCTCCTCTTCATCTCCTCCCCAGCCCGAGCCGAACAGTGCAGCCTGCTTACTGGAAGCAGGGAGAAGCATTCAGCTTGGGCTCTGCTGCAAGTGGGCCGGGCAGCTCTGCATTCAGGAACCTCCCAAATACCCTGCAGGGCTCCATTAGCTTCATGAACCCCTGCTACAAGCAGCCAGAGATGTTGAGCTGGTTCTCTTATTCCCTGTGTCAATATTTAATGAATTTTAATTCCTCCATTTAAAATTCATCACTCAAAGCCTGCAAGTAACTATCACAGCACAAAATCAGAGCCATCAGTTAAATTTTATGCCGTGTAACCATTAAGGATATATTCAACAGGAGCAGCCTCAGGCAACACCCGCACAGAGCATTAATAGAGCAGCTCCATTGTCTTGTTTGAGCAATTCACAACGTTCATTTGTTACAGAAAACTCCTTTGTGGGAAAATCGGGCATCAGTTTCTCCCAGACAGCCAAGCCCTGGCATTGCTCTGCATGTTGAACTCTGGTGGGATGTTTTGTGTAGGAGGCTGGCACTGGACGTGTTTCACACCCTGGAAGGACAGCACTTGGATTTCCTCCAGCCCTCAGCCAGTCGGGAACTGACAGGGAGGGGACAACGGACTGGATGTGGGTTTGCCACCAAAAAACATATGTCAACAATTTGAGATGCAAAAGTGCAGAGAAATGCCAGCTCGAGGGATGTCATGAACTGTGGCAAACCCCAGTGTTCCCAAACCCTTGTACCTATGTTCCATTGTATCCCAATCCCCATCAGCCTCACCAGCTCATCTCCCTCCCCTCACCCTCACCCCTCACCCCTCACCCCTATTTGATGTTTTCCTGCCATCAGACGAGTCACTGCCCTGTTTTCCTGGGCCATTTCTGCCCCCAGCTGCACTCAGGGGAACTGACTCTGGGTGGAAGCCTTCACGCCCAAAGTGCTCCCCCTCGAATGGGTTCTGTGTGCCTGGCTCCCGAGGACAGCCAGAGCAAACAGTGCCCTGTGATTTCCTCTCACCCCTGTTCCATGCTGATGCTGCTGGCAGCAGGCTGGAGTGGTTTGTGACGAATTGTGTACCGATTCTCCTCTGCTCAGCCAGGCTGGGAGTTTATGCTGCACTCCAGATGCTGCAAGAAATTGTCTTGCTCAGAATGGGCTCTTAACTTGTTTGAATGGAGCCTTGAAAGCTTTGGCTCTCCATAAAATGCTCTTTCTTGCCAGCAAAGACCTGAATTAGGTCCTCAGAATACCTAATTTAAGAAAGCAGTGTTTATTTGCAGCTTCCCAGTAGAAGAGACTTAAAACTAATTAAATTCAGCTCCTCTCAAGTCTCAGAGGAGAAGGAAGATGCCTAATGTGTTTATCTCCATCATTGCTCCACGCAAGAAATCCTCTGGGCTGCAGCTTGGACCGGTTTTGTAATTGCTCCTTAGATGAGTGCGGGATCCAGAGCGTTTCTGTCACTTGCTGGCAAACATGTCCCAGCTGGCAGTGAGAGCCCTCCTTCCCTGGCTGTAGCTGTCCCACAGACAGCCCCACAGGCTGGCAGCAATTCCCCGGGGGGATTGCAAAGCAGCTCCTGCTATCCCTGACAGAGCCTCAGCTACAGAAAGAGTTATCAGAACCCATCACTGGTGTTCAGGTGATGTGGGAGACCAGCAAGCAGCTTTACTGATTCTTCTTGTGAACAGAGCACAAAGGAACAGTTTCTGTGAGTGGGGGGGAGTTAAATGAATCCCTGGATTACTGTCACACTGTTTTGACAGTCACTGCTCAATAGACTCTGGCAGGTTAAAGGAGTCAATTTGGGGATCTCCTCATGCCTTCAGTGACAGAATACCCACACACATCCTTAATGTGTCCCAGCACCAGTTTTTGCTCACTAAAAGAAACTGTTTTGGGTATTTTTCCTTCTGTGCAAAAGTAAATCCATTTTCTTTCAGCATATGACACAGGTCAGTGTCCCAGCCATGGGTGCAGGAGAAAAATCCTGACTTCTGCACTTCCTCCTCTGGCTCTGAGCTGCTCAGGAGTTCTTCCAGAGTGAAATCTGCCCCACATCCTTTGATTTTCACAGTTCTCAGCATTGTTATTTGGTTGGTTTTGCAAAGCATTAGTAAAATGCCTTGTCCTTAGTGCTAGCCCAGCGGCGGAAGCAACAGATTGATAAATCCTGACTACAACTATTTTTTTTCATTGTTTCTACTTTATTTTATGTTCTTTATTTATTTATTTATTTATTTTTAATTCTGAATCTGTAATTCTCCTAAAGCTTAGCACAGACCTCTGCATGGGAGTGTAAGGAGGGATTTGGGAGCTTCATGACTAAGCTTTAGCAGCTGCTGAAATGACCAAAAGGCACAGAGGAGGAGCCCCATATCACACAGAGAGCAGAACCTATTCTGCTTTTAAAGGATGACATTTCCTTTTACATGCCATGGCCTGCAGCATTTTGACACTGCCAGAATGAGAAAGTTAAGCTGGCTGAATGCAAAATGTTAAATTCACTTCTGAGTTGTTCTGAGTTGTGCCCACTCTGCTCTTGTTCTGGACAGACCTCAGCAGTGGACTGACCAGCATGGAAATAAAAGGGGTTCTAAAGCAACCATTTTAGTCTGGCCACCAGAATATGAGACAAAAGAACAGTATATTACCCTTTAAAATTAAATTTAGAATGGAATTTTAATGTCTACATCCCCTTTATGAATGCTGCTTTGCAGGTGCTGCTCAGAGGGCTTGGGCTCAGGCTCAGAGTCCTGGATTTCCCCATGGGGTGTGTTCCTTGTCCATGGCTTTCCTATAAACCCCACATCTTTCTGGCTGAGGCTGTGCTCGCTCTGCACCACTTTTCCTAAGAATAGCTAGAAGTCTTCCTGATAATGATTATTTTAAAATTCAGAGCAGTTGGAAGTGGAGCCATTGGGCACTCCACAGATCAGATATTAAAAACCTCCCAGCAATATGTTCTGTGTATCTGTCTGCAGATGCAAAATGAACTCCATGGGGCTGTTTTGTGGAGATGAATGGGAAAGGCGTTGTGATTATTGCACAGTCTGAGTAATAGGGATCCTTTTGGAAAATTAAAGTACCAGCTATTAACAAGGCAGTAAAATGCACTCTTTCACCTGCAGAAATCATCCCTGGCTGCACTCTGCAGAGAGTAATGGCTGGGATTAAATACAACACATTAGGAGGTTCGCGAGAAACACAGGGAAACAAGATAAAAATAAGACTGATGAATCCTACGAAGGGTTAATAGGATCCTGTCCCTATTTACCGCGGAGTTCTGGATTCACTTTGTAATCCAGATTTTTAAAACTCAATTAAAGCTGAGACCACAGAGAGTAACAATCAAGGCCAAGTCAGCCACTCAGAGCATTTGTGTTCATTGGTTTGGGAATCGGTTTGCTCTCCAGAAAAGCTTGGAGCAATGCAGAAAGGGTGTTGGGAGGATACCCGCTCCTCCTGCTGCTTCCAGCGGGAAGGAGCGCTGGAATGCCTGGATTATATTGTCAAAGGGAGGGTATTTACATGGTAATTGCAGCAGCAGGGGCCTGGCTACCACAGCTGTCATTTGAAAGGACAGCAGTGCGCTGCCCCGGCTGTGCCTATTGACTCTGGGCAGCGGCACGAATTAACAGGAGCTGAATTGACCTGGGAATTGTAGCGGCACAGAAATGAAGCACGTCAGAGAAGGAGCACATTGAGCTATGAAGGTGCCACGGTCTGGGATCTGAGGCTGTGTGCAGCCCAGGATGAGGTGGCACTCCCAGGACACAAAATTCACACCCACACTGAGGCACTGAGGGCAGGAGCTCGCTGCAGAGCCGGTCACACCCTTTACTCAGCCTGGTGAAGGTAAGGGGCTTCAAGCTTTGTTCCCCCCTGCTGCCACCATTTCATTCTATTTATAAACAATCTATTCATGTGTCTTTGCATAGAACAATTACTGTGGGTTTGTTTTGGTGGTTGTTTTTTTTTTTGTTTTTTTGTTTTTTTGGTTTTTTTTTGCAAAGCCACATACTTCCACTTAAAGGCTACTTGTGTTTCTTTGTGTTATATGTAACTATTCCAGCTGTGGATTGTAAAAGATGTTTCCACTTACCTCAAACGTCTTTGGTAATGCTGTGATGGTGGGAAGAAGGAAGATCTCTTCTTTCTTTCTTTCTTTCCAAGCCATTCAGCTCCCTTATTCTTGTGGTAATTATCTCCTTTCTTCAAAACACAATATTTGAAAAGATTATTTCCAAAGAAAAGAGGAAGATTGAGGGCTGTGCTATATTTGAGAAATGTCTGTTCATTTCATGAGGGAAAAATAACTAAGCCACAAAGAAATCTTAAAAAAACTCTTCTTTGTTTTCTCCAGCACGCTCTTGGTTTTTTTGTGAGTAAGGTATATGGTGTTTCAAACAAGGTCTTTTCTCTTGTGAGGTCAGAGGCAAATGAGAAAGGGTAAGTTTTGTGATGCGAAGCCACCAAAACATCGCAAAGGCTCCTGTGGGGAATTTTGGGAACATTCATAAGCAGCTGTAGTTGAGCCAAGGTTAAATGAAAGTCACTGGAAGCTGAGTTAGGGAAAAACCCTTGCTGTGTGCAGTCACCTGTTGTATCCAGGGATTTATTCCCAGCTGGATCTTCTGAGGAGCTCCCGAGCCCTGTGAGGGCCCAGGCCATACTTTGGACTCTTCTGAGGAGTGTCCGAGACCTGTGAGGGCCAAGACTGAGCTTTGG
>JANRMJ010000054.1:422262-433823 GCA_025584955.1 Alethe diademata | reverse complement strand
GGCCAAGACCGAGCTTTGGTGTCTCTGAGGAGCGCCTGAGTCCTGTGAGGGTCCCGGCCAAGCTTTGGCTTCTCCTGAGGAGTGCCTGAGCCCCGTGAGGGCCCAGGCTGGGCTTTGTCTGAGCTGTCTGCAGTGGAAAGTGTTTAATGCCATCCCCTCTCTCCACAGTGTCTTTCTTTCAATGCCATCATGGAGGAGCTGGGAATTTCCCTGAAGCACCAGAAGAAGCTGAAGAAGAGGTCGAGGATGAAGGGGAAATCGTCCTTCCCGAGCATCCTCACCTGCCAGCAGCGGCGCACGCTGAGGAAGGAAACCATGGCGTGAGCGGGCAGGGGCAGGAGCAGCAGGACAGCCGCCCTGCCCGAGGGGACAGCGGGCACTGCTGACATGGGACACTGCCTCCCGCTCCTCAGAGGCTCTCCGTGGTTCTTTTTTTAATCTAGAGGTACAGCAGCTGAAATGCTCGCCTAGACTGACGTTCTACTGGTCCTCCGGGAAGTGTCTGGCTCTTCCTCTGGGCTCAATTTCTCTGCTCACCTGATGTGCATCTCTGTCCCCTCCCCGTGCATCGCTGTATGTGCTTTCTAAATAAATAAATAAACAACAGACAGGGTTCTCTTTTCCAAGAATCTGGGAGTGAAACTTTTCTTTTCCCTTCTGAGGCAAAGATTGCAGCTCTGCTGAGCACCGAGGACTCAGCTCTGCTGAGCACGGTTGTTTAGGAACCAGGCCCCAGACACCAAAGGGAAAATCCACACCATTAACTCAAAAACTGTGACTACAGAAATGGATGGAGTACAAGGGCATCCAACAACAAGGCTTTTTTATTCTGTCTGACACTGTAAGGAACACTCTGCAGGCTCTTTCCTGTGAGCAGCTTGCTTTCCACCATCTATTCCCTTTTCCATTTCTTTTAAAACATGATTATTTGGTAATATCATTGCACCAGGTGATACCATCAGCAGGTGCTGGTGTTTAAAAAGAAAAATCAAAATCCTACAAGGAGTGATCAGTGAGCAGCACTGACACAATCACACTGCCACATCCCCCAGATCCTGATGCCAATAAAGCAATTCTTGATTTGGGAGTGAAAATCTCTGAGAAATTAGGGCTGAGAATGCTCAGTTTATAAAAATGGCATAACAATACCATTGTTGACCACCAGGATAACAGACTAGCTGGCCTGGATTGGGTGACCCCTCTGTGGTGCAGCCTGGGTTTAAGGACATCAAAGGCTTATTAAGGACCCCTTGCCTCTCCCATGGAGAGCAGAGGAAGGAAATTCATCAGATTAACAAGGCCTAGTTTTGACAGACTCATATTCATCCCTGTTCATTTCCTCCCCCTTACCTAAAAAATAGTTATTTCATGCAAGCGCTTGTCAGGTAACACAAAATTCCCCGAGTTTGTCTTTTCCTTCCTCAGAGAACAGGAATTATTATTGGTGTTTCCCAGCTTTTCCTCTGGATGGTGTCTGTCCTCTGGGAGGTCTGGGACAGTGGGACAGGAGAGAGCAGGGTCTCCTCCAGTGGAAGCAGCTCAGGGCCTGCTTTGGGCAGCTCAGCCTGCTGCAGAGGCTGGGCTGGTGAGCAGGAGTTAGGGCAAGCAGCCCCTGGCTGTGAGACTTCACAGACAATCTTATAATGGGCAGCTTCATTTATTTGTGTCACCATCACCTTGCAAACAGACCTTGCAGACCCCCCCAGCACCACTGTACTGGTAGAAAAGCAGGTTATTATTGAAATAATGATTGAAAAGCAGGTTATTATTTTCCAGTGGGTGTAGCTCTATTGCTCTGCCAGCCATGGCCCTCAGCTAAGGTATTTTTAGATTACTCAGGTAAAAGTGATAAAAGATTCATGATCAAGCCATTTTTTTTTTATTTTTTTTCCTGTGGCTTAGACCTTGAGATTAAAGAATTCCAAGTTAATTTTTTTAAAAATCTGCTCATGTCTGCCTGAAAGTAAGAGACAGCACTTTGGTTACATCTTGCAGTTGTATGTGTGGGTGTAGGAGCAGATATGACTGCAGTGACCTTCTCCCTGTATCCCAACAAGTCCCATTTTCCTGCCTTTCTCTCTGCATGGGAGCAGGGAAACCTGGTTGGAGATTAGGAAAGGCAATGTCCTCATTGGGCTGATAGGACAAGGGGGAATGGCTTCCCAGTGCCACAGGGCAGGGCTGGATGGGATACTGGGAAGGAATTCCTCCCTGTGAGGATGGAAAAGCCCAGGCACCCAGAGAAGCTGTGGCTGCCCCTGGATCCCTGGATGTGCCCAGGGACAGGTTGGACATTGAGGTTTGGAGCTGCCTGCTCTTTTTTCTTCCAATAAAGCAGCATCTTTTGAGAAGGCAACACCTTAAATGTCCAGAGAAAGAGAAATGGGCTGCCTAAGATGCAAACAGGCAGAAATACTGCTACCAAGGTTTTCCCAAAGCACGAGCCCTTGTGCAGGTCAGCATGTTCATCTCTCCTAATTGCCAGAGCAGTAATTTTTAACGGGCTGCCAGCTCCAATGCAAAGGGAGGCTTGGCCTCCGAAGGAGTGATGTGTTTAGCAGTTAGTGTCTCTAATCACAAGGGTTCTAACTGCTAATCCAGCATTTTGCTGTGCAGCAGGGGCTGCCCGTTCCACTCCATGGGATTGCCTGGAGATGGATGCCCTGTCAGAGGCCCAGCCTGGGCTCTGCTCGGGGCACGGGGCACAGGGATGGCAGAACAGCTGCATCCCACAAACCCTGCAGGGATCCCACTCCCGAGGGGCTGAGGCTGCCCCTCAGCTCTCACAGGCACTGCTCACAGCCCTGAACCCACAGGAACAGCAGAGTTCAGGGGCTCTGCTGCTTCCAGGGACAGCAAGCACAAGGACCCAGGTCTCACCTGCTGGACACGGGCTCCTCTTGTCACGGGGTGTCACCACGGGAAGTCCCCAGCAAGGACAGCTTTCTGTCAGACACACCTGCCTCCTGCTTCCCCTTCAAAATGAACAGAAAATTACTTCTCTTCTAAAAATTCAACCCCAGGTTCATGATTGATTAAATAATCTCTCTCTGCTGAATAAATCACTCTGAGCATCCCTAGGGGATGCTTACAGGCTCAAGGAAATCTTCTCCAGCATGCTGTCACTGTCCCCACTTTTCCCAAATAATAACCTCCCTTTCTCCAGACAGAAACATCACCCCAGCCAGAATGAGCCCTCCTGCAAGGGGATCTTTGCTCTCCTCTAGACCCCAAAGTTATCTCCTCATTTCAATGCATACCTGGAGCTCAAGAGCTGCAATCCTTTCAAAAGACCCAGTGGTATAAAGCCAAATATAAAGCTTATCTGACTATAGAATTAAAGACAGAGAACTTGCCCAGCTATCAATGGCTAAATTCCCTTTTTCAGTTTCTGTTCTCACCATGCTATGTGCCCACACCTCCAGGCTCCTGCCCAGAGCTGCACTGTGCACCCAGAGCTGGTATTTCAAGGGTCAAGGCTTGCTCAGGTAGGAAGAAAAATTAACTGGGAGACCATCCCTGCCAGCAGCACTTGGTGACAGCTGGCATTATCAAAATAAAATTGCTTTAAACAAATTCCTAAGCAGTGTGACCTATTTGCCACTTCATTATCTACAGACTAAACTCAGTAAATACATGGCCTTTTGTTCTTGCTCCTTCTATTGATTTTAATGAGATCCCGTGCTAAGGAAGAACATTCAACAGGAGGGCTGCATCCATTGCTTCTCTGGCCTTCAGCTTTATCTCTGCGGGCTGCTCAGTGCATCCCCAGCAGAGCTCCCTCAGGGACCTCCGGGGAGCCTGCATTTACACAGCAAAGAGCTATTGGCACAGCCCTGCCAATAACATCAACCAGGACCTTTCAGTGTCAGCCACATTTCTGCAATTACTCCAATCAGAGTTTTGTCCAGCCTGACTCAGCCAAGGCAAGTGCAGGAAGTGACTTAAAGCACTACCTGCATTTCGCTGAGCTGAACAATTCCCAGAAGTTTCCAGGGGAACCTGCATCCCATTTGCAATTGATTAACTATTATTTGGCAGGCTATTTGGGCAACCGATTGCTGACATTTTGAAAAGGGCTATTTGATGATCTAACACAGACTGAAAACGTGGCCTTTGCTTTATACAAAACGCCTAGAAGTGGGTAAAATGAGGGGCTGAACTTCCTGCATCCATCTTGGCTGATTGTTTTGTCCTTTCCTCACCTCCCAAGTTTTCTGTGGAGAGATCTAGGGAGGCTTTTCAGGTACAGATTTGAGCATCATCCATTCTGCAGATCCATTTCAAAATGTGAATAAATGATGATGCTGATCCAGAGCCAAAGCAGCAAGACGTGCCAGTCTTAATATTAATAGATGATCACTGTTTATTCAACTCAGGCAGTGTTGGGGCTTGCTTTAATAAATGGCTGCACTTCTATGTTTGTTTAAAATCCAACAGCAGCTTGGGAGTTAAGGGTTGTAAAGGGAATTTCCCTTCAAATCTGACCTTCCAGTGCTATTGGAAGTAGCAGAATAAATAAATAAAATTTAAATATATATATGTATATATATACACACCTATACAGGACCTTTTCTGCTTTTTCTAGACATATTCCAATGTCCTACATAGGGAAGCCAGAAAATTGAACTGGAAGGAGTCCTGAGAGGTCCCTCATTCCCCCACACAAAAACAGAGCTGCAGATAACCCCGTGTTCCTGACAGATGTTGATATTTAATTCCTCCAGCCAAAGAGAATCCTAAACATATCTTCCTCTGGGAAAGGAATAGGGGTATCAGTGGTTTCCTGATAAGGGTTTTCCTATGGATATTAAGGTAATAAAGAAACCGTGACTATTTTTTGTTGCTGTTGCCTAGGTCAGTAGCAGATGAAGGGAAGAAATAGGGTGCTTGGGTCAGAAATCTAATCCCATTAACTGAGGCAAGCCCCTGGGAACAGAAGGAGACAAATTATCCTCAGTCTGCAATATATGGACACAACTGTCTCTGCTTTCCCCAGAAGTAATTTCAGCCCTAATTTTGATTGCAAAGCATATCCCAGATTCACGGCCCTTAAACTGCTGCAAGCCAAAATTTGGGGGTTCCAATCCGAAACTTGTTCACTTTTACTCCAACCCTGCCCATCCCATTCCATCTCTGACTCCAGTACCAAACCTGAGCCCCTCCCTGCAGAGCACCTGAGGAAACACCCAGATCTGCAGTGCTGTGACACTGCAGGAACAACAGGAGAGGTGCCAAAGGAGATTTTTCAACCAATATAAACAGATGGAACCAAATTTGGTTCTGCAACTCAACCAATGGCCCAGGAAAGCCCTGAAAGAGCCAACATGGTCCTGGCTTTGTCCCAGAGGCAATAATTGCTGATAGGAGTGTGACACTCTGGGGCTGAAAACCTGGTCTGGGAATTTCCAGAGATTCCTCCCCAGGTTTTCTGTCTTAGTTTTGCTAAACCAGAAAGACTGTGATTGATAACAGCCTCTTAGAAACCCAGCACTTTGAACCTGCAGGCTGCTCCACCTCTGAGAGAAGCCTGGATTTACAGCTTTTCATTAAGAGAGCTGTGCATTAAAAACCCCCAGGTTCCTCATACGGAATTAAAACCTTCTTGTCTCTCATATCAGCTTCTCGAGCACTCATCACTTATTCCAGCATTTAAACTCAGCCTGCAGTCTCTGTGGCAGTGAAAGTCAGGTTCCATTTTGCTGAGCCCTGCTAAGGAGTGAAAGCAGAGGGAAATCCACTCCCAGGAATTCTCCCGGGGTGTAAATTCCATTCCAGGGGTGTTCAGCACCTGACCAAGGTCATCCCAGGCATCAGTGGCAGAGCCAAGAACCAACACTGGGAATAGCAAAGTCTCTGAGGAATTTCTGAACTAATTTGTCGTCTTCTTATTTAATTCCCTAAATAAAGACAAAATTCCTTATTAGACATCTTCCCAATTGGCTTCTTCCTTTGTTTTTAAGGCTGATGTAAAATGGTTGTGTTCAACCACAAAGCCCCATAAATAAAATAATTTTTAAAAAATAAAATAATAAAAAAAAGAGACACCACAGCCAGATTTTGCCATCCAGTGGTAAAATTGGATGCTCCTGGCTCTGACTGAAAAGCCCCAGCTCTGCCTGCTGAAGGCTACAGGACAACCCAGAGGCCCCAAGGAGAGGCTGCTGCTTGAGCTGGCTTTGAAAAAGGTGCTCTTCACAACCAATAAAAATAAATGTGTCCACAGGTAATAGCTTGTACAGATTCTCTACTGATATAAATCACAAATGTACTTTTTCTCTCCAGGCTCAAAACATGCAGATTGCCAGCAAGTAACCAAAACAAACAAACAAGCCAAAAAGAAAGCCAAGAGGAAGGCTATTGTAAAAAGCACATTTTGAACTGTGATTTCCCTTTAAATTGATAATTGAAAATACTTTAAAATCATCAGAAAATGAGATTTTAAGACGATTTTTCTTTTTTACAGATGCAGGACCTGAGTTTTCCCAGCTAAAAGACTTTCCACCAGAGCATATTCCTGACATTTATCAGGCTATAAACAAACACCCACTGAAGAGCAGCACGTTATCCTTAATTAAACAACAGTTGGATGGGGGAGGGAGAGGGAGAAGGAAATAATAATCACTTAGTTTAACTGGGAAAACGTGAACAGACTCCTAGTGCAGCCACAGATCCAAGCAGTGACTCAAAGCCACAGCCTCAGAAATCAACGCTGCGGGCACTAAAGCACAGAGTCAGGACTGGGCACAGGGCACTTGGTAAGGCATTCTGCACAGCGATGTGAGAAAGTTAAAATGTGGGCTCAAAAAGCTCGGAATTGTGCTTAACTCTTACAAAAAGTTCTAAGGCCTGAGATGCAAATTTGGAAATGGCTCACTTGGCACAGTATCTTACAAGGCAGAGTAACTTCAAATGAAAGCTTTAATTAGCACAGCATTTAGCAACGTTATTAAGTTATCTTTTGTGGGAAAAGCCCTGTAATGTAGCTGAGGCATCCCAATTCCATAAATAAAAAATGGGAAGGGCACGGTTTTCTATCCTGAAAAGCAGGGGAACACTGACTTTCATGCATTACAGCAGCGCTTTAAATGACAATTGTGGCACTTTGCAGGATGTGTTTCCAGAGCGGTCCTTTGCATTAGCAGATCCCTGGACAGAAGCACGCTCCCCCAGGGCTGCCAGTGACTCCAGCTGAAAGCATTCCTGGCTCCTGCAAGGTGCGAGCATCAGTTGGGAACTTTTGGGGCTCATTTTCGGGAACCTGGAGGTGAATAACCACAGTAGCCTCATCCCACTCCGGTGTCTCCCTTTCTCCCAGGGCTTTGGGATCAAAGTAGGATGTATCCATCCCTTGGGATGTATTCATCCCTTGGGAATACATATCTCTTTATTCCTTGGGATGTATTCATCCCTTGGGATACGTATCCCTTTATTCCTTGGGATGTGTTTATCCCTTCAGCCCGTGGTGTGAGTGCCTAGGAGAATTTTCCAGGCTCTGGTGGCAGTGCACCCAGCAGGGCAGCACAAGCCAAGAGGCTCGCCCTGGGCTAACTGGGGCACGGCTGGGATGCCAGGAGAGTGCCAGAGGGCTCCAGGTGGGATGAGCTCTGCAGACAAGACAATAGCTGGGTTTATGCCGGGAGCACAGAACTGCAGCAGGGGAATAAATAACGTTATTGTGAGGAAAGGACATCAAATCAGGGTAGGGAAGCTTTGCACTAATCCTGTGTTGTAATGACAGCTTAAAAATTTGGGACTTTGATGAGTTCTGAGATTGACTTAAAGCTCTTTAATTTGGCTTCCTGGTATTTAATCTCTTAACTTTGCATTCTTAATCAAGACTGCGGGCGGATCTTTAATCTTGTGTGTTCAGCCTGGAAGATTAGAGGCCCTGAGCTGCCTCTGGCAGACAGCTGGAGCCTCCCCTTTGCTTCCCCTGCCCTCAGAGCCCTTCCAGACCTGGGGAAAGCTCCGGGGACAAAAAGGAAAGTCCATAAATATCCTCTGGCAGAGAACAATCGAACACTTCTCCCTCTTCAGCAAGGAGTTAAAATCCATCAGAGCCTCCATATGTGTTTCTTTTAAAACATTCCACAGCTCATTTTAAATTCCCTCCGCTTTCCATCAGAGTCCTGGAAACACTTTATTTTACCTCATTGTTACTGCTGGTCATCCTGGTTTATCTGCTCCTGAATTATTCCAATCACTAAAATAGAGGCAAAATCTATGGAAAAGTAATTTCCTGAAGTTCAGTAGGAGTTTTGAACTGTTTTCAACTTAGTTTGATGCCAGTGAGCCAGAATTAAACTTTTCTTAATCTGGATTGTTTCCTTACAGAGCACATACAGCTGGACAGAATAGCAAAAGTTATCGGGGGTTTATTTAGAGGAGCAGGGAAAGGTCAGAAGGAAAAAGACATTGGCTATACAGACCAGCAAATAAACACAGGAAAAAATTACTCAGTGAATAAAAAGAATGTTTCCAGTGTGGATTCTGACGCCCTGATTTTTGTGCAGTGCCTTTGCCACATAAATGTTTTTCACAGAATACGAGGATTAGCATTATATCTTCCTCCCTCCCCTGAGGAAGATTAGGAAACTTTTAAGAAACATCCCTGAAACCCGAAATTATTAAGTCATCATTTAAAAACCTGTGTTAAGCCATTTTTGAAACTGTGGGGAGTAATGACCAATGTTACATCACTTTTCCCTGTTTTTCATATTGTCCAAATAGCACAAAATAAATTTTTTTAAGGGATGAAAACCAGCAGAAGGGTATCAGCAAAAGGGCAAGACTTCTCTTCAGTCTTGCATAATATCTTTCTGACATATATATATAATGTTTTTTCTGATAAATATATATAAACTTTGCTTCCTTCTCCCGCTCCTTCCCCCATCCAACTGTTGTTGTTTAATTAAGGATAACGTGCTGCTCTTCAGTGGGTGTTTGTTTATATGCAGGAATATGCTCTGGTGGGAAGTATTTTCTTCTAATAAATTTATATTTATATTTATATTTATATTTATATTTATATGCAGAACTGTTTGGTTTTATAATGGGGCAGAATTAATTGTTTGATGGCTTAAATAAAGCATTTTTCAAAGCTATTTTTGAGATTGGAATTATACACAGGTCGTTTTCCCTTACTAAGAAAAAGCATGTGAAGTACTTGGAAATTTCTCAGAACTGTAAAGCAATAATCACCTCTGAGATAATGATTTTCTTTTTATGACACCAGTACCCTCTTGCTTTTAACATTTGCATTTTAGTACCTCAAGAACAAAGACTTTCCCACATATTGTTCAAACAAAAAGCTGCTTTCCAGTCTAGCTTGCAAATTTTCAATCAAATCAGTAGCCCTAAAAGCACTTTTATTACTGAGGGTATTTGAAGAGTTTTCTAAAAAGACAGCTGTATTTTCTGTAACATTATGGGGAAAAAATTGCCACATAGATGTGAACTAACAAGTTAGGGGAGTTTTTAACTGATGGATCACAGCTAAAGGAAAAGTTCCTGCCAGCACCTGTGTGTCACTGAGTTGACAAGTATTTCATCCATGCAAGCAGATAAAAATGAGCTTGGAACTTTTTCATTCTTCTTTAAATACACTCAGTTAATCTGGCACAGCATTCGTGTGACAGATCCCACTGCAGCTTCTCGGGAAAACAATAAGACAATTCACCATCTATGTTGTAATAATTAAGCATGGATTTTATCTCCACTAACTCTTGGTAGGCAGCATTTCATGGCCCCGGCTCAAAGCTGGAAGTGATGCTGTGTAAAAGGGCTAACAGCAAATCTTCAGAATTTTAAAACTTCTTTAGACATAAGCAAGACAAGCTCCTTGAACTAATAGCACATTTAATATTAAAAAGTGCTTAAATGCCTTTAAGCATCCAGCTGTAGGACGTGGCACTTTGCCCTTTCTTTTGCCCTATTTGTGTACGAATAATTTAAGTTCACTTTCCCGCTCGGTTTCTGCGGGGGTTTTTAGGGCAGGAAGTTTGGACGGCGCCGCTGTCCCGCAGGAGCAGCGAGGCAGCAATTCCCAGGGTCGTGCTGCCATCTGCGGTTCCGAGCTGGAAAGGAACGGGCAGGGACAACTTCCACTAGCCCAGGCTGCTCCAAGCGCCGTCCAGCCCGGCCTGGAACACTTCCAGGAATGGGGCAGACACTTTTCCATTAAAAAAAATAAAATAAAATAAAACTGTGATAAATTTCCACCAAAACAAAACCAGAAACCTCTTTTTTTTTTCTTTCTCTCTTTTTTAAAGTCTTTTTTTTAGTGTGAAAATCCTGTGATTTCCCAATTCCTGTTTCCCAGAAAATCTGACACATCCTGGTCTTATTTCCTTTAGTGGTGGTTTGGGATTTTTCATTAAACAGAGAGGACAAATTACTCATTTTGGTTCTGACTGAAATCCCAAAAGCAGATGACCCTTTCCTGTTGGAAATGCTCTACAGGCGTTACAAATACTGACATTAAAAGGCAGGATCCAAGCAGGGATTCAGAAGGCAATCCCAAAATTCATAGAGGCAAGGCAGCTGGCTGCCACCAGAAACCTTTAAATCCCAGCTCTGCAAACAATTTCTGCAGAATCCCAAACCCCTGCATCCCAGCTTTTGGCTGTCCCTCTGTGAGACGTCAGCAGAGCTCAGAGGTGACACTCCTCCCTAATCCAGCTGGTTTTTCCTACCCCACGTGCAGAAAAGGATCAGCCCCAGCCCCACAAGGGGCCACACGTCCCATTTCCACAGGACACTGAGCTGCTCCTTCCCAATCCCGGTTGGAGTCTTGAGCCAAGAGCAGAGCTGGAATAAGCAGCAGAACCTGGGCAGTTCTGGGATCCCAGTGTGGCCTGTTCCAGGCTGGAAGCCTGGATTTCTTCATCTGTGCACACCTGTAATCTCAACGTGTGGGATTTTGCAACCTCTTTGCACAAGCAAGTGCTGCTGTCATTTCCTGCAAACTGCTCCCAGTGTTCCAAGGAAAACTCACTCCTTCCTGCACATCGTCCAGAGGATTAACCCCCTCACCTGGCCGAGCACTTCCTGCGCCCACTCAGGATTTAGTGCTTGCTTTTAATAGGAATTATCCTTTTTGGGAGGCACTTGGGGTCTGCACGTCCCAATATTTGGAGTCCAAAGCCTCGCATGGCCTAAGAGCTGAAGGAGCAGGGGGAAATCTCTCGGTGAGAAAGCGGCAGCAGCAGGCAGGACACAGCTCCAGAGGCACCAGGACAAACACTGCCCTGCCCCAAATATTCCACGGGCTTCTTGGGATCCCAGGAGGGGAGGGCTGAGGGGTTTTACAGGCCTGCCTCCCTGGGATGGGCAGGGACACTTCCACCAGCCCGGGTGGTGGCAAGCCCTGACCAGCCTGGATGGATGGATGGAGGGATGGAGGGATGATGGATGGATGATGGATGGATGGGAGGATGTATCCATGGATGGATGGATGGATGGGTGGATGATGCATGGATGGATGATGGATGAATGATGGATTCATGGATGAGCATCCTTTGGGGAGACCACGGGGATGTCCCAGAGCTGGGACACGG
>JANRMJ010000054.1:374902-385135 GCA_025584955.1 Alethe diademata | reverse complement strand
GCCACCAGCCCTGCTCCTGGGGCCAGAGACATCCCAGCTGTGCATGGAGTGAGATAAGGAGCCACCACAGGCACACCCCAGAGTGCTCACAGCCTGGGAAGCAGCACGTGCCACTGCTGATCCAGGTCCTGGAAGGTGATGGGAGCTTCCACACACACCTCACATCCCCACACAAACCTGCAGCTTTCATTTAGAGGCAGCTCTTGAGCCACAGGACACCACTCGTGGTCTGGGTATGGTTAAATAATGGAAAGGAGGGAGAAATCAGGCAGAAAACGTGCATATTAATAATGAATATGGCAGGAGAAATAATTGAACACAAGCAAAGGCCAGAGTGAAACAATGAGAGGGAAAGACATGGTGCACAGGAGCCCTCCCAGGCACATGGGCTTGGCTCAACAGAATGAACAAAACAACAAAATGAATAGGTTGGTGGGGTAGCAGAGAGATAATCCCCATCACAGGACAATCCAGGGGGAGAACAAGCCTGGAGCCCTGCCAGAGGGCAGGGTTAGGTGGGACATTGGGCAGGAATTGTTCCCTGTGAGGGAGGGCAGGCCCTGGCACAGGTGCCCAGAGCAGCTGGGGCTGCCCCTGGATCCCTGGCAGGGTCCCAGGCCCTGGCAGGGGTGGAACAAGGTGATATTTAAGGTCCCTTCCAGCCCAAGGCAGGATCTGTGATTCTATTCTATAATTCTAAAAGTCAGGGCCCCTGGAGAGGATGAGAACTGCAGGATCACAGAACCACAGGATCACACAGTCACAGGATCACACAATCACAGGATCACACAGTCATAGGATCACACAATCACAGGATCCCACCTCTCTGGACAAGCTGTTCCAGCGTTTCCCACCCTCACCACAGAAATTCTGCCTTGGTTCCAGTGGGAATCTCCCCTCCTTCAGTTCAAAGCCACTACCCCCTGTCCTGTCACTCCTAAGAGCTCTGTCCCCCTTCCTTTTTTAACAGACTGCAGGAGTGGCAGCCCCTCCCCAGGGCACTGCTCATGGTCCCACGCTGTTCCAGGATGTCCCCTGCCCCTTGCAGACCCCCTGGAGCTGTGCCCTGTGCATGGACCAGCCTCAAAGGCATTTTTGGCTCCCCAGCCAGGCTTGTCACACAGCCCTCACTGTGGCCTCTGTGTCCTCACTCTCCTCTGCCTGCTCAGAACCTCCTTGGAGCTGTGGTTTAGTGCAGAGAGAGCTCTGGGGCTGTGGTTCTGACATCAGTAAATGATAATTCCACTCCCATGGTTCTCTTCCACAAAGGGAAGAAGCCAGCTGTAGGATTTCCGAGGGGGAAAAATAATAATAATAATTTCAAAAAATGAAATGCTTCTGCTGTGCCCCGTGTGCCTGCTCTTGCTGGCTCCCCTGGGAGCCACCTCCTTCCCAGTCACACAAAGCCATCTCAGCTGGTCAGTTCAGTAAGGATTTGGGGCTGCTGCTCTCTGCCATCCAGCTCCCTGCACGTCATTCCCCTCAGGCTTCTCCAGACACAGCAATAATAAGGGAGCTCAAAGTCCTGAAGCCAGGAATAAATCATGACACGGGTGACACTTGTAATTGAGAGTTTCTTAATTGCTGTGTTTGATTAAAGAGAGCTGCCGGCTTTGTGCATAAAAGGCAGAGACTCCAGAAACCCAGGGTAGGAAGAAAAGAGGATGAGAAGATGATGGGAACAGAAAAATGCGAGATCAAGGAGAAGAAAGACTCGGGAGAAATCTTGTTGGAGTACCAGAGATAAGGGAGACAAAAATAGAATGAGTGCCTTCACTTGTGACTCCATCCATGTTTATTTCTGCCCTTTTGGGGCAGAAATACAGGGATTTGTGCTCTCCTGGTGTGAAATGCAGCAGCTATTTAGCACCACAAAGCACCAAAGATAAAGGCAGCATATCAAAAAGAACTAAAACCGACAGGGAAATTGCTTTTTTTTGTTGTTGAAATAAGCGCCAGGGGAATAGGAAAACCTTTCATCAGAACTTTGGTGGCTGCTCTGCCAGGAGGGTGATGCTGCAAAAGGGCAGGAGCTGCACCCTGTGAGTGCCAGGAGTGGCTCCTGCCGAGGTCAGGGACACATCCCTGTGCAGCTCAGGCCCTCTGGGTTGGGGTGGCTCTCCTGGCCCAAGCATTCTTCCAGGGATATTCCTGACCTCTGCACGGGGTTCAGGGAAAATGAAATACTGATCTCGGGGAGACAACAGGCACGGAGAAAAGAGCAGGAGGAACGGGGAAAGATTCCCTTTCTGGAGGGGAAATCCTTCCTGGGTGCCATTCCCTCCCATGGCCCTTTTGCCAGGTGAGCAGGGTGGTGGAGGGGCCCAGAGAGGGTCCAGCTTCAGGGAGAGCACGGCCAGCACGGGGTGTGTGCACCCTTCTCAGACTTTCCTCTCCTCTTGCCCATCATTTCCTCCATTTCCAGAGGAATTACACAGAGCAGGAGCCTGGCTCTGTCCTGGTTCAATGGCATGGATGGGAAAGGCAACGATGCTTAAAGGCTGCAAGGGTGAGCCTGGCTCAGGTAAACCCTCCATCCTGTACAGAGTTTTTCCAGCTCAGATGACTTTTTTGTCTCCTCAGCACTGACCTCATTGCTCCCAGGTGGAAGCTGGAGGTTTGGTGACACTGCAGGAATAAAAATACTCCATTTCCTCCTGCTTTCATTGCTGTCCTGGCTGCTGTCTCCAGCCAGCTCTGAGCGAGTCTGCCCTGAGTGAAAATAATATCCCTGCTGTGGGCCAGTGCAAAGGGAGGAGAAGGAGAGCTCCTGGTGCAGCAGAGCTTTGCAGGGAGCTGGTGCCTGGGCTCGGGGCCATGGTGGGGCGGGCCAGCTCTGACACTGGGCATTTCCACAAATAAATGCACAAGCAGCTCCAGCTGCAGCCAAAATCCTCAGGAGAGCCCCGAGAGGCTGCCTTGCACTGACAGGCACGGGGGCTTTCAGCACACTGCCCATGCACTACAAAAGCTTCACCTGGGTGGAAATCTGACCCTGAGAAATCTTTGCCTTGAGCTAAAACAGCCTGAAGAGTGCAAAATGTGGGGTACTCTCTAAATAGCTTTTTTCCTTCCCTTTAAAAACCTTCAAATACATGGTATGGGTTTAATGAAAAACAGCTCCCCAACAATAATCTGCGGCACAGGCTCATAAAATTTCCAGACTCATTAATTTAGAGACTCATTACCCAAAAAAAACGGGGTTTGGTGATTTCTAGTGGTTTCCTTCGTGAACAGAGAGTCCAATTGAGCTGCTTTGTTCCTACAACTCCCAATTGCTTCCCACTGATGGGCTTTTTCCCCGGATCACTTGTCTGTCTCACCTTAAGCTCTGACAAATGTGAGGGCTTCTGGCACAGACAAATGGTGCATCAGGCTTTTGGAAAGCTCGAGAGCATCTTCATTTTCTTGCACCTGTCACATCCTCAGCCTTCCTTTCTGTGGCAGCAGTGTCCCCAGGAATTCCAGGGAGGCTGGGTGTGGAGATCCACTCGTCCATGACCCTCCTGGGAAGCAGCACCGTTCCCAGAAGCTCCTGGCCTTTCCACACCTAAAGGGGCTGCAGAAAGGTGGGGACAGACGTTTGAGTAGGTCCTGCAGCGAGAGGACGAGGGGGAAGGCTTTGAGCTGAAAGAGGGAAGCTGCAGAGCAGATAAGAGGATTTTTTGCTGAGGGTGGGGAGCCACTGACAGGCTGCCCAGAGAGGTGGTGGCTGCCCCTGGAGCCCTGGAAGCACCCAGGGAGAGGCTGGGCAGGGCTCTGAGCAGGCTGGGGCAGGGGAGGTGTCCCTGGGCTTTCCCAGGTCCCAGCCCACGCTGGGATTGCTGCAGGAGCAGCACCCCCACCCTGTGCCATGCACCCCGCTCTCTTTGCCCTCGGCAGGCGTGCCCAGAGCTCTGGGATCTCTGCAGGGCTGGCACAGAGGGCAGGGACACTGCAGGGCACTGTGCTCCTCTGCCCTCCCAGCCCAGGGCTGCTCTGCTGGGTCCAGTTTCAGCATCCAAGGACAGCCCAAAGGGAGCTCGAGTGGCAGAAAGGAGGATAACCAGAGGCCAGGAGAACATGAGCCACTGGGAAGCAGTGGTGTCACTAAACCTGGAGGGAGGAGACAGCATCAGCGTTCAATTATGCAAAAGGTCATTGCCAGGGGGGATGGAGCTTCCAGGCACTGCAGCAGAACCCAGCCCGAAATTCCAGCGGGGAGGGCAGAGGGAGGGCATCGGCCAGGAGGGCTCTCATTGCACTGACCCTTTCTGGGGATGCTCTGTTGTGAGTGAGCAGCTCAGGGGCCCTGGAAGAATCCCCAGCAAAGGTGTTGGCAAAAGTGGTTTTAATATCACCTTAGGAAAAGGCAGTGAGCGAAGCTGGGTGGCAAGGGTCCCTGTCACTGCCCACAGGGTGGGACACAGAGGGAAATCCAGTCAGGGTGGATTTAGGAGGATTTGCACAGAGGCTGGAGGCACCAAAGGGTGAGGAGGAGTGCTGAGTGGAGCCCTCATTCCTGAATTCCTGGTGGAGCTGAGCTGTGCCCAGCTCCAGTCGTGTCTCACACTCGGACAGGGATTCTGTCTGAGTGAATTGACTGTGGGGGTTTAATTAGAGCTAATTCAGAGCCTCAGCGAGGATCTGCTGAGCACAGAGGGTGTCCCTCCCCTGGGCAAGGAAGGATCTCCTGGTCCTGGGTGAGGAATCTCTGGGAGATGCCCCAGGGGTGATCCCAGCATGCAGCCACCCTGCTGGGCAGGGAGAGCTGCAGCAAGGCTCCCCAGGCCATCACATCCATGGGACAAGGCAGCTGCACTGGGGGCAGATGGCATGCAATGGGAAAAGCCAGCACGAGGTCCTGGCACCCACCCCTGCCTGTTCCTGGGTGAAGGAGGCCTGGAAAAGCCCCTGGGATTTGTGTGTCATTCACATGATCCCTGTTCCAAACTCAATGCCCTCGGGGCCACTCTCTGCTTTGGGGCATTCCTGGAGGAAATCTTGGCTCAGGTTTTGGCTGTGTCCATCATCCACTAAAATCTCCATTAAAATGGAGAGACAACCAAAAAGAGTCATTAGCAGTTGAGCAGAGGGTCAGAAAGCAGGTTATTGACTTCCTTTATCACAGCTCCAAAATCCTCCTAAGAATAGAGCACTTTAGATTAATTGGGGAGAAAATGGATCGGAAAGTTGCAATTAAGCTGATGTCATAATTTTGGGGGGGAAAAAAACAAAAACAAAAAAAAAAAAAAAACCAGGTGTTCTGCTACAGCTGTAGTTCTCTCCCTGACTTTAATTGGTGTGCCAGTCCCAGTTGTCTGTATTGATAAAATGCTATCCATTTAAAAAATGTATAATTAGCATTGGTTTAAAAGGTACAAACATTTTAAAGGAAAAAAAAAATTATTAAAACCCAGAAAAACTTCAACACTTTTTTTTTTTTTCCTTTAACCTTTCAGAAGTTTGGGGTAATTGTCTCAGCTGTGTGCAGGAGTGAGGGAGAGGACAGGATGCATTATCCCCTCCATGGCAGGGACTCCTCCCACTGCCCCAGGCTGCCCCAAGCCCTGTCCAGCCCGGCCCTGGGCACTGCCAGGATCCAGGGAGAGCCACAGCACTCTGAGAAACCCAGCTCAGTGCCTCAGCACCCTCACAGGGAGGGATCTTCCCAGCCTGGGTAACTTGGAGCTTCCCTGCAGCACTCTGCAGAGGCAGCACCTGGCCAGCACAAACAATGGAAGTTTCTGATCAAGTCTCTGACAGCACAGTCGAGCCCTCCAGAGGAGAGCAGGGCTTGCTCCCAGTGCCTCTGCTGGCATCCACAACCCCTGCTGGCACCAGGACACGTCCCCAGGCTCCTGAGGGGTCCCTGGGGCTCAGGGGATGCTGCAGTGCTGGGCACAGAGAAACTCGAGGCACTGAGGGAGAAGGAAGGAGAACCTGAGTTTCTGCCCTTCTGATAGTGTCTCTGCTTGGTTACAGCCAAAAATCCCTCCCTGCATTTAGATTAGAGGAGTGAATTTGGAAGTGTGCACCCTCATAACTTCAGGCTGGCCAAGGGCAATTCCCAGGGCTTTTGCTGAAATTCCCCATCTCAGCAATGCCAGCACGTCTTTTTGGGTGTTTATACCCTTCAAACCACTCTGCACAGGCTTCAGATTCTCCTTTGCCATCACTCACTCGAGCTTTTCATGTTTAACTCCTTTAATCTTCCCCCTATAAATCACTGCCTCCCAGCCCTTCATCGTTTTCAGCACTGCTCCAGAATCCCTTGGGATGCTGGCACCCGTCAGGTGCTGAGTTAATTAACAGATGGCAGATCTCTGCCAGAGCCGAGCTGCACTCCTGGAACACTCCCTGGGAAGTGCCAAGGAAAGGGAAGGGCAGGTCTGGCTGCTGGAAGGGGCAGCCACAGCTGTGTGCAGGGCAGGAGCTGGGGAGGGAGAGGAGAGGAGCCCGTGTTCCTCTGGGAAGGGCTTGGTGCAAGAGACTGCAGGCTCACCTGGCACAGGTGTGGGTATGGGCTCGCTGGAGCCCAAAACCTGACCAGATTCCCCTTCCACAACTCATCCAGGAGTGATTCCCCTCCTCCCACCTCTTCCTCCTCCAAAAGAGAGGAGGGGCTCCAAGGAGGGCTGTGCACTGTGGCTGAGGAATGAGTGGGTGTCACCTCTCCTTGCAGGGCCAGGAAAGGGGTGAGGACATGGCTGAGATTTATTAACCTCTTGTTCCCTTTTTTTTAGCACTCTCCAAGTCACCAATGTGCTTCTGCACCACTTCCAAAACAGAAAAGAGTTGCAGGTGCTGATAGCATCTGACTTCTCTGATTTGCTGAAAACTGCTGGGAGATAAAGGAATAAAAGAAGCTGGTTCAGGCTGCTATCCCACGGGGACAGATCCTCTGGGGACACCACCAGACACAGCGTTCCCACAGAATGTTCCCAGAGAAGCTGTGGCTGCCCCTGGATCCCTGGAAGCCTTCCAGGACAGGCTGGACACCCTGGGACAGTGGGAGGTGTCCCTGCCATGGGAAGGGTGGCACTGGATGGGCTTTAACGTCACCTCCAACCCACACTCTTCTCCTGGGATCATTGGGGAAAATTGCTGTGCTTGGGTGGAGAGAAAATCACACATAATTGTGTAAACCTGTCAGAGTCCCCACATGTCCCTGTAAGATCCCTCAGTGCTTGCCCTCTGAGGAGCACGAGAGCAGGAACGTGCATGTTTTGTGTAAGGATATACAAATAGGACCGTGCAGATGCTATTTGTATGAATAAGGCTGGTGACCTTGCACATGCCACCTCTGCAGGCAAGGAGTCCATCTGCTTGGTGCACTCGAGCTGGTACGGGCAATAAACTTGAGAGACAGTTTATGAACAGTTGTGCTGCTTTCTGGTGAAAGGGGGGAGAAAAAATATCCTCAAATAACAGCAGCCGAGAGAAAACTTGGTGGAGAGGTCAAGGATAGGGGTTGCAGGGAGTGCAGGTATCCACAGAGGCTGAAGAGGTGTGAGCAAGGATGCAAGGCCAAGGACAGCCAAAAAACCACTTACAGCACGCTGGAGAGGGCTGTGGGAGAGCTTGGGGGATTGCTGTCACTTCTGAACACTGTGCAAGGACTTTGCCTCCAGTATTTAAGCAGAAAGCAAAGGATATTTAGGAGGGTCTCTTGTGCCTGGCTCTGCTTGCTCACCCTTTCTTGCAGCTCACTCTCAGGGCACCAACTCCAGTGAAACAAAAGGATCCTGGCTCTGCTGGTCCCAGCCCTTGGACAGAGCATGTGTCCTCACCCCCACACCGAGCAGAGATGGGCTTGGCATGTCAGCAGCATCTCCCATCCATCTCCCTGCCCTCAGGAAACAAACACCAGAGCAAACACTCAAACACTGCCTGCCCGTCAGAGCGGGTGGCCGGGCGCTGTGCCCTGTTTGCTCTCCCAGGAGTGACGTCCGTGCCATCAGGGATGTGTGACAGGCCTGGGGACACGGGAGGGGCTGTCCTGGCAGGGCTGAGCAGGGGCAGCAGGGCAGGAATGGTTTTCCATCCTGCAGAGGGATGCTGTGGAGAGGCAGCCGATCCCAGAGAGTCCCACTGCTCCTCCCGGCTCATGAGCCTGTTGTGCCTGCTATGGGGCCATCTGCTCTGAGGGGACAGGAGAAGGGAGATTGCCTCAGCTCCTGGGCCTGGTGAGGCCAGGCCTGAGGAGAGGAGCTGCAGCTGCTCCTGTCCCTCCTGTCCCTCCTCCCCTCGGTGTCGTGCGCTGTAAGGGCCTCAGGCAGCTGCTGGCTTTTTCTGGGGCTCCACACTGAACATGGTGGGGAAATGCAGAGTGAGAGGCTGCTCCCAGCTCTGGGGATGGAGGCTGCAGCGTGGAGGAGAAGCCTGCAGGAGTCCCTGCAGGCGGGGAGGGTGCCCAGCCCTGCCAGTGCGTGCTGCTGCAGGCACCTCCACCCCACACAGGACGGGCACCCGCTGCTCTGACCTCGACACTTGGCTCCCCAGACCCTTCCCCAGCTCTGGATTTCACAAGGGACTTCACTTCCCACCAAAACTGCTTTCTTCTGCCGGCGTTTCCCAACTCTGACCCTAGTTTCTCCTTTCTCTGAGTGGAGAGCTCTCTTGGTAGGAGGATCTGCTTTTGAAACGCTCCTGTCCTGGCAGGATCGGAGTGTCCAGGGCAAATCCCGACAACTGTGCTGTCCATGGGCCTGTTTTTGGACACCACACGGCTAAGGAATGTGTCCAAGGCAGACACACACCCTCCTGCCCCTCTCCTGTCAGTGTCTGAGCAGGACAAACCCCCTGGCCCCTGTCACCGAGGAGAGCAGCGGGTCCTCCAGCACTGTGCTGTTTGTGTTTGAGCAGCACTGGCAGTGCCTGTGTGACACTGTGACACCTCAGCTCTCTGCCCCTGAGCTGCTGCAGCCAGAGCTGTCTCTGGGAGCTTTAGGGGCAGGCTGGGCTCCTGCCTGAAGCACAGCCATGGGCTTGCAGGGATGCTGTTCCCCTCAGGGAAAAGACAAAAGGAAGGATGAAGATGGGGATGGCATCTCGGGTTGTGATACCCGAGTAAATCTCTTCCCTCCTACCCACAGGGAGAAAGCAGCCAGCTAAACACCCCCTGTGTCCCCCAGGTTCTGGGGAAGCCTCTGTGCCCCTGGAGTGTCTGCTGGGTGGGGAGCTGGATTCTCCAGAGCTGGCACTGCTGCCTAGGGGAGGAACTCCAGGGTGAGGTTTGCCAGCCTCAGCCCAGCCCTGGCCCCGGTGTAAAACAGCCCCTGCCCCAAACCTTTCCCGCTGGGTGCCCAGCCTTGGGCTGCATTTGCTCCCCGGGGGACGATGCTGCACCTCGGGAATGCAGCATCCTCAGCCCCGGGTCATGGAGCACTGCGCTCCGGTGCTTTGGGGAAGGTGCCTTGATCCGTACCAGCCGAGCAGAATTCCATCGGCAGCGGGGAATGGAAATGCAGGGATGCATAATTCATGGCACATCTAATAGGTGTGCTCAGCGGCAGCCGGCTCAGCACCTCGCTCTCCGTGTCGGGATGGTGTCAGGGCACCCGGGATCAGCTCTTTGTTCTCCGGGCTCCGTCTGCGCATCCCGGGGCCGTGCGGGATCAGCTCCGAGCCCGGAGCCCTGCCTGGGTCACACAGAGCAGCGCTCATTTACACACAAATGGGGAGGCGAACATCCACAACACATCCCAGGGTGCGAGGTCTAATTGGCAATTTCCTTCCCTCTTGCAGGGGCCGAGATAACCCCCCCAAATGCAGCTCCCAGGGACATCACCCGGGTGAGGAGCACTGGGAAGGGATGATCCCAAATGCAGTTCCCAGGGCAGTGATCCCTGCCTGTCCCTGGGTGATCCCTGCCTGTCCCTGCTCAGCAGACCCAGCACTGATTCTTTGGGGCCTCTCTCCTGCTCTAAGGAAGGCAGCGCTTCCCATTTGACAGCGGGGAACGTGGGAAGGATGAAAAAGTCTGGCATCCTCCTTCCACTGCCACTGGAAATACCGAAAAAACCTTCCAGGTTCTTCCCAGCCCGTCCGGGGGAGGGGGTTTTCTCCTTCCCCTGCTCAGATTCCAGCCAAAGGCAGACTGATGACAAATCCCTGGGCTGGGAAGGGGAGGACTCAGTGCTCCGTCTGCACAGCACTGCTCCCTGTAGACACATTCTCTGAATGGGAAAACAGAACATTTTTATTTTTATTTTTATTTTTATTTTTATTTTTATTTTTATTTTTATTTTT
>JANRMJ010000054.1:356613-368746 GCA_025584955.1 Alethe diademata | reverse complement strand
TGTCCCTGTCTGTCCCTGTCTGTCCCTGTCTGTCCCTGGGTGTCCCTGTCTGTCCCTGGGTGTCCCTGGGTGTGCAGGGAGGGGCAGGACAGAGCCCAGTCTCTGCTCCAGGGCACCAGAGGAACGGGCAGGGGCTGAGCCCAGGAAGTTCCACCTGCACAGGAGGCAGAGCTTCTGCCCTGGGCAGTGCCCAGCGCTGAACAGATTGCCCAGGGAGGTGGGGGTCTCTCTCCCTGGAGATATCCCATGCCCCTCTGGACACGTTCCTGTGCCCTGTGCTCTGGGATGGCCCTGCTGGAGCAGGGAGGTGGCACCAGCTGAGCCACTGTGGTCCCCTCAGCCTGACCCATCCAGGAATTCTGTGATTCTGTAATTCTGTGATTCTGTGCAATGGAAGAGCCCCTCATCCCAGCTCTCTGGGAGCTTGCAGGGTGGCAGGCACTGGTCTGAGAGGGGCTTAGTGTCACCCAACCCCAGCTCTCCTCTCTCAGGAGGGGACAAGTGCTTTTTTGGGTAGAGAACAATTCCCCACCACGGTGACTCAGCCACCCTTATGTTCCACTTCTTATTTACACGCCCCAGTGGTAATGTTATGGGACTTAATGGCTCACAGGGCCCTATTTCATCTCCTCAATATACATCCCCATTGTGCTGCCTGAACTGCCTTCATTATATCACAAGCTGACTGCAGGCATCAGTCATGGCTGTGATAAACACAAACTGCCCTAATATCATTTCCAGGCTGTGAAGAGCCTGATCTCAGCTGTGCTGGAGCCAGATGGAAGAGGGAGTTTGGAATAGAGACTTACACTCTGTTAAATGTATGTGACATTTAATTATGACTGCAAGAGCTTCTCTCTCATCCGGGGTAACATGAGGCTGAATTCTGCAAATAGCAGGAAAAACCCAGATAATTCAGGCTCTGCTGTTCCAGCCCCAGCCTGGGCACTCACTGGTGCATTCTGCAGCAGAACTCTGCTCCCAGAGGATTTATTATCTCAAATGCTGCATCACACAAACACGAGGAGCTGCTCAGGCTCGGAAATAACCTGCCTGAATCCCTAACGAGCGCTCTGAGCTTTGCAGCCCTGGCAGGAGCTGGAGCACAGCCCTCAGCTGGTCTCTGGTCACTTCTGCTGTGGCAGGGCTGGGGAGCAGCCCAGGGGACCCAACAAGTGCAGGGTGGGCACGGGTGGGCAATCAGGGCTGTTCCAAGGGACAGGAAGGCCCCAGGACCCAACAAGTGCAGGGTGAACACTGGGTGGGCAATCAGGGCTGTTCCAGGAGGAGCCAGGTGGATGGGGAAGCATCCCCAGCCAGGTGGGGCTACAAGGAGGCAGTTCTGGTCAGAGATCCCTGGGGACCCAGCTGCTCTCAGGGCTTCAGGGTGCATCACAGCTCCGGACTCACCCAGGAAAGGAGGGGGGACAGGACAAGGATGTGGCTGCACTGAGGTTCATGCAGAAAAGTGAGGGGGAAAAAAAATGAGAAAACTCCAAGGATGTTTCCCAGAAATTCATCCATGCCCACCAAGCTGAGCCCAGCTTTCCATGCTGGAGAAGCAAGGGAATGGAGAGCAGGAGTGGACAATAAAGAGGTTTAAACCAAGCAGGAACAGCTCATGGTGTTCTGGCAGTAATGTGTGCTTAAGGAAAGGCCAGGTAATCAAAAGGAACACACAGCTAAAATTCCTGTTGGTGACTTCTATTTTCTCCTGATATCCTTGGTGAAATCAAGGTCTTTTCTCCTTTTATTTTTTTTTTCAGGAGGTGGAAAGTACAAATATCAGTAAACAGGAGCCCATTTAACACCAGACTTTTAGCAATGGCTAAGCCTCTATCCAGCTCTTAAATTCTGATAATGATCTGCTCCCCAAAGGCCTGCTTTCCAAAATAATAAAGCCCTTTTCTCCAACAAAGCATAGCCTTTAGGCAGCTTTAAGGGTGATGGGGACAGAAATAGGACCAATTTGTTTCATGCCTGGAGGAATACTTCTTTTCTGGCAAACAAATATCAGAAAGGCAGTGTGTGAAAATACAATTTTCCTGCATGTGGGCAGCTCTCCCTTCCCAGGCAACACCCCCACACTTCCCAAGCCAGCCCTTGGAGACAAACAGCCTGGTGCACCTTTGGAGCAGGGACAGCTCGTGTTTGTGCAGAGCTGGGCCAGGATGCATTCCTGCATAGCTCACGGCAGAGTTCATGGGATCAGAAGGGTTTTGGCTGGAAAAGACCTGAAAGCTCCTTTCATTCCCATCCCCTGCCATGGGCAGGGGCACCTTCCACTATCCCAGGTTGCTCCAGCAGCTCCAGCTCCTTCCAGGCTGGAAAAGATGCCCTGGAGGAGCCTTTTCTCACACAGAGGACCATTAAAAGCCTCCTGTTCCCACAAGTATCCCATGCCAGGCAAGCCCCAAGTGCAGGATGAGATTCTTCTGACTGTAGGGTTTCAATTCCCCCCCTGGAGGAGGAAAATTTCCCCATTCCCATCTGACTGGCAGATCAGAACAATACCCAAAGTCAGAAATAAATGGGTTGAATAATTCAGTGGGCTCTGGAACATGGGAATGGCAGAGAGCATCGTCAGGAATAGGAAAGCACAGCTAATAAAAGCAAGAGACAGAGGGAAATTTATTAAACATTTTTCAGACAAGAACATTTTGCCCCTTGCAGAAAAAAAAATATTAAGCTGGAAATGAGGGAAATTTTGTTCACAGATGGGCTTTTTGATAGGAACTATATAAAAAGCTGAAGAAACATTTGATTAAAGATTGGGAGAGAAAGACTTTCCAGAAAAATGAGCAAGGAGCAGTCTACAAGCTTAATTTCAATTTTCTGAGGGCCAGATCCATTCCTGTGGGTCCTGCCTGTGGAGACAAGCCCGGCACTGGTGACTTTTGGGGTGCAGTGAATTGCTCACCCCGACCTTGGAGCCACAGTCCCATCTGGCACGGAGGGTTCAGCTCAGCCCCTCGGTGCTTTTGGAACCCTCTGACACTTTTTGGCATTCTGCCATTCCCAGGGGCAGAGCACTGCTGTCCCCAGTGCAAACTTGTGGAGGACTCGTTGCCAGGAAAATCCCTCATTAAGAGCAAGGAACACAGAGATCCTTCTCGAAGGGCCAGGGGATTTACACACACACACAGCTCTGGATTGCAGGAAACTTTGTCCACCTCCCTAGGAGACATCACCCCCATTTCTCTTTCTCGTCCTTTCCTCACTCACAGCCCTTTCTCTGAACCTGCAAGGCTCTAAATTTACTTCCAGTTCCTGCTTTAACATCAGAATGGGTAATTTCTGCCACCCTTTCCCTCTCTGTTTGCAAACTCCGCTGCTTCTGACATTTAAAAACTAAACAAGCCAGGCTAAAAGCTTCTGGTCTCTGCAAGAATAATGATTGCAAGGGTGATCAAACTAATCAATGCTTGCAAGCAAATATGTGTGAGTAATCCCAAGTGCTTGCTGGCAGCCTTGCAAAGGCAAACCAGAGCAGACAGGGGCTGGAAACAAGAGGTGCTGCAATTGGAACAGGGATAAAATCCCCAAACCCAGGGAAGTTCTCCCTTGGAGCAGCAGCTTCACCTGTGCAGTGAGAGGAATGGAGCAGCTTCATCTCAGTGGGGCCATGAGCTTTCCAGGAGCCTGTGGTTCGTGGAGCAGGGATGGGTGGGAGGCTTAATTAGCTGCAGATTTATTATTTGGGCTGGCCTGAAGGAAAATGAGAATTTCTGTCCCAGCAGCCTCTTTTCTTTTTTATTTTCTTTTACTAAGTGCCTTGCTGGCAGGGAAGAAACGGGGCTCTAAATGAAACCAAGACTTCTCCTGCCACAAATAGGTATCAGTGTAATCTTCCAGGCTCCAAATCCCAATTTAATCTGACATGAGAGTACAACTGCAGCCCTCCTGAGCTCCCCTTCCTGGATACAGAGGGCTGCCTGATTTACCCAGCCAGGAGGAGCTGCTCCATGGTTCTTGTAACAGCTGAGGCTTTATCTACCAATTCTCACTCCCTTGTGTCCATTCCTGAGCGGCTGATTAGAATTTATTGAGATCTGTACTCCACCTCAAAGCAGATCCACTTCCCCTCGCAGTTCTTTCTGTTTTACCAAGGGAAATGTGGATATTCATCCGCCCCAGGTATAGAGACATCAGGAAAAATAAAAAATTACCATTCTAAGGCTTCTTTTGATTGCTTTTCTCTTCCCAATGGCACTCTTCTGCTAAACCAAGAGTAACAGCCCTCTGACACAACTGTGCTGTTCTGCACAGCAGAGGGAAGGACTGATCACACCGAAACCCTGAGCTGAATCCCCTGGACCCCCCCAAGAGGGAGGGCGGGGAGCTGGGAGAAAGCCCTCCCTGGATGGGGACTTTAACTTCAGAAGGTCATTTTACAACATGGGAAGCACATTTAATTTATTGTCTGGGCCAGTCTGCTGGCAGAGAATCGACATTTGGGGCTGAGTGTAACGACCAAGGCACAAAAGTTGCACTCTCTCGTGCCCATTATTCCCTCGTTCCTCAGCCCCATTTCCCCCTCACACTCTCATTCCCATTATCCCCTCACTCTCATTCCCATTATCCCCTCACACTCGTTCCTATTATTCCCTCACACTCTCATTCCCATTATCCCCTCACACTCTCATCCCCATTATCCCCTCACACTCTCGTTCCCATTTTAATGTTTAATTCCGTGTGTAACTCCGTGTTTAACTCCGTGTTTAACTCCGTGTTTAATTCCGTGTGTAACTCCGTGTTTAACTCTGTATGTAACTCCGTGTTTAACTCTGTATGTAACTCCGTGTGTAACTCCGTGTTTAATTCCGTGTGTAACTCCGTGTTTAACTCTGTATGTACCTCCGTGTGTAACTCCGTGTTTAACTCCGTGTGTAACTCCGTGTGTAACTCCGTGTTTAATTCCAAGTGCCAGTCACACCGTGCTGTGCAGCCCGTTGCCTCTGGGTGTGGGGTCCCAGGGTTTTTAACTGCCGGAGGCAGGGCTGGATGGGATTTCGGGCAGGAATTGTTCCCTGTGAGGATGGAACAGCCCTGGCACAGGTGCCCAGAGCAGCTGGGGCTGTCCCGGGATCCCTGGGATGCCCCAGGCCAGGCTGGACACGGGCTGGAGAAGCCGGGACAGTGGGATGGATGGGCTGTACCGTCCCTCCCAGCCCAGCCCAGGCTGTGATTCCATGATTTCTGTCCCGAAGGGCCAGCCCGGTGCACTCCTCAGAGCACTGCTCGTCATCCCCATTCCAGGGACACTTTCCCGACCTCGGGGCACTTCCCAGCCAGTCCCCCGCGCCCCATCCGTGCATCCAAGCAGTGCTCGCTGTAATTTCCATTACCCAGCACTCAGCTCCTCGTCAAGACGTGTTAACTCCTCTAATTCTCTCTCAGGACGGAAAGTGCTCATGTTTAATGAACTCTCCGGAGAGCCAGAGCTGTCTGGGGAGATTTAAAGCGAGCCCTCCAGCAGCTGCTCAGGGTGTGATTAATGCTGCTCTGGACTCCAGAGGAGCCAAACGGAAGGGACAGGAGCTCCAACACTCCCACACAGGGCTACAGGCTCTGCCTGAGTGAACAAAGCCCGCTCCTTCCCAAAACCCAGGGCAGCTGGAGTGAGGGATGCAGGCAGCCAGGACATCCATCGTCTCTGCTGCTGTCAGGGACGATGGCAGGGTCGCGGTTAGGGCTTCCAAGCACAACTGGAAGCTGGGGGTGGACTCTCCCAGGAGCTGGCACGCCAGGATTTCCAAGCCTTGGAGCAGGCAGAGTGCCTGCTGTGGCACTCCTGAACCACAAGAGCCCTTTTCTACGGACAGGAGGATGCTCTGGGGTGAGCACCTGAGCCACAGCGCCATGGGATGTCCCTGGGAGGGAATTCCCAGCTAGACACTCTCATTCCTACTGCCTACACTCCTGGGGTATGAAGACAGCCCAAAGATGCCTTTTCTTTGCTCCCCTTGTCCCTTTTTCTGCCAGTCAGTAGTTAAATCTTTGCATCCAATTTCATTTAACGAGCCACGGCTGCTAACAAACCCAAGTTCCCCAGCAGCTGGGGCGCGCTCCGTGGCTCTCCACGTGCACACCATGAGCAGGTTTATTCCCGTTTTAATGCTGAAGCATGTTCCCAGCTCCGCCTTTGTGCACTGCAAGTTCTGCACAGCAACAGATCACCACCGTGCTCTGCTGTATGACATCCACAGTGCTCAGGGAGCTGCAGCAGCCCGCTGGAAGCACTGGGATATCGCCTGGGACACAGCTGCTGCTCAGTATGTAGTGGGCAGAACTTGGGGGTTTGCTGCAGGGGATGAGGCTCTCGGAGTCCTCCTCCAAGTCCGTACAGAATTTCCAGAGGTCAGCAGACTTTACCAGCAGTGGCATTTACCCAGCTCTGCCAGGGGAATACTGAGGCTCCAGAATGTCACGCTGCGCTGTGCAGGCTGTAAAGGTACAGCTTTCCCCCAGACAGATCATATTTCTGTGTCACCAGCTAGGAAGGTTGTTTAACTCTGCAGTGCCTGACAGCAGGGTCACCTTCCCACAACAGCAGCAAAGCCAAGTGCAATCATCCCTGCATTTCCTCTCCTGACCCCAAAGGGGTTTTTCACCCACTGTTGTGCAGGAGCCATAAATTCTTTCAATCCACTTACCTGCTCCTTTTCCCCCTCACTATCTCTGCCCCAGGTGTCTGGGAGAGCTGGGTGTGCTCACCTGGAGAGGAGAGGGTTCCAGGGAGAGCTCAGAGCCCCTTACAGAGCCTAAAGGGGCCCCAGGAGAGCTGGAGAGGGACTGGGGACAAGGGATGCAGGGACAGGACACAGGGAATGGCTCCCACTGCCAGAGGGCAGGGCTGGATGGAATATGGGGAAGGAATTGATCCTGGTGAGGGTGGGGAGCCCCTGGCACAGGCTTGGAGCACCCTGGGACAGGGGAAGGTGTGCCTGCCCATGGCAGGGGGTGGAACAGGATGATTTTAGGGTCTGTTCTGACCTGAGCCCAGGCAGTTTGACAAAGAGGCCAAAGCAGCAGCTCCCACCCTGTGGGGAACCCTCTCTGCAGAGGGGCTGCTCCCTCCCCCCTGCCCAGAGCTGACCTGCTCCTGGCCTTCCTGCAGCCCAGGGCTCGGGGAGGCTGTGCCAGGGCAGCCCTGAGGAGCATCCTTTGGGATGGTGGCACGTTTCCAGCAGGCACACAGATCAATCCCTGCGGCTGCTGGAGCCCTCAGCCTGATGCAGCACTTTCATTCCCACTGTGAATTGCTCTCCCTTCCTCCCCATCCCTCTTTGTAACACGCAGGCCTTTTTTTTTTCCCCTCAGTTGCTTATTCATGCCTTAATGCCACTTGATTTCCAGTGGGCTCTGAGAGCCCTTCCTGTGCTTGCTCTGCAACGCTACCAGGAATTTCTGTGCTCCTTGAACAACCTCTGCCTGCCTTTCCTGCAGAGACATCTCACTGTGCCGGGTCACACAGCTTCCCCCTTGGATTTGCCATCCAGCTGAACGTGGCCATCATCTCAGTGAAATGGGAGTAGCAGCAGAGCCTTTGGGATGTATAACCGAGGCACCTCTGCCCCCGCCCAGCCTTTGTGTGTCTGCTCTGTACACAGCATTTTCATCTCCCAGAGGTGTTTCCTGAGGGATCTTGCTCCTTAAACCTCCACGTCTCCCTCTTCCTCTCCAGCAGCTGTTCCACCTGACTTCCTTTCCTGGATGAGAAGGAAGAAGGGATCACAAACCCTCCCGTGGATATTGATACTGGTATTTGCTGTTCCACTTAACAGGCAATCTTTCCTTGAGCCATTTCCTTTCCAAGGTGTTTACTTGTTGCTGTCAGGTCTGGTGCACCTCCAGCTTTCACTCCACTCCTGTGGGAGCAAGAATTGGCCCTCTGCACGTGCCCATAGTGTTGTTCTTTCCTGTGGGGCTGACCAGGGATGGATGAAGATGGAACTCCTTTAGAGGAAGCCAAAGGGCCTGTCTAGACTAATGTGATCTCCCAGCTCATTCACTGTGGCTGTTTTTCCATGCCCAAAGCACAGATATTTTAACTTGCTCCTTAATCTGCTCCTTAAAGCAGTTAGCAGAATTCCAATCATCAATCAGTCCCGGCAGCCCATCCAAAAGGCATGGCCAGGAACTGTGCATTAATTGTGAATGCTTAGCTGAATTTACTGCATGGCAGCACCGAATTTTTCACTCTGAGATGAAGCATGGACGTGCTGCTTGGCACAATCAATACTTTTCTAGGTTGCTAGGAAATTATCAGGGGCTCAGTGCCCACGTGTGGGGTATTACCACCCTCCCTGGCATTGCACAGAAATGTACCAGCTCCTTCCCTGCAGTGGAGCATCAATATCACCACATTCTGGGGGGGCTACTGAGAAGGTGAAGATATCCTTGGACAGAAAAGATGAGGGGTATTGGGTGCAGTTTTTTTCCCCTGGGGATATTCCAGCTAGACACAAGAGGATAATTTTTCTCAGTGAGAAGAACAAGCCACTGGAATAAACTCCCCAGACAAGCAGAGGATTCCTGCAACCCACAGTTGCAGGCATGTTGGTTTTTTAGGACAGACAACAAAACCCTCTCACTTCCTGGAGAAGGGATCACAGGTATGTCCCAAACACATGGGCTTATGCTTTTGCACATCCTTGGAGCAGCTGCCAACCCAAGATGCTCACGGGAGATCCAGAGGCATCACTCCATTTTAATCAGCCTCGGCTGGCCAGCTTTTTAAATTTTATTTCTCTTAACTGAGCTGTGTTCATCTTCAATTAAAATTATCCCACGACTTTGCTCAGCCCTGAAGCGCGCTGTGACTCCCCATGGATGTCCAGAGCCCCCTGAAGGTGTCACTATGTCCCAGAGTGAGCTGCGTGCTCCCCAGCAGCCTCAGCACAAGTCTGCTCTCACAGACAAGCCTGGCCAAAGTCCATGACCTCTTGCTTTTCCCCAAAACTCCGGTCATCAGAGCCTGAGGATTTTGCTGGTCCCATTCCCAGCACTTCAACCCTTTGCTGCTCAGGCTTACAGGACAGAGCAGGCATTTTTCATTCATTACAGTAAACAGAGCCTTAATCCAGGCCCTTAAATCTGTTTAGATTTTGAAATAATTACAAGCAGCCTCCTAACTTGTACGAAGTTTGATTTAAGCCTTAATTTAATGGTTTATCTGGAGAGCAGGAAGTAAGCTGGCACTGCCAATTAGGAGCCATCTGTTTTCTCCTAATCTTCTGCAGGCCTCAGCCCAATAAACAAGAGCCACCACAGTTGGACCATGCCTGGTGCCAGGCAGGGCTGCCTCTGGGGTGTCCTGGGGGGCTCATGGGCAAGAGAATCCTTCCAGCCCTGGCAAGAGTGGTGGGTGTGGCAGGGGGGGAGAGGGATGCTCTGCAGAGAGGCTGGAGGACCAGCACGGGTCAGTGCTGGGGAGGAGGGAGAGCTTCTCCACAGAGATCACTGCTCTGAGCAGGGCCTGGCACTGGTGCCTGGAAAAAGCCTTTTCTCCAGGGCAGGTGGGAGGGACAGCCCTGGGAACAGGGGCTGGGCAGACTCCCCGTGCAGGGACAGTGCTTCCCACCCTTCCAGAGCCCAGGGAGAAGGTGCCAGGGAGCACCTGCCAGCCTGGAGAGGTGCCTGCAGCTGGGAGAGGAGCAGGGCTGCCCGAGGGAAAGCCATTCCCTAGCCTGGTGTCCCCAGAGCCAGCACAGGGACGTGGCTGTCCCTGCTCCTGTCCCTGCTCCTGTCCCTGCCTGCAGCCACCTTCGGCTGAGGGTGGATGCTGGCAGCAGGGCTGGCTCTGCTCTGGGCCAGCTGCTCCCACGCCCTTGGAGCAGCACCAGAGCCAAGCAATTAATCACAACTCCCAACAGGAGCAGGCTTGTTCACCCCTAACCTGTTTTTTTAAAAAAGACCTCTATTCTAAGCCCAGCATTTGGGGGCTGCTGAGAGGTACCTGCCCTCCCTGGTGCAGGTGATGTCTCCCTCAGCTCCTGGGGCAGCAGCAGAGGCATCCCCCCGGGAAGGTGATTCAGGAAATGCCTTTGGGGAGTCGGGACCTGGGAGCTCTCCTTGCCCCCTCCCACGCAGCAGCCTCAGAGCAGCCCTTTGCCTCTCAGAAGGTTTCACTGCAACCTTGATGAGGCTTGTTGGGGTTTTACACACCAGCCATCAAACAGCCATAAAACAGCAATTAGAGAAGGATCATTTAGCAGATGTTATCACCTCCCTTGCCTGCACTTTCTTCTGCAAGAACTTCTGGCTGCAGCATTTGGCTCAGGTGCCACCTGAGGAAAGCCCACCCTGCCTGATACACAGCATGAAGAGCAGCACAGGGACAGGACCCAGGCTCTGCCCCAGCCCAGCCTCAGCCAGCTCTGCAGGCCTTTTGCCTCATCTGGGCTTTAGTTTGTGACCCTCCTAAAGTGCCCTTCGAGGCAGCAGATTGCTGTGGTTTGTAAAAGGAAATGGGATGCACTTTTCTCGCTGGCTTTTTGCTGCTGTTTCAGTCTGCAGAGCCCAGCCAAGGCCCCGGTGCTTTACAGCCCTCACTAATGCACCGGTGCTTCCCCAAGCACAGGATTTACAGCCGTGCCACAGAAGGGAAGGTGGAAGGTCCCACAGCGAGTTATTTATAATCCTGCTGAGCACAGGCCTCTGCTTCTCCCCCTGAGCATCCCTTCTGCAGGCAGGACTATGAAACCTTGCAGTGAGCTCTCAGAAATCCTCACCAGTGCGCGGAGCTTTTTGGTTTTTCAGAGATTCAGTTAGAATTCACACAGAGCTGCCCTGCTGGGCCAGGCTCCCTGCAGAGGAGCTGCTGGATGCTGCACACACCTCCTCCCACCAAACCCCATCAAAGTGCTCCTGCCCACGGCAGGTGAGGAAAAAAGGCTGAGCTGTAATGCAGGGTTTGGGGACTGTGGGACACCCTGGTGCTCTTCTTTGCGCAGGTCTTACACTGGGTGTCCCTGTCTCCCAGGAATTCGCCCAGTCCCTGTCCAGAGCAGGACTGGGACTGGTGAGGGTCACCCTCAGCCACCTTCTGCAAAAGGAGCCTCGGCAAGGCCATGCCTGCCCTTTTGTTTCCCCTCTGGACTCAGGAGATGATTTATGCCACCGGAATAATGCAATGCCAGGCCCTATCGCAGTGCTCCAGCAGCTGGAGGGCAGAAATTCCCGGAGGAATCCTCTGTCCTGCCCTCACCATGCCCACAGGAGGAGCTCTGAGCCCAGCTCTGCCATCAGCCACCCAAAGCAGGGCTCCACAGCTCCAGGCTCGGGGTGTCTGTGAGCGTTCACTTAACATTCTTCAGGTGCTGTGCGCTCTCCCAGGTGAGCGTGTAATTTGTCAGATCTCCATTATTAATTGCCAGCTCCAGTGTGAGTAATTGTGACCCCGGTTCCAAGCTTGGGGAAATTTATACTTTTCCATTTGCTCGGTGTAGTGTCGAGAGCTCAGCAGGCTGGCAGTGAGAAACACGCAGGGAAGCACATGCTGGAGGGAGCTCAGCAGCCATCAGCTGCCTGCTCTCTGATTGCATCACCCCCTTGGCTTCCACTTGACTGCAGAATTTGGGAGGCTCAAGCAGCTTTGCATCAGCCACCACCTGGGATTAAAGCTCAGCCCCGAGCAGGGTCTGGGAGGTCGGCTGCCCCCACTGCTCCTGCACCATCCTGCTCACCCTCTTCTCATCACTGGGGCCTCCAGCCCACACCTGGTACTCTGCAAGTGGGTTTGACACCCTGGAAAGCAGGAAACAGCAGCTCTCCAAAGAAATGCAGGAAGATAACAGGCCTGATGCGCTCAGGGAGGAGGATAGGAGAGGGGGAATCCATGGTGGACAGAGGTGCCTGTTCCCTGCACTCCAGCAATCCCATTTATTATCCTTTTGGATGGGATCTTCATGGTCTAGGTTGTCTTGTTAAACAGATGCACCCTTGGCATTTCAGACTGGCCCTGGTTTTGGAGATGGCTGGGGGAGATCCAGGAAATACAGTGCACATGAAATTTTATGGGGACGTTTTTCTTCTGCTTTTAGCAGCTCAAATACAGAAATCACAGAATTTCAGAATGATTTGGGTTGGGAGGGACCACAGAGCTCCTCCATTACCACCCCTGCCATGG
>JANRMJ010000054.1:320240-337476 GCA_025584955.1 Alethe diademata | reverse complement strand
GAGCCAAGGGGAGCAATTCTGCAGTGACTGAACCCCAGGGAGCCAAGGGGAGCAATTCTGCAGTGACTGAATACCCAGAGAGCCAAGGGGAGCAATTCTGCAGTCAATGAACACCAGGATGGAGCACAGCACTGACAAGCTGCTCTAGGCAAAGCCACTGTACTGACAGGACTCCACACTCACCACAACTCAAGGATTTGCTAGCCCAGCAAGGGAAGACTCCCCTGGGGGCACCTGGCTGGCAGCTCTAGCACAGCTCAGGCCTTTGGTGCCCCAGCAGCAGGAGAGCAGCCCAGAACTGACCCCTACAGAACAGCCTGTGCAACCTGGACATTGCAGTCAGGCAACTTTTACTTACACAGCCATCAGAACTGGGGCCTGTTAGTGGGAGAAAAATAATTTCTATTCAATATGAACAGCAGGGGAAAACAAAGGGTTAAAATTAAAAATATTTTAAAAACACCACTCCACCAAAAAAGCCCATGGCAACTGCCAAGGAAGGTTTGCCTGATACAAATGAAAACACAAGATTTTGCTGTTTTCAAACCACTCAGTTTACAGCTGAGCTTTATTTGGCCATTTACTATTACACTAGCAAGTATTTAATCTACTCTTTGCTGAGTGAACTGATTTCAAATGCATTTGGAGCTATACCAAAGGATAAAACTAGAAGTAAAAATATCCATATACCTAAGGGAAAGAGTGGATTGAAGGCCTGTGCCTGGCAGCCTTTTGGGGACATTCTATGACTCTCACCACATTCTCTGCAGGAAGAGCAGAGTCTCATCACTTACTTTTCCTGCTGCTCTGCCACTGCCAGTCGATCTGCATCTGGATCAGTGGCCACTACTACTTTTGCATCTTCTTTCTCTGCAAGCCTCAGTGACAGCTCCTGGTGGGAGAAGGAGGAGAGGGCAAAAAAAACCCCAAAACATAAGAGCAAATAAACCCACAGCCTTCCTACTTGCATCTAACACCCAGTGAAAGACAAATCCCCCATGGATTGTGCCCGCTGTATGGACACAGCTGAAAGCAGGCTCTCCCTGCTCCCCTCCTCAGTTTGTGCTTCCCCACAGAAACCTGATGAAACAAACCAAAATACCAGCACAGATTCTCCTTCTTCAGGATTTGGGCACTTGACAGTAGAGAAGTCTGGATCTGGATCTTTTTGCTCGGGCACTGGAATGGGGGGCTGAAATCCAAAGGCCTTGAAAGCCAACTGCACGTAGTCATGTCCCACTCCATGGAAAGAGGTGTGCACAAACTTCAGACTGCTCTGCATGTTCAGCTCCCTGAGGAGGAAACACCTTCAGTGAGATCCCAGCTTTCTAACAAGGCTGTTTTCATGAGGGAAAGCAAATAACCTGCAATTCCCCTGTGCACTACTCTGCTGATTTCTGCATCAATTTCAAAGGAATGACTCAAAGTGCTTATTTTCCACTAGGAATTGCTGGCTTAAAGCTTCTTCTCCTGGAAAATGAAATATTTACCTTCTGCTGAAACACATCAAAGTCTCCCAAGAATAAACTGTTGATCTCTACATCAAACTCAAGCTCTTCCACCACCTTAAAATGTTTTTCCAGCTCTGCTTCATGTCATCTATTCTCCTCCTTTTATTCTCATCTTCTGCCCCACCTAACCTTTAGACTGAATCTCTTTTATGCATGTGCACCTCACTTTTACTCTGAATTTTTGCATTTTATTCAGAACCCTCAGAGCATATTCACTTGCATTAAATGGTTTCCACTGGGGTGTTTCATGGCAGCTTAACTCCCTAAGGCAGCTGGTTTATTCTCAACCAAAAGGTTTAATCCTAAGGACTGTGACCCTGGAGTTTAGTGACACCCCAGAGAACACACTGAAGACTGTCTGCAGTCATTTTCTCCATATGCAACCCACAACTGACTTAAGAGCATAACTGGGGTGCCTTCTGCTTTATGCAATACCTGTGATAGCAGATCTTTGTCAGATCCTCCATGTAGCTGTCACAGATTTTCTTCAGAGGATCCTGCCTGAGGGGACTGGTATCTACCAGATTTTCATTCCAGGAGCCATTCCATGGTTCAACACACTCTTCTATACATTTTATAATTTCCTTATCATGAGGAGAGGTGATCTGTGCTCCATTTTCCCAATAAACCTGGGGTAAGTTGAAGGAAAGCAAGACACAGTTTATTTACAAAGTTTATTAAGCTGATGAATTCTTTTAGCTATAGGATTTTACCTAATTTCTGCCTAAGTCATACAGAGAAGTCAGCATCTGACTGCCTTGATTCTCAAGACATTTGGAATCATTCAACATGAACCCAAGTTCACAACTGTTGAGATAAATGGAGCTTACACAGCAACACAACCTGTTTTCACAAAAGCTGGTATTTACCAATTACAGCTGAAAGATCAGGATGTGAGAAACCAAAACTGGGCACTTGTATCTGGGAGTGCTGTGCAAACTGCAACAGTAGAAAAATATCACCTTCCCAAGGCTGGCATTCCTTCTGAAAAAGGAACACGACTTGTTTTTGAACCCAAAGGAAAACAGATAAGCAGGGTGCCAAGGTCTGCATTTTTCCACAGCTGAACAACTGTAATCTCCCAGCTGGAAACACCATATCTAACCCTCAACTACAAAAAAGTCCTTGTTGAAGACTTAGAGGCCAGCTTTCCCACAGTCTGCTGCCAACAGCATGGCTCACAGTGCAGACTCTGCTCAGATAATCTGCCTCTGTGTCCTCATCAGCGTCCTCTGGGTTTGTCACCTTTGCTTAAAATTGTCCAAAACCTTAGAGGCTGCTGAAATTCACACAGGAAATTGTGAAAGATGAAAAAGCTCTTGGGAAACACACCAGCATCCTGACAAAAGTAAACTGCTGTGTATCAGAAGACAAGGATAAAATTGCTTCTTGACAAATGAAGCACCTGGGAAATTCATGTGGCTTCTTTCCTTACTCATTGCTCCAGCTAAGCAGAAACATAGGCTGGTGGAGAACTTTACAGCTTATTCCAGGGAAGACAAAAGCAGCTCAATCACCCCCAGGAGTTCTCTGAGCCTTTCCTCATATGGCCATCACTCACTGACCTGCCACAGGGCTTCTAGAATGCTCAGCTAAAGCTGAGAGTTTAGTCCAGGTTCTTACAAAGCTGAGGAAGGAAATACTCAGTTAAAAGACTGCACTTGCTCTCATGGGTGGTTTTATTGTCCCAAGCTTTCAAAGTGAAGCCACCCACCCCTCTTCAAAGCCCAGAAAACAATACAAGGCTACCGGGTTTTATTAATCCGCTCTTAAACCATTCCCATCTTCAGCACAGTCCACTACTGTGTGCATGAATTCACCTCAGTTCTGGCTCAGTTTTAAACTGAGTTTTAAGCCTCAGAAGCAAGCACAAATTGCTGGAGCATTTCTTCAGCTGCTGATCAGACACTATGGAATGTCACTACGGATTGATGCTCAAGACACAGAGCTGTGTGGCCTTATGACCTCATCACAGACCAGTGTGTCAGGTTATGGAAGGATGAGTTACTTTACGTAATTTATAATGGGCACACATAAAAAAAGCTTTTCCACCCAGAGGGTGGGGAGGCCTTGGCACAGGCTGCCCCATCCCAGAGGGTTCCAAGGGCAGGCTGGACAGGGCCTGGAGGAACCTGGCACAGTGGAAGGTGTCCCTGCCCATGGCAGGGGTGGCACTGGATGGGCTCTGAGGCCTTTTCCAACCCAAAGCACGCCGTGCCCCGGGCTCACCTTGTAGCCATTGTCCTCCTTGCGGTTGTGGGACGCCGTGATCATCACCCCAGCCACAGCCCCCAGCTGCTGCACGGCGTAGGGCTGCAAAGGAACCAGAGACAGAGCTCACCCAGGGCCACAGGCACTGCAGCAGAGCCAAGGGAACCAGAGACAGAGCTCACCCAGAGCCACAGGCACTGCAGCAGAGCCAAGGGAACCAGAGACAGAGCTCACCCAGGGCCACAGGCACTGCAGCAGAGCCAAGGGAACCAGAGACAGAGCTCACCCAGAGCCACAGGCACTGCAGCAGAGCCAAGGGAACCAGAGACAGAGCTCACCCAGGGCCACAGGCACTGCAGCAGAGCACAGTTCTGCACCAGGAGCCCACAGGGGTGCCTTGTAACCCTGCACCAGCTCACCTGAAAGCTACACACATGAACACCCTGCACTGTCTCCTGCAGCCAGCAGTACAAAGTTGGTACTAATTCTTCTCCATTAGAACACTTGTTGATCAATTTTTGTTTATCAATTACAAAAATGCAACTGTTAACTAAAGAAAGCCTGCACTCAGATTACAGGAGCACCTGGAGACAGAACAAAGGAATTCACAAAGGTTTGCTGAAAAACAAGTTACAGGTACTCCAGGCATTCCAGTCCTGCCCTCAAACCAAGATCCATAGAATACTCAGTGTGCTAGAAGGGATATGGAATACAAGCAAGGACTTAAAAGCATGCAAAGAAAAGCTGTTGTGACTAGGAAAGTCTACTTTTGAGATGTTAAAAGCAGAGGCACTGCAGAGTTCAGCAACATCCTTGTTACAGCCTCCCTGAAGAGCCAAGCGTACCAAGCAGCCTCTATTTCCTGTTAAATAACAGGATTTAAGAAAATGGCTAGTTCTCTTTTTCAGTAAATTCAAATCCCCCCTTAACTGTGTGGTGCAACAGTGTGGACAAGAAGGTGACTCACCACGAAGGGAGTAGGGACATAGGTGGAGAAGAAGTACACAGGTACATCTTTTGCCAGCAGGACTGCTGCAGTGAGCTTTGCAAGCCTACCAACAGGAAAAAGAAAATATTCAGTCACTGCAACTCCCCAGAGAGCCCAGCAGAAGAAGGAACTCCTGTCACCCCCAGGCAATTGTTTCCTAAAGCACTCTACTGCTTTTTGGCTCGTGCTTACAGCGCCATCCTACAAACTGCACAGCCAGGGTAAGAGCTCTCAGGCTGCAGAATCTGGGCCAGCCCTTTCAGCTGCTGCCTGGACAGTGCAAGGCACTTCAGTCCCTCACCCAAACAAAGCAGATATCCCACACCAAGATACAGAACCCGCTGGCAGAACACATCCTCTGCTCAAGGACAGAGCCAACTTCCCAGAGAGTCTGAAGTACCAGATGTCTGCAAACAGCAGGTTTGGAAAAGGACTTGGTGTCCCACACAAAGCTCGCTTGCAGCCCTGCTCAGCAGCTTCAGACATGTCCAGGAAGCAGGCCTGTTCCTAAAATATATTTCTGCAAAGCAGCACCCTTATTCCAGAATGTTTAGAAACAGGAACAGTGCCCACAGTTCTAAATCTTGCTTTATCATAAACTTGCCCTTTCAAGCACCAGGGAAGCTCATTCTCTTCCAGGTAGCTGATCTCAAACTTCTTTAGCACTCAGGAGATAAAGGGAAGTCTCAGAGTCCAAACAGACAAGCTATTAAAAGTCATAAGCTCACTTTGCTCCCTTGTTCTCACAGAGAAGCATTAATACCGACTTCCTTTTCTCCACCACCAGCAACCCAAGTTACACTGACTCAGAATTTCACTACAGCACCTGTCAAACGTCACCTGAGACCACCTGGAAGAGTCTGAGAGCTCAGCCTGGAGCTGAAGCTACTAAAATTTGGGTTTACAGCAGTTTAACTCCAGGACACAGCTGGATGACCTGGCATCCCCTGGGCCTGCTGCCCACACAGTGCTGGAAAAGCACTCTGGGCTTGCAAACACCGTGTCACAGATGAGCTTAAACCCCTGGTGCCAGAGCCTGGGGGATAATGGGCCACATGTATCCCAAAGCCCTGGGCAGAGGAGACACAGTCACTGGATTCTGTCCTCTATTTTACCAAGGACTTCTTCATCCCTACAACATTCACTGCTACAAAATTAAAAAAAAAGAACTGTTAGTTACAGCAATAACCACAGTAATTAACTTCTCTTTACCTAATTAGCTACTGGGTTGGCTCTTTTGCACAGCATGCCATCACCACAGGTGTTTTGCTCTCCCATGACAAGGGATTAAGACTCATTAGAGAACTGAGTAAGCAGTTTCCTCCCCTTTGCTTGCAAAGAGCACCATTTGCCATTGCTGGAAGTCTACATTTTAGGCATTCCAGGTACAATCCCCTCAAAGTGAAAATACACTGGGTTACAGCAGGCTGCAGGTGGAATTGTTGTCTCCCAAGCAAGCTTAAATCAGGTGTGAAATACCAGAGAAATCCAGTATTAAAAATGCATTAATATTTAGGGGTTTCCAGCTGGATGTTAGTATTCTGAATTTACCTTCATATTCAAATTTGTCTCCAGGCATACTAAGCCTAATGTTCTTGTGCATTTAATCTGTAAATTCTCTGGTGGAGCAAGCAGCCTCACTCCTCCTTGGCTGGCAAACTGGTACCACAAAGGATTTAGTCCCAGCCTCTCCTCATTACTATTTCAATGGACTAAGGGACAGGGGAGATAGTGCCCAGTTTATCACAAACAGAAAGAAAAAGTGCTGATAGGACAGAACGCATTTAAAGCCACAATTTCATTTCTAGTCTTGCAAATGTAATCAATACTCATACTTCTTACTGCTGCAGTTGCTGGTGACCTGACCTCTTGTGTCATATCCAACAACAAAGCCTCTCTGCTTAAAGTCTGAAAAGTTCCTCTCAAGATACTTGTAGATCCCCTGGAGGGAAAAAAAAAAAAAAGAGAAAAGAAGAATTAGCTGTACTGCAGCACACCCAAACATTAAAGGTGATATTGCACAAAGGATGGATAATGTCAATAGGCAAAAAACAGCTCAGACACATCAATAACAATGTTCACAAAAACAGCAGTGTTTTTCCCCCAGTGATGACTGGAATAAAGCGAGCAACCAGAGAAACCGCTGTGGGAAATAAAAGTGAGCAGGACAACAACAAACCCTCAATAAGCAAACATTTATTTTCAATCCATACCATGTTTCATTTATTCAAATCCATCTTCTCAAGACTGAATTGAGAAAAATCCATATTTTGGATGTCCATCCCCTCAGGCAATGTAAGATGTGTCAGCCTAGTCTTTATCCCTCTGCCCACACTACAATTTCAGACATTTTCAACATTGTGTCCAAAGTGTTAGCCCTAGATCTGCCTTTCAAATCAAGGAATGGTTTGGGTGGGAAGATCAGCCTTTACTCCAGTTCCAGCTCCCCTGCAGCCTCCACATCCACTCCTTTCCCAGGCAGAACCCCTCTGGAGATCCCAGGGGAGCAGCCCACCGTGGCTCAGCAGTTTCAGACAAAAAGATGGAAGCACTATTGTCAGTGGAAGTTTCCAGAGGCTGCAGCTCCCCACAGCCAGAGAGCAGAGCACAGAGAACTGCACAGAGCCACGCTGACCCCACAGATGCTGCCTCTGGATGGCACCAGGGCTGTTCTGAGCCAGAATTACAGGGATTTCCCCCAGCCAGCATTTAGTGAAATCCTTCAGGATGTGCTTTATTTTTGTCTGGATATCTGGAACCCTAGGCTGACTCCTACCCTGGAGCTGAGCCAAGATCCTTTTCCTTAAATGGCTTTGGCCCTCTAGAGTCACAGATTGTAAAGGCTGGGAAGGATGTGCTCCAAAGCATCACCTGCTGGATACTGGCACCTCTTTGGAGAGCCCTCTCAGCTGCAGACATGGAGGGATTACACAGAGACAGGGATGTATTTATTGTAAAAATAAATGTAACTCTGAGCAGTGGCAGGTCTGGAGGCTGTGCCATGGCAGGATCATCTGCTGCAGTGATCTGAAGTGATCACCCTCACACTGAACCCAAAACACACAAAGTGTTCACCCTGCCCTGCCAAGAACTCCCATTCACAGCTGCAAAGAGGGAAGAGAGGAACAGGGAAAACTCCTCAAGTTGACCTGAACAACCTGAATAACATCTAAAGACACGAACAGCAGATTTCTTATAACAGATCCCTGATTTAGGCTAAGGTTTTATATGAAGAAAAACAGCAATGTCTTTATTTTATGCTGTGGAGCAGTTTGCTTAAAATTAATCCCTTAAGATCAGCCACAGACTTCACAGCTGAACTTAACTCAGTCCTAGGGTACTTGCTGCTATCCAAACATCTTTATGAAAGCTGCAGGAAATAAAAGTAAACCAATAAATGACAGTGAGGAAATGAATGCAGAGCCTCTCCACTATCTCAGCCCTCCACCTGAGCTGCCACTCATCTTCTTCCAGATGCCCCAAGGGCAGTTAGGAATCCCAGCACCTCTGGGGTTAAACTCTCTTGGAAAAGTTCCTTAAAGAATTTCTATTTCCCTTTAGCAAGACCCAAGTTTTGATAGTGTCCCTAATTGCTACTGCTATTCAATTTCTACCAGTGATGGCATCAAGAATAACACTCAAAGATTTTTTTGGCTGATGAAATCCAGAGAGGTAGGAACAGCTTTATAAAGTCCAGCATTCAAATCTTCCATCTTTTACCTTTAGCTTTGCTTTTTAAGCAGCAGGAAACTCCTTGATGCAAAGGTGGCTGGTTTTGTCACTGTGGAGATCAGTGACAGGTTTCTTTCCCACTAATAAAAGCACCTGGACATGCATCAAAGTAGGACAAAAGCCAGGGAATCAGGGCTTGACATGGAGTTTACACACTGGCAATTTTCAGCAGAGCCCACAGCAGCTGCTGAATACTCTGTACCTTCCTGGATCTGACTTTTCATAACAGCAATATAATCAAATAAAAAAAAAAAAAAAAAGCAGATCAAATGAAGGACACAGAACACACATGCACCTTCACTACAGCTTATTTTAACTGAAGGAAGTGTTAATTACACTCAAGTCTGCTATTTGACTGGCCATTTGCTCCTGACCCAGGTTAAGGACAAATCCACAGAGCCAGGGCTGCCCATGCCCAGCCCAGAACTGTTCCTGCCCTGACCTTTGAAACAAGACTGCTCAAAGATAGAATCTGCTGCAGTTTGCTTCAGAAACACATTCCAACCCACTTCCCAGAGCCTGCTTTTCCCAGCTCCATACACAGCTTCAATAAACAACTAAAAATAGCAGCTGTGCAGAGGGAGCACATGCACACACCCCCGGTCTGTAACTCCCAAAAACCAGCAATGCCCATGAAACCGAGCTTGCCAACACACCCAGGGAAGTTCTCCCTCCGTGCCAGGAATGTGGCAGAGCCAGCAGAGCAGAGCCAGCCTGCTCACACTGCACCAGCCTGAGCCACAGAGGGAGCAGGCAAGGAGCAGCACCTCCAGCCCACAGCAGGGAAATGACTCCCAGGAACCTCCTCTGCTTCCAGGAACAGAGGGCTGGCTCACAGCAGCTCCAGCACTGCCAACAAGATACTGACTTCTCCAGCCCTGCTCCCAGCCTCCTCAGTCTGCTCCCACTGCATCCACTGCAGCTGCTCGTGCCATCACGGCACTCCTGGCAGGGCACTCCTGGCCAGCAAGGGCAGAAGGGAAGGAGGCAGCATTCCAGGATGTGTCCAGGCTACAGCTCAGACACCTGAAGGAAGCTTTTTGTTAGACCCAAGAAGATACTGCAGAGCAAAACAGTCAGAGAGGAGGCTGGGTTTCAAACCAACACTTCAACACAAAAACCTCTATAAACAGCACTGGAATTTGGCCTCTCCACAAGAGTGTGGGCTCCAGTTGTACAACTCAGACAACAGAATGTCAACAGCTTCAGAGAGTCCCAGCTGTTCCAAGCTCCAAGCACATCCCTCCATCCTAGGCCAACAGAAAGCATTATTTCAGTCACATGTCCTGAGGGAGGTGAGAGCATCAGCCTGCAAACACAAACCAGCTAAAAAGTTTAAGTGCACAGAATTAAATGAGAGGTTTTACCAACCCTTGCTAGGCCATGTGATGAAACACCTTTGCTCATATGGCTGAAGCTCCATTTCTACAAAGAGTACCCACCAAATCAGGTAAGACTCAGTAGTTTTGTCATAACAAACATTTCACTGATTTTCCAAGTGAAAGGGTTCCAAATATATCAGCTCATTCTATTTTCAACAGTCAAGGCTAGAGCTGGGCACAAAATTGAAATATGTGTAATAGTCCATATATGTTCAGAGCTTGTGCTAAAAACTAAAGAGAAGGCTTGTTTGGTTGGGGCTTGGCTTTTTTGGTTTGGGTTATTTTTGTTGCTTTGTCTTTGACAAATATACAGGTTCTTATGGCAGCTCATAACACTTCCAGCTCCAGGGCTGTGTGACAGATTACCCACTGGCCAAACTCCAGCCCAGCCAAACCTCTCCAAGCCACTCCATTTGCTCCAAGCACTGAACCCTCCATGGTTCCACCCCGCTGCTGTGTGCCAGCTCTGGGACTGGGGGATCCCAGCAGGACTGGAGCTGATCCCAGGCAGGGCAGGGGCTGGGGCAGGGGGCTGGGGCAGGGGGCTGGGGCAGGGGCTGGGGCAGGGGCAGGCCGTGCCAGCTCACCTGGGTGGACTGGATGACGGTGAGGTCGTTGATGTAGCAGAAGCCCGCTCCCATGGCCGAGCGCAGCCCGGCCGTGCCGAAGCTCAGCCGGCAGCACAGGCGCTCCCGCAGCTCCTTGTGCTTCCCATCCTGCAGCAGGCTCTCGATCTGCTCCTTCGTCTTCTGGTTCTGCAAAACAGCATTAAGGGCTTTGTTTAGGGGCTGGACTGTACCATGCTCAGCAGTTTTAATTCCTACAGCCAATTCCTCCTGTCCCATAAAACGGGTGTGCACCAGCCTGGTCTGTTGCTTGTTTCTCTCACATCCCTCCCACATTATCCTCATTAAATCAAGATCCAAGAGCTCCTGCTGCCACTGATATGGTGATTTGATTGCCTGGCCATTAAGACACCCTCCAGCTCCTCTGCACGAGCAGCACAGACTTTGGAACAGCTTTTTCCAAGGCAGAAAACACAATTCAATGACAACACAATTCAATTCCTGATCTCCGCCACTGGAGGACAGACAAAAATCCAAACTTCAAAGCGGCATTTCCTTCCTCCCCACCCAGAGGAAACAGGCACAGTAACACCGTGGAGATCACAGGGTGGTTGGGCTGGAAGGACCTTGGAGATGGCCCCATCCCAGCCCCTTGCACTGGGCCAGGCTCCCAGGCCCCCTGCAGCAGTGACAGGGTGCTCTGCAGCAGGCTGGACTCTCACCCAGACTGATCCCCTGAATCTGCCCCACCACCGCAGCTGAGAACCCCAGTGCACAAACGGGAGCTGCTCCTCAGGTCCCAGCTGACACTGAGTTAACCTGGGCACCAGGCACCCGGGCTGTGTGCTGACACCCAGGCTGGACACGGCACTGCCCAGACCCAGCAGAGGGGCAGGGGGCACACAGCTGGCACAAACTGCAGAGGGGCAAGGCAGCCCTGGTGGCACAAGTGCTCCTCCAGAGTGGTGCTGCTTCAAGCAGGGCGGCAAGGAAAGGTTAAAAAAGGCAGATGGAATCTGCAGGGAAGGGGTGAAGCACCCCTGACATTTAAAACAGAGGTCAGCCCGTTCCAGCAGCACTGGGAAACATGCTCCACACACAGGGGGAGGTTCTTCAGGACTGGCAAAATGCTGGGAAAAGCACAAAGACAGGAGCTGTGCACATTCACTGGAACAAAACACAATCAGTAAAACACATGGAAAAATCTGAAACTCTTTCTGCAGCTTGATAACAGACCCTGAACTCCAGACAAGTGAATTTCAAATAACTTTTTATTCCTGTGTGCTCTAAAATAAAAGGCAAGCCATTATTGTCCTGGATGGCCTGGCAAGCAAAGCAAGACATTGCTCACTATACAGCTAAACACAGGCCTAAAGAGAAACCAAAACAATGGGGCACAATAGATATTAAATTGCAAAAGTGAAAGTTTCTCTTTCAGCTGTTCATAGGCAGCCAACCAGAAAACAAATGACTGATGTGAAAAGAGTCTAAGGCAAAAGCACTGAAAACCGCATTTCACACTATCACAGTGCATGGCTTTGCTTTAAAACACAGTTATAAAATTGCACAGCATCCTCTACAGCTCTTTAGGACACACTGCATTGCTTCCCTGCAAAAACAGAACAGAAATTACACATTCCATAGTTTATGGAGCTTTGCAAAACTGAGGCAATACTCGAGCAACAGAACAAACATTTTAAAAATAGATTAACGAGCATTTTTGAGTGAAACTACTTAATTAATTTCCTAAGGAATAAAAATGAGCTGGCCAGAACAGCACACAAATAACATTTTAATTCACTCAGGACACACTCAGTTAAGCTGAAGTTGCAGAAAATAAAGGAGGAGAAAAAAGTTACAAGTGAAAATCTCCAAGCTTTCTACAGATGCCCTGAACACCCTGGGCCAACAGAAAGAGGGAAATCTACAGGAATGGGTAAACCCTGAAAAAAACAAACGAGGGGTTTTGCTGGTTTGCTTGGCAGTCATCAAGTCATACCATCAGCACCAAAATTTCTATAGAAAACTCCAGACACTTGTTTATTTGATCACCCTTCAAAAACACTAGGAACACTTCAACTTCATCATATCTTCTTTATATATGTATAAATAACAGACATGATACATGTGTATATACAAATAAAACAATAATAACAAATCTGTTATAATAGGTTTATAATATAGATGTGTATTAGACCATAGATTTGTATTATAAATCTACGTTTAACAGACAAATTAAATAACAGAAATGTGTATATAATAAATAAATGGTCCTGACCTAATATCTATAATGACACCATACCTAATGGTATATAACACACCTCCATGGTGTCTGTACAGCACACATCTGCCCATGTCCAGCACACACAGCACAGCCCATAAAGGCCAGGCCAAGGCCACAATCAGCAGCCACCAGCCCTGCTGGAAAAGGCTCCTGCCCGGGGCCAGATAAGGTGACAGTGGCGCTGGGAGAGGCTGGTGCCACCTGCACACACCCTGCTGGGGCAGAGGGGGACACCTTTATCCCATCCCACCCCCAGGGCATCCTCACAGGGCTCCCAGGCCCAGGGAGAGAGGAGGAGACTGGCAGAACCTGCCCTCAGCACTCTGCACCCCCTGCCACACAAACACAAACCAAGCACTGGGGCAGAGGCAGACAGGCTGCTGCGTGGGTGACACAGAGTGCTGCTCTTCCCCCACACAAACACCACAGAGAAAGGAGCTCTGGAACTATTGCTCTAAAATTATTGCACTAATACATATATAAAACAACTATTTATAAGAAGTCCCTGCCTGCAGGAGGTCACACCCTGCAGAAGACTGCAACACACTTCAGAAAAGCTTGAAGTATTATTAAACAACAACAAAAAAATCTACTCTCAGACAAATTTCCAGCTTTCCATGTACTGCACAGGTGCCTGCTGAGGCAGAACCACACTCTTCTGTGGCTCAGGGTTCAATGTTTGGAACAAATGGAGAATTAAAGACAAGGGCATTAACTGAGTATTTCTAACAGATCTTTCACACCCAAGCATGTTAATCACGTATACTTACCACCAGAGTTAGGTTTCAAAGCTAACACCCTGTCAAAATCACTGGAAATTTACTACTTACAGCCATTTGTTTTGCACACTCTATTCTTGTTTGTTTTGCTGAAAGAAGGGGGAAAGTCTCAGGTTGGTTTGAGTTTCAATGAATTTTTCTGTGACCGTCATTTTCCCAACGTTATTCTTAAAAATTCACTTTAAAGTCTCAATAAGCAAAAATATTGCAAGTCAAATGACTGGAGCAAGTTACTGGTCTCAAACCATCAAGTCCATTTCCTCTTGGAAAGCATCTCCAAAGCCACAAAAATGACAAGAACACCGAGGGACACTCCAAAACCACCTAGCCAGCGAGGAAGAGCTCTCCACGCTCCAGCTGAGGCAATGATACCGAGTCCATGAATTAGTAAAACCAAGGCAGAATGCAGTGAATGGGGCCTGCACAAACAGCTCCTGCATAATTAATCCCAGCCTTCTCCCCCACGTGAAGTTCAGTGCCTTCAGTAGCCAAAGCCCCTCCCAGGTAGCCCAGGCAGGAGCAGCTGGCCACGCAGCCAGACTCCTGCAGGAGACCCAGGCACACGTGGGACAGGAAAATGAGGAAGTGCACGACAGGGAATTAGAGGGAGAAAGTGGAGAACAATGCCTGACTGTTCACACACTTTGCCAGGGAGGATTGAACAGAAGGCACTGCCTTGTGTCCCCAAGGCTGGCTGAGAGGAGGGAAGGGGGAGTGCCAGGAGCACTACTGAGGATGCAGGATGCTGCAGGAAAGTGGGGCACTCACCCCACATCCACCCACCCAGGGCTCCAGGAGAGCTGAGCACCAGCACCCGAACCACAAAGGACAGACAGCACAGCTCTGGCAATTAATTACAGCAAGCAATTTCCAATTAAGCTGGAGGACAAAAGCCTCCCACAGCTGGGAGCTGAGTGCATAGATTTTTCCTTGATCAGAGGCAACAAAAATCCCTGCAGCTGAGGAAGCTGGGGGTGGGAAGGGGGGTCATGTCTGATAAGCAGCAAATATGTGAAATACGGACTGTGGTGAAATACAAGGGCATTGGACTGAAATCCCTGCTCCTGCCATATTCCCTGGCTTCTCCTTGCCTTCCCCTCCCACAACACCTCCACCTGGTTTGTTAAAACCTTTCCTCAAAGACCCCTGGCCCCAGCAAGCAGCCCCAGCCCTCCTCCTCCAGCTGATTTTGAGTGGCCACATTTCCCAGGAGCTCTCTTGGAAACCTCTCCAAGCAGTTGTGAATTCTCCAGGTTCAGGCAGCTTTTTAGGAAAGGTTATGTTCCTCACCTAAAGGGCAAACAGGTACAGTGACACCGACCCTGCAGTTTGTATGTTACTGGTTAATTGCAGCCCCAGAAGGAGCTCTAGAAACGGGCACATTTCACCGCTGTAGGTTTCAACCTGAGCATTTTTCCCCCGGTGGAAATTTACACAACCCTTAGGAAAGGCAAAACAACCTGTTAAAAACAACAAAAGCCTTTCAATACACTAACAAGCTGTTACTGAAAACAACAACGAAATGACTGGAGTTCAGCCTGGGTTGTGAAATGTGTTATCAGGAATGCCATTTCCTTTCTCCACTCCTTCCCTCCCCCGGGCCAGCATTCCCGGGTATTTTCACAGCAGCAGCTCTGAGTGCAGAAGGTGCAGATGGCACCTGCTAATTCCTCCAAAGCTGCAAGGAGAGGCCATATTTCCAAGGAGGAGAAAGCTCCTCTCGGAGCCATCAGGTGGCATTTGCTGCAGCTCTCCTGCTTTGATCCTGGCAGGAAGAAATTAAAGAGGAAACAGTACCAACACACTGGTGGTACTAGTTAATAAAAATAAAGGCAAAGGAAGTTCAGGAGAGAGAAACCTAAAAAAACCAAGGAAAAAAGCAGTCAGAAGCCTAAGCCCCTGGTGTGCTGGTAGGTTACCATCCCCCATCATCAAGGTAGTTTTTTAAAGCACAGGCCATGATGGCTGAACAAACCAGCTGCAAAAAGAAACAGTCACAAACCCCAAAGTAACCCTTTCAATGGCACAACAAGCAAAATACCCTCCAATCCCACACTTATCACAGGTTTGGGTGGCTCAGTCAGAGCTAACCAAGCCTGCAGTGCTCTTGACAACGTGCTGGCACTGAAAAGAGAAGAGGAATGCTGGAACCTGGCTGTTTCTTTCCTGGGGAGGGGTTAAAAATTCAGGCAGCTGAGGAAAACAGACTCATGCTGCATTTTAATGAGCTACTCATCCATCCATCCCTCCTGCCGGCTGGCCACTCCAGCCAGGCACTAAGGAGGGAGCAGGTGGGGCAGGGGGAAGGATGGCTCCATCCATCCATCCCTGCACAGGTGAGCACGGTGCTCCAGGGGCACCGACAGCCCATCCATCCATCCATCCATCCCCACCTCTGCACAGGTGAGCACAGTGCTCCAGGGACCAGGATGGTTCCATCCAGGACAGCCCCATCCATCCATCCATCCATCCCTGCACAGGTGAGCACGGTTCTCCAGGTACCAGGACAGCCCCACCCATCCATCCATCCCTCCATCCATCCACCCCTGCACAGGTGAGCACGGTTCTCCAGGTACCAGGACAGCCCCACCCATCCCTCCATCCATCCCTCCATGCATCCCTCCATCCATCCCTCCCCCCCGCACAGGTGAGCGCCGGGCGGCACAGCGCGGCCGCGGGATCGCTCGGGAGCACCGGGCGCACTGCGGACCCCGGGGCCGCGCTCCGAGGGCAGCGATGGAGGGAGGAAGGGAAGGGCAGGGACGGAGGGAGCGGGCCCGGGGGCGCCGCGAACGAAGGGCCGCCGCTCGCCCACCTTGTCCCAGCTCAGCCACTGCCACACCGCCTTGTCCAGCTGCGCGTCCCCGGTGCTGCGCGCCACCAGCACGTTGGAGTTCACGTCCCCGGGGGCTCCGCAGTCGCCCATGGCCGCGGGGAGTGGGAGGGAGGAAGAGGAGGATGAAGACGGAGAAGGCGCCGGTTCCTCACTCCGCCACGCCCGCCGCCGCAGCGCGCATCGCCCGGGCGGGCGGCAGAGGCGGAGGAGGGCGAGGGGCGCGGGGCGGGCCCGCGGGGCCGGGCTTTATCCCGCGGCGATTAACGGGGAGCGGCCGCCCCGCCTCCTCCGCCTCAGCCCCGCCCCGCCGCGCCGCGGGGCACCACGGGAAATGTAGTCCCCGAGGCGCGGGAGGCACGCACGGCGCGCGGGAGGAACTACAACTCCCAGCAGCCTCAGGGAGCGGGCCGCGCTGAGGGGCGGAGTGCGCACCGCCTCCGCCGTGTGAAAAACAATGTGCCGTGTGTCCCCTACGGCCCGCCAACGGGCACCGGCCTCGTCCTGCCCCGTGGCAGGGCTAAAACACCCCGCGGCAGTGCCCCTCGGGCTGCCCACAGCGTCATCTGTTCCCTCCGAGAGGTAATGTACAAGGCGCTGCCCTGGGGCGGGAGCTGCTTGCTCAGAAGCGTCTCCAGATGGCCATTCCAAAGCCATTAGGAAGAGAACCATAACCCTCTCCTGGCTGCATCAGCTCTAATTGGATTGCCTGGCCCTGAGCAGCAGGCTCAGAGTGACCACATCCCGCTGAGCATCCTCATCCTGCTGTGCATCCCAATCCCACAGAGCATCCCTACCCCACAGAGCATCCTCACCCCACAGAGCATCTTCACCCCACAGAGCATCCCTATCCTACAGAGCATCCTCATCCTGCTGTGCATCCCAATCCCACAGAGCATCCCAATCCCACAGAGCATCCCTACCCCACAGAGCATCCTCACCCCACAGAG
>JANRMJ010000054.1:249038-262019 GCA_025584955.1 Alethe diademata | reverse complement strand
TGAGCCTCCTTTTCTCCAGGCTGAGCCCCTTTCCAGCTCCTTCAGCCTCTCCTGGGGCTCCAGCCTCTTTCCATGTCCCAGCCCCAGCCCAGTTCTGCTTGGAACACCCTAAAACCTGTGTGTTCAACCTTGCCTTGCAGAGATGGGGGTTCCAATTCCAACAAACCATGGTACCACAGACAGCCCCTCTCCTGGGAAGCGTCCTCGCTCCTCCCTTCACACCTACACCTCAGCTGCCACAATTTAGCCCTTGGCTTTTTGTCCCACCTGGAGGTTTGGAGAGCAGGCTGTGTGTCCTCTCCCTCTCCAGACTTCATCCTCCCAACAGACAGAATCTTTTGGGGGTGAGTGCATCTTCCTCACCTTGGCAGAGTGCTGCTGCCCTCCAAGACAAGCCAACCCTTCCACCAGTGCTTGCCCTGCTGAACGTGTCTGGTATGAATTCTAGCAGTCTGAATCCCTACACATCTGTCAGCCTGAGGCTTTAAACCAAGGTTAAGGCAGGAACTGGGGCGCAGCTGCAGGAGCAGGCAGGATCCCACCTACCTGGACATACTTTACAGCACTTCCCATCTACTTTTTCTGGGTGTTCACAGGGGTACTCCTTGGGGCATGTGATCTTGTGGCAGTCCTGGACGCCGTCGCTGCAGGTGCAGAGGATGCAGGGCAGGAGGCCGTAGAGCCGGAACACGGGGTGCCACACCTCCCCGTGTGAGTAGGTCTTGCCATTGTACACACAGGCTGCAGGAGAGGGAGAGAACTGGGAATACATCCTCCTGCTCTCTGTAAACCCAGGTGAGCCACTGCTTCCAGCCCCCAGACACGGGTGGTCCTGCTGGAGGAGGAACGAGCTCCTCTGGCAGCAGTGGCATCGGGATGTGACAGCCACCAGCCCAGGAGCTGCCATGGGACAGGGGAACAGGCACCAGGATGTGACAGCCACCAGCCCAGGAGCTGCCATGGGACAGGGGAACAGGCCCAGGACACGGCTCTCCGGGGCTGGGCCACCCTGCTGGGCACAGGGGCGAGCGTGGGCAGGACCTCACCTGCCTCCCAACCCGGGAAACCCAGGGTCCCTGCGACGCTGTGGCAGGAATGAAGCACAGTGAAGAGTGCCACCTGCTGACTCCTCCATGGAAATTTCTGGAGGTCCCAAAATTTCCTCCTGGCCTTCATCTCCAAGGACTGGAAAGAGCCCTTCTGAAGGCACAACGGTGGGAGAGCAGCCAAGAGGAGAAAGGACCTGTTATTCCCCGCTTTGGATCAAGGGCTTGCCTCTCCTGCAGGAGGACCACCTGGCACAGCACTGGGTCAGACCCAGCACTCACACAAGGAGGAACATCCTGTCCTTCTGTGGCACTGGCCTGGAAGGTCCATGTGGAGTCTTCCAGCTGAGCTCCTTCCTTCCCAAGTCCCAGATCTCCAAAACATTCCAAGGAGCAGTGTTCTTCCAACCCATTTTGGAAAGTGGTAGATTTGTGCAGTCAGGAGACTGTGGGCATGAGGACTGAGATATCTGCTCGAGGCTGGCTGTGGAAGGGTGGGGAGAAGGACTTGCTGGTGGAAACCTGCCTCTGAATCAGATGCCCTGGAGAATTCCAAGCTCTGGAGAAGCCACTTTAAGTCACATACAGAGTGCCTGGCCTCTCCATCCCTTACCTTTCTTGTGCTTCTCTTTCAAGACGATCTTCACAGTGGTGCCTCCTGTTCCCTTGGGTTTGAAGCTCCTGGGAATTAGCTCCAGGGAGGAACTGAGAACAGTGGACACGGTGGCTCCAGGTGGCTTCCTCCCCACCACCTCTCCCAAGCACTGGTCCTGTGAGTGTCTCTGTGAGCAGCCAGAGGAAAGAGGGGATTCAGACCCCGGCAGCTGAGTGGTTCTCACTCCAAAGCATGCTGGAAAAAGCCATGCAGTGTCCTGCACACCTTCCATCAGGAGTGGAAGGGGCAGAGACTACAGGGATGAGCAATGACCCACAAGCCATATAAATCACAGAAATATTAAGGTTGGAAAATTCCTCTGAGATCATGGAGCCCAACCATTCCCTCAGCACTGCCAAGGCCACCATTATCCCTTGTCCCCAAGTGCCACATCCACAGCTTTTAAATCCCTCAGGGGATGGGGACTCACCACGGCCCTGGGCAGCTGTGCCAGGGCTGGACAAGCTTTTGGGGGAAGGAGCTTCCCTAATATCCAACCTAAACCTCCCCCAGAGTCTGACCCCAACCCAGCTGTCCCCTTCTGTCAGGGAGCTGTGCAGAGCCAGAAGGCTTCTCCTGAGCCTCCTTTTCTCCAGGCTGAGCCCCTTTCCCAGCCTCTCCTGGGGCTCCAGCCCCTTCCCCATCTTGCTGCTGCCACCTCCCAAGGGGTGCTGAGCAGTCAGGGTCAGTGCCCCACTCTGGTGTCCTCCTCGTGTGGGTCACCCTCGCTGAAAGGTAGGGTCACCTTTGCCTACCCAAGCTCAGCCCAATCCCCCCAGAGAAGCATGTGAGGTCCTACACCCCTAAAACACACTGGGAATGGGCTGGTCTTTCCTAGAGGGGACAATGAGGACTGGCATCTGTGAGGCTCAGACAGGGTCAGAAAGGTGAGGATGGGCCATATCCTGCTCTCTCACCTGGTAGGCACCAGGGGAGTCGGTGTGGGGCTGCCAGCCAGCAGGACTGGAATGCCAGGAACATCCCAGGAACATCCCAGGAACATCCCAGGAACATCCCAGGCTCCAAGAGCAGAGTGCTGGGACAAGACACGCAGCACAAAGGGTCCCCTTGTGTCTGTTTTGGAGGTTTTATAGGTGGTGGAGCAGTATGGAAAAGGGCAGAGCCAGGAGCTAGGTGAGCTAATCCCACAGAGCTGGCAGGGGCTGCCCAGCTCCGGAATGTCGCCGTGGAGGAGCCCTCAGCAGCCAGCAGTCACTTTTTCCCTGCTGGGGCTGCTGATACAGACAGCCTGGGAAGGCAGAGTGGGGCAGCTCCAGCACTGCCCTCCTGGTGGGAGGCAGGACACCTTGATGGCCAGGGAGAGGGGAGACACCTTCTGAAGGAAAAACCCTCCCAAGAGAGACTTGGGCATCTGGCTCCAAGGACAGGGGTCAGGCCTGGCTGCTGGTCACCTCGGGGTCTGCTCTGACAGTGTCCTTGGGCTGTTTAACACTGGCCAACAAGGGGGAGAAGTGTCCCAGATTTCCAGCTCCTGCAGGTCTTCTGCTCTTCCAAAGATGTCATAGAATCATAGAATCAGAACCGTTTAGGCTGGAAAAATTCTCCAAGGACAGCAGTGCAGCCCTTTACCCGACACTGCCAGGTCCACCACTGAACCTCATCCCTAAGATGCTGCTGAGGGAGAGTAGGAGAGTCTTTCCCTGGTGCCCTGAGGTCTCCCCTAGGCTGATCTCTCAGCTAGATTCAACTCCATGGCACGATTCACCTGTGAACCAGGTGTCCATGGTTCTGCAAGGACCTGAGTGTTCTCCTAGAGCTGCTGGGGCTGATTTCTCTGCAGAGGACAGTGTGCAAGGGCATCTGGGAGCTGTGCAGGGGGCTGTGCTAGAAGCAAGAAGTGGAGTTCTAGAATGCAAATGTCACGTACAACACCTCTGTTTAACTGCAGGGGTTCCTCTTCCGTGGACTTCTCCAAGGAGCCATCTGCAAGGGAAAAACATTGTCCTGGCAGGTGCTGGGGGCTGAATGGAGGTCTGCTCTCTGTGGCTGAAAGCAGCTCTCCTCCACGTCTGGCCTGCCTGAAGAGACAGGAGCTTTGCACATGCAATTCATACTACCCAAGGAAAACCCAAGCCCTCAGCTTTTGCTTCCTGGTGCAGCCCAGAGATAGCAAGTGGCCTGGTTTAGAGCCCAGGCTTCCAAAACCCTGCTGAAGTGGCTTGAAATGGCTCCTGCAGCCAGCTGGGGTCTCCCAGCCCTCAGTCCCAGCCCATTACCTTTGCAGACCTGGCAGCAGGAGTCCGGCACGGTTAAGGGAGAGGAGCACAGCAGCTCGGGGCAGGTCACCAAGCCGCAGTAAATCTGGCCTTCCTAGGAGGGCAGGAGGGAAAGAAAACATTGTCAGTGTTATACAGAGCTGTATGTCCCCCATGCAGGGCTGCCAGCACCTCGAACTGCAGATTTACCATCAACCAGGGAAGAAGTTCTTCCCTGTGAGGGTGGGCAGGCCCTGGCACAGGGTGCCCAGAGCCACTGGGGCTGCTCCATCCCTGGAAGTGTCCAAGGCCAGGCTGGAGCCACCTCGGGTAGTGGAAGGCACCCCTGCCCGGGTGGGACTAAAGGAGCTTCAAGGGCCCTTCCAAACCCAAGACAAAATCTTTTCCAGATTTGCACCAGTTTGTTGCAGGAATAAGTTTTTGCTGCTTTGCCAAAGGGTAAAAAAGGATCTCAGCAGCCAGACCTAGACAGCAAGGTTGTCTTCTCCATGCAGCAATTTTCTCTGGGGTATCCACAAGCTCCCAGTCAACCAAGACCAAGAGGTCAGCCAAGGATATCCTTAGCAAACCAAACCACAGCTGCCTCTGCTCCCACGAGGAAGCCAAACTGCTGTGTGAGGAACGTGAAGAGGGTGAGGGAAGTTTGGGGGTGACAGGACCTGGCAGAGGTCACTGCATACCAAATCCTGCTCTTCACCTGGGGACTCCAGACCTGCCTCTTCCTTCCTTCTCCTTCTGCCCAGCAGCAATGGCCTGCCCCAGGCAGGGAAGAGCCAGTGCCACAAAAAGCAGGATTTATCCCAGCAGCTCTGCTCTTGGGGCAGTTTCAGAGGGTTAGACCAGCTGTTCATGCAGCTGTTCTAACAGCTGGCAACATCAGACACAGCCCGGGGAAATCCCCCTTTGAAGGCTCCACAGCCAGCCCTTTATCCCCCTTTGTATCCGAGGCATTGCCCGACAAACGAGCAGAGCCGGGGGACAGGCGGGCGGGACACGGAGCCCCACGGCTCCTGGGGACAGCGCTGGGCTGGCGGGCTCCTTCCGGGGCTTCCCACCTTCCAGCTGGGCTCCCTGAGACACGAGCCAGCCCCAAAAGCTGCCTCATTTCCACATCAGTATTGCCCTCGCCAGCCAGCCCGAGGTGGGTGCCCGCCCCAGGGGCTCAGAGCAGCTCTCCCAGCATCACAGACATGAGCAGCATCAGCTGGTGTGACCCTGTGCTGCTCTTGCCGTGACAGAGGGCTGCTTCGGCCTCTTTTTTACTTCCTGGCCAGACTGGGTCCCACCCTCGGCTGCAAGCAAAGCACAGAGTGGTGGAGCCTGGCCCGTCCGAGGGCCACACCTGTGCCCATCTCCTTTTCCACGGCAGAGGCAGCAGTGGGAAGGAGCCGTTCCCTGCTGTGTCCAAGGCCAGCGTCAGCACCTTCCATCCCCTTTCCTCACTCCATCTCCAGGAGGAGGAGCTGCTCCATCTATCTCCTGGCACTCCACACACCTTCCCATCACCTCTCAGCTGCCTCACAGCTCCCGAGCAAGGTGTCAGAGCTCTGCTTTGATGGATTTTCCCAGGGTCCCAGCCCTGGGAAGGGCCGGTGGAAGGTGGACGGAAGCAGGACAGCTGTGAGGTCCCTTCCAGCCCCAGTTTCTGAACGTGTGGATCCCGTGCTGGTAGCCCAGCCCCAGTGGCAGCCGTGCCCGGGCTGGCTCTGCCGGTGCCCGGGCTGTGGGGCGGGGTGACCCTGCGGGCCAGGCTGTGCCCCGGGGCGGGTGGGTGGCTTACGGAGCAGCTGCACTGCACACACTGGTTGGGCTGGCGGCCGGGGAAGAGCTCGCTGCTGCTGAACATCTCGCCCTGCTGGTACGTGGTGCCGTTGTGCTGGCAGGAGCGGGCCGGGGCGCGCAGCCCGGACGGGGCGTGCGGCTCTGCAAGAGAGGAGAGGCAGGAGAGGGCTGGGAGCCGGCCCTGCTGCCCCAGGGCAGCGCTGGTGCCCCAAGGGAGCAGCAGCCTTTACACACCGTGCACAGCAGGGCTGCTCAGCGGTGAAGTGTCCAAAAGCCTCTGGAGAGCGGGGCTGCCCTGCCTGCGCTGGGCTCAGCACACAGGGACAGCCTGGAAGCCTGACCTCACCGGGGACTTAGCGAAATTCTGGGGTTTTCCCCTCCCCTGGTTGAAATGATTGCCAGATTCAGATGGAGTCAGGGGAAAAAGGGCCTGTCTCATGGGTAATTAGCAAAAAAAATGAAAATTAATGAGTTCTTTTCCTACTTTTTTTTTTCCTAATTTCTCAAGTCACTGATGGTTTCTGACTAACTCTGCCAGCACTCAGGTAGGGAAGGTTTTGGGACTAAATCTTGAGGTAATCTGTGGGGGTGAGAATGAACATATTGAGGTAAAATGATGTGATCAGTAGTGGTAAGGTAGGAAAAGTTTTGGGGCTAAAACTTGAGATAGTCTCCAGTGCAGAGAGGGAAGTTGTTAATTTTTTTTTTTTTAATTAATTTTAAATCCAGGACACTTTGCTGGCAAATGATCAGAATAAATTGCCAGCTTCTCTTTTGCCCCTGAAGTGTGAACTGACATTTTATCCCTACAAAGCTTTTGGGATGGGGGGCAGAAGGTGGCCTGGCAGAGAACCCTTTTCCATCAAAATGAGATTTTTGGAGGGAAAAAGCAGCCGGAGCTCTGTGACCGGGGCCAGACCCAGCACTGATGCGTTGCCACAGGTGGCAGCAGAGGAGGCACTGCCCTGGAGGACCGTGGCCAGCTGGTCACCCCGTCCCTGAGGAGTGGCACCTACCAGGACAGCGTGGGCAGCACTGCTGCGGGTCCGTGACGGGGCTGGCACACGGCACAGCTGGGCACTGGATCCGGGAGCACCTGATGTTGGTGTTCTGGGGACACAAAGATGGGCTTGTTTAGTCCAGAGTTCAGGTCATGGTTCACCCCTGCTAGAGGAGGAGCACCGCATCACCACAGCAAATTGTGCTGGCTGTAACTCAGCAGGGATGTCTCCAGCCCTGGCTCACGTCCAGCCAGCTCGTGGTCTCTCATCAGCAAAGGCCACCCATCATCTGACAGCAGCCTGAGCCACCTCCACCCACACCCACTGTGCTACAGGGGCAGAGCCCTGCAGTCACACAATGATCTAGCTGTGAGGAGCCTTAAAGATCTTGTTCCACCTCCTGTTATGGGCAGGGACACCTTCCACTACCCCAGATTGCTGCAGCCTGGCCTCGGGCACTGCCAGGGATCCAGGGGCAGCCACAGCTTCTCTGGGCACCTGTGCCAGGGCCTGCCCACTCTCACAGGGAACAATTTCTTGTGCACTTTAATCTAAATCTCCCCTCTTCCAGTTTAAAACCCTTCCCCTGTCCTGTCATTATCTGCCCGCATAAAAGGTAGCTCTCCATCTTCTTCACAGGCTCCCTGGGAGTACCCAAAGGCTCTCCTCCAGGGCAGCAGCAGCTCCCTCACAAGGTCAGCCCAGCACCCCGAGGGGGACAGCTCTTTCCATGGGGAAGAGATAATCCAGCACACTGTGGGACTGGAAAGGGCTCTCTGGTCAAATGACACAGCGGGACCCATCTGCTCCAAGGCTGCCCAGCGAAGCCCCAGCGCCGCAGCAGCAGCAGTGCAGCAGTGCAGCAGAGCAGCAGAGCAGCAGTGCAGCAGCAGCAGTGCAGCAGTGCAGCAGTGCAGCAGCAGCAGTGCAGCAGCAGCAGTGCAGCAGCAGAGCAGCACAGCAGTGTCCCTGCCAGCCCCCCCGGCCCAGGACGTGCCTCGGAGCAGCTGCAGCGGATGCAGTACATCAGCCCCTGGGGCTCCAGGTACGGGTGCCAGCTCTCCCCCGGGCTGTACCTCCTGCCGTTGAAGTCACAGAACGCCTCTGGCCCTGCAAGGGAAGCGGGAGAGGGGGGTGAGAAACGGGGCTGGCTCCTGGGGGAGCCTCCACGCTGCTCCCCACATCCCATCTGCCAAACCCAGACCGTGCTCCCCCAGTTTCACTTTTTTGTGTGCATTTTTTACACTGGGACCCACCTCACCCCAATGGCAACTCCTCTGGGCAAACTGGACTCCGTTCGCAAGCAAGGAGCAGAATGGGTGGTTTGAGGCAGAAAACAGAGTTTTCACTCCAAAACAGAAATGCTCACTGGAAGATGGACAGGTGATTTCAGGATGGAATTTCCCCCAGTGAGATCAGAGTTGGGAGTGGTGACAGAGAAGGGAGACCCTGAATTTAGGGAACATTTTCACTGTTACCAAAAAAACCCCACAAAAAATAAGAAAGGGGGAGAAAATAACAAACAAAAAAAATATGGGTAAAAAACACATTCTGGGGAAAAACCTTTTGCTCCCCCTAAGAGCCTCAGCTCGTTCTCTCAAGGATCCATGGACAAGCAGGACTGGGCTGCTTGTGACATCCCACCAGGTCTCAGCCCTTTGGCTTTACCTGGCTTGATGCAGCACTGGTCTGACTGAGTGGCTGCTTTTTCATTTATGGGGCTGTACATGGGAACAGCAAGTCCACTTCACCCACTTTTCACCCCCAAAAGCATAAACACATGTGTTTCTCCTTCCTTTTTGGTGCTGTTATCCTGAGAAGAGCCAGTTTCCAGCCGTGCTCCTGAACTGGAGGTGTCTGTCCCAGAAATGATGCACTGGCATGGGTTTAACCTCACCATGGCACAGGGATGAGATGGTGCCCAGCACCAGCAGTGGAGGAGATCCCTTTGGAGATCCCTGCCCTCCCATACTTTAGCAGGTCCTTATCCACCTCCTTCATCCCAAGCCCGTAGTTACAAGCCAGTCCCCTGGCAGGACCCGGCAGCAGGCAGCAGGTGGGACAAGGCATGGCCAGGATCACCAGCAAACCCCTCAGGACTTTGGCCAAGGGCCCCAGGTCAGTCACCCTTAATGCTCACACCCACAAGCATCAGCTGGTCCTGCAGGAGCAAGCTCCAAAGCAGGAACCTGCAGGACCTGGGCCCTGTAAGAGCCAGGGCGCTGCTCCCACTGTCCCAAACTGCTGTGATGTGTGCCAAAGCCCTGACCAGCAGGGGGGCAGCCCAGGACCCAGGCTCTTTCTGGACACACACCCTGGGGGTGCAGGACCAGAGGAGGGCTGTTTCCCACCGTGCAGTGATGAGCTCAGGTGAGCCAGCAGCTGCTGGCCCTGCCAGGCTCTTGGGAGGGCTCCTTAACAAATAGCAGAGGGTCCCCAAAATTGTCTCACTGGGGTTCACCACCCCAAAGATGCTAAGAGCCACCCCACACTCCACTGTGTCACCTGGGACACAGCAGTGGCTCGGAGGGCCCAGCTGGTGGTGTGCCACCTTGCCAAATCTGGAGATGCCACCTGCTTAATGGATTTCTGCAATCAGCCAGACAGAATTCACCCAAACACGCTGGGGTGGGCTGCAGTCCCTCCTCCAGCTCATGCCCCTCCTCAGGGTGAGCCCAGGGGATGCTCTACCACAGCCAGACCCTCTGGCCAGCAGGAAAGGCAGCCCTGGGGGGCTACAGAGGTCTTTGTGGGTCTCTTCCAGCTGCAGCCCTGGCAGCAGATTTGAACCTCTCTTTGATGGCTTTAAGCACTTGATTTCCAGACTGTACCTTCACAAGTGGTGACCAGCAGCTGTCCAGACTGCCTGGCCCAGGCACAGCAGTGTGGGGCATCTGAGGATGTGGAGGTTTGCAACAGCTTTGGAGTGGATGTCACCAGAGGGATAGGCAGAGGTATTTCCCTTCCTTTTCCCTGATCAGGACATCACATTGTCCCCATAGCCCTTGACAAGTCAGCAACTCCCTATTCCTGGCCACACAGGTCACGAGCTTACAGCAAACCACACAGAACTGGTGAGCATGGGGCTTGAGTATGAGGAAACCCAGAAGAGAGAGGAAAAAACCTCCACAAAACTAAAAAACAAAAACAAACAAAAAAAAACCTACAAAACAAAAACTAAACAAGAAAAGAATTCATAGTTTTGCAAAAGGATGAGAAAGTGACTTCATCTTTCCCTGCTTGCAGCATCCTCGTGAGTTGTGCTGAGGGTGAAGCAGTGGAGCTGCCCTGCTCGGCTCGCAGGCTCCCCTGCCAGTTGGCTGCTGCCTTCAAACATTTAATCACAACTGGAGCCCTGGTTTGGGTCCAGCCCTCGAAAGCAGCCTGATTCATGTCTGCAAAGGGCCTGCTGGTAAAATTAAAGCTGCCTGCAGCGCTGGGCAGCAGGAGACACTCATTGGCATCTCAGTAGTGCTATGTTTATGGCAAGAGGTGCCTGCAGGTTTGGGCAAAAGCAAGGTGGGGATGGATGGATGGATGGATGGATGGATGGATGGATGGATGGATGGATGGATGGAGGCTTAAAAGCTGGAGGCTCTGGACCATTTTTTCCCATGCCAGGCTAATAATTTCATTTTCAGAGGTCACACTTTGGACACCATCCTATTTGACTTGGAGTGAAAAGGCATTGTGGCAGTGCTGATCAGTAAGGTGATCTTACTGCACCTTCAGCAGCAGCAGCACACACAGAAAAGTCATGTGGGTTTACTTCTCACTGGATCTAGAGCAGGTCAAGAAGTTATGGGGTGGCATCTTGTTGGTGGCTGGTGTCTGAAGCTGTTGAGACACATCCTAAGGAGACATTCCCTTCTCGTGGATAGGCTTCTCCACACCATTCAGTCTGTCACTGTGGATTGCTGTCTCTGAACTCTGAATCTTGTGAAAATGCTGCTCAGATCTTCAGCCTCTTGTGAGGTTTCAGTTTCCTGGGAGCTGGAAAGCCTCCCACAATACCTCTCCTAAATCTTGGATGTCCTTTCCAACCCAAGCCACGTGTGATTCTGTGATTCTGTCTCTGGGAGTGTTCTGAGCCATTTGAAGGCTCAACAGGAGGTTGTGGGGTCTTGCTCATCTCCCCTCACTCCTCTTCTCCCGTTTCATCCTGAGGCTGAGGGGGAAGGGCGGTCCTGCATCCCCAGGTGGCACCTTTGGAGCTGTCTCCATGTCTGAGCTGAGCTCCCAGCTCCAGCAGTTTTTCTGGAGGTCACACACCTGCCAGGAGCGCCGTGCTGGGCATGAGGGAGGCAGTTCATGCAAACCAGTTTGTAAGTTTTAAGAGCAGCCATAAATAAAGTGTAAAGAGCAGTGTCTGGTACACAGAGTCCAGGCGTTCCTATGACAGCCTTGTATTTATGAAAGGCTTAAAATGCAACTTAGCTGAGAGGGCACTGGTTAAAACACACTGGGCCCTTGACATGTGGCATCCTAAAGACTCCTCTCACATCCAGATCTATTCCTACACGCTCGCCTCGCTCAGCCCTGGGCTGGAAATATCTTCTTGGGACTTTGGGAGCCCAGAAAACTGTGTAGCTCTGAAATGCAGCCTCATGAAGCATCTCTGAGTTCCCCAGAGTGGAGCAGCCAGGCAGACAGGGCCCTGCCTCCCTCCACTCCTTCCCAAGGCAATGCTCTGTTCCTTTAGCAGGGCCTCCCCCTTGCCATGGACATGGTAGCACTTGCTTTCCATTGTGGTCCTGCCCATCTTGGAGCACCCTTCATCCCTGCTGGATCCCAACCTGTGGGACACAGGGATCCCAGGAACCCCCTTTTCTGCAGCAACCACGTTAAAAAGATATGAAACAGCAGCTTCCAAGCTCCTGGGGAGAACCACTGCCCCGTGCTCTCCAGAGATGCTGGTGTTTAAATGCCTCCAGCCAAAACATCGTTGCGTTCAACCATTGCCCCTGAATTACTCAGAATGCAGCACACTCATCCCAGTAACCTGTGCCTCTGATTTTTTTTTTTTTCAGCTGGAGTGCAAATCCCCTAAAATAGCCTGTTTCTGTGGGCAAATTCTTCTTTTCTGACTTGCCTTCAAGCCTGAGCATTTCTGCTTCTCACCTATTTTTAGCCACGACACTGTAGGTCCCTTGGCTTGATGAGCCTGCTCGTAACTAATTTATTCCTGTCTTCACTGTCCCTGAACACCCAGCCCTGAGAAGTGTGAGGCTGCAGAGGTGGGGAGAAGCCCACAGCTTAGTGGTGGCTCTGCCACCCAAAGCACCCTGCCCCCGACCTCGGGGCAAGCCCTGGCCAGGCCCTCCCCATCTCCCCATGGTGTGATGTTCCCTGTGGCAAAGCTGAAGTGTTTCAGAGCTGAGGAGCAAACCTGGACCTGCCTGCCCCAGCCCTGCTCCGATGCCACAGCCACCAGCTCTTTACCAACACTGTGAATCCTGCAAAAGGGCCCCAGCACTTCCTCCCAGGTCAGACAGACCCTGACTGCCCCCATCCAGCACAGTTATGCCCAAGTTACGGGCTGTTCCCACCTGCAAGGAGCAAGCAGCTCAGCCAGCACCTGTTCCACCCTCGGGACTGTCCCTGTCCTCTTCCCACCCTGCCAGGGCAGCCTGGAGGCAGGGAGGCAGAACCACAGCCCTTGTTCAAGGAATGGGTGCTGTGGGCTGGCTTTGGCAGCTTTGGGTGAGCCAGGGAAGGCAGAGGAGCTGAATTCACCCGCAGTTTGTTCTCCAGGGCTTTGCAAAGCCCCATCCACCTCCCCACAGCCGGGATGAGCAATGCAGCGCTCAGATTTTGGTCCACGCTCCAGGAGGATGATTGTTTGAGTGCCTAATGCACTGCTGGCAGCGGGCAGGGTGTAAATCACCCTGACGGAGCCACCGGCAGGCTCCGCTGGGGTTCCAGGAGATCCAAGGCAGCAGTAAATGTCGGGACGCAGCCGGTCCGGCTCAGTTTGCTCAGAGCTCTGGTGGCTCTGCGAGGTTCAGGGGTGCTGAGCACCCACTGGCAGGGTCCCAGTGCTTTCCCAAGCCAAGCCCACCTCCTGGCCCCAATTAACACATCCAGCACCCTCCAAGCTCCCGAACAGCCCTGGCCAAGTCCTGCAAGCCTTTTTGTGGGAAATGCCAAACCTCCCTCCCTAATCCCAAACCTTCTGTGCCTCAGTCAAAGTAGGAGAGACTGAGGGATGGACACGGAGATGGACAATGGATGGGTATGGAGGAAAGCCCCCAGCTTCG
>JANRMJ010000054.1:183557-204767 GCA_025584955.1 Alethe diademata | reverse complement strand
TTTTTTTTTTTTTTTTTTTTTTTTTTTTTTTTTTCCCTGAGCGGTTCGGTTTGGTTTTGGTCCAAGAGCGGAGAGGCGGCAGGAGGAGCAGCGGCCTGAGACCGGCGGGACAGGGGCGCCGCCCCGTCCCGGCCCCACACCTCGGGACAGCCGAGCCAACCAGAGAAAGGAGATGAAATTCACCAGCTTCATCTGCTGTGAGCAGGGGACCCACGCCAGAAATTCTCCAGGTTCCATTTGTTTTGCCCGGGCTGCTGCATGCCCCCTTTGTTTTCCCTTCCCCGACACTGGAGCCGGCGCCATTTTTTTTCCCCTCCCCTCACGTTGCGGCCGTTGTGGGGTTTTTTTATTTCTTTTTTTTTTTCCCTGGGATTTTGTTTTCGTTTTGAGGGTTTTTTGTTTATTTGTTTTTTTTATCCGGGTGGCAGGGGGTGGGGGAGTGGTGTTAAGGTCGGACAATTCAATATCTAGCATTTATTCATTTTCTTTTTCCTTGCCGTGTGGGCACTCTGGCAATAAACGATTGGGTTTTTTTTTCGCTTTCATTCACTACCGTTAACCTCCTGCTGGCAGAAGGGGATTGTTGAACCCTTTCTTTAGAGGAAACACTCATCCCAGAGCGTTTTTCTCCGAAACTTATCTTTAAACCGAGACACTTATCTCGGTGTCATTCGGATGAGATTTAAATCCTCCAGGATGGAAACTCAGCTGGCCAGGGAGCTCCAGGTCCCCGTGTCACCTCCTGGCCTCCTTCCCAGCTGGAAGGAAAAGGACAAAAACCGGGGAGGGGGATAGAAACAGAAGGCAGAGCTCTCCCAAGGCTCTCGTGGTTGCTTTGGTTCCGAAATGTGCGGTTATCACTCCGAAATGCGCGGTTATCACTCCTCGGCTGTGTTCATGCAGGGTTAACCCTGCCCAGGTGCACGGGATCGGGGCTGAGCCGCAAGGGGCGTTTGGGCGGGACAGCCGGAGCTGCAGCACCGGGAACAGGCTCCAGCAGCCCTTTGGAGCTGTGAAACCTGCCTGAATGAAAAACAGCCCGGAAAATTCCCAGTTTCTCCCAGCTCTTCAGTCAGGAACAACCACCGCAGGACTCGGAGAAGGCTGAACAGAGCACAGGTTACTCACCAGCCCGGTTTATTACATCCAGATGTTTCTGTACAGATGGGAGGTATTGCTCATGGAAAGGAGAGGGAAAAATAAAAGCTGTGGCTAAATTCCCCCCTCCTCTCCATACTGGGGCGCAGAGAAGGGATGGGGGAGCATTTTGGATGACAAGAGGCTTCCATGAGTCACCAGAAAAACCCAAGGGTTGGGTCTGGTGCAGGAACAGCTGGATCAACCCCCTTCCTCCACAGGCTGCTCCAAGGAGCCCAAGTATCACAGCTAGAGGGAAAGCAGGAATTCCTACTCCAGGCTTTTCACAAATGCTTTATTTGTAGGCATTGAGGGAAACTGACACAGAACAAGACAGACCAGGATGAGACTGACACGAGACACAGTGGTCTTTAGGGAACTGATACACACACACACACACACACACACACACACACACACACACGCACATTTTCCTTCTGGGAACAGCAGCACGTGGCAGGTCACCCTGCCACACTGGGAAAGCTCAGCCACAACCGCCCAGCACCCGGCAGCTAAACATGGGGCAAACACCTGGAGCCATTCCCACCACGTGGATGCCACAGGGACACGGGGAGAGGGGACAGCATCCCCGATGGACACAGCCAAGGGACACAGGCTTGGGCAGCACAAAGGGCACTTCCAGGCTGTGAGCAGGGTGGTGGAATGCACCAGGGCCAAGGGCTCTCAGAAATGAAAAGCCATAAACTCAAGTTTTTGACCTTGCCTAAAGGTCCAGGGCTAGATTTCTAAGAGTGTTGATTATCAGTTCAAACCAGTGGATGGCTGGTTACCAGGCACCTCCACAGAGCCCTTTTCCCAGGCCTTTCTGCTCTCAAAAGAAGAGGCAGTAGTGAAGAAGAGGAAAAATGTCAGTGCTAAAGCCACAGAATCAGGATACTTTGGGTAGGGACCAACCCGTGACGGGCAGGGACACCTTTACTGTCCCAGGCTGCTCCAACCTGGTCTTGGGCACTTTCAGGGATGCAGGTGCAGCCAGAGCTTCTCTAGGCACGCTGTGCCAGGGCCTAAATTGTAAAAAGCTTCTTAATACCCGGTCAGTCTTCCTGGGGGGGGGATTCTCCAAGGTCTGTGTTTTCCAACTCCACCTTCTGCAGGTCATCCCAACGCTGCTTGCAAATCACAAACGTGTGGAAAGCAGAGCTGGAATGTGCTTCCTCAGGTTCTCCAAAAGGGGAAAAGTAACAACTTTTCCTATTGCTGCATTGCCTCTGCAGACCCCCTATCACAATCTGAGGGGAAAATTCTGGCTGGAGAGCCCCAGGCCCGAGTTTAATTCCTTACTCAAGGATTGATTTATTCAAAGCAAGAGTACCTGCTTTGGCAATATAGGAAATAATCTCTTCGCAACAGTCCCAATGCTCCAGTCATCTGCAAATCCCTGATGGCTTTGTCCAGTACACATAATCTGGCAAAACCCATCCTAGGTCTTAGACATTTATTTATTTATTTATTCAATTAAAATGAAGCCTGCAACAAACCAGCATCACAAAGTTTATCTCCTGCTCCTTGGGATCTTCCATTGGGAAAGTTGCAACTGATCCTCAATCCAACAAGTGAAACAAAACCAAGAGAGGTTTCTAAGTAATCCAAAGGCTGCAGGAAAAATGCAAAGCTGGGAATTTTGTGTGTGTGGGGGGGTATTTCTCTGTGTCCATGTTTCTCGTAAGCCAAAGAGAAGATTCCTTCTCTCTGCAGTTACTTTTACCACAGCCTGTGTATCCTTTACCAAATGCCATTTATCCCAGTCTGCAGCCCCTGGAAACTGCAGCCAGGAGCATTAATATTTCTCAGACAAAGTACAGTCTCAAAAATGTGCATGGCTTGACAGAGCCAAAAGGAATTTCCCTTCCACCCACCCCCACAGCGCTGCTGCTGTCCCTGGAATCTGTTTTTTTTTAACCCAGTACCACGAGTCCCTGAACAGCCACCTCTCCAGGGCAAGGCAGGGCTGGGAGCTGGCATGGAGCGACCACCATTCAATTCAATAGGCTCTTGAAATATTTATTTTCTTGTCACTCACTCAATGTTAACAACAAAACAGAAACCCAGGGAGCCCACAGGATTTCAGAAATCATTCCTTTTCCAGTGGTGCTTCTACAGATTACAAAACTGATTTGCTTTCCATGGAGGGTTCTGTTTGGTTGGGCTTTTTTACGAGCTCACAAAACAAAGGGATAACGTGAGGAATCACTCCAAGTCAGACTCTCCAAGTGACTTCACCACAGAGGAATGTGACTTCACCACGATCATTCATGAGTATGATCCTGGGAAGTGAGGCTCTGGATATACACGCTGGATTATTTAATCCCTAGCAATCTGAACAAAGAGAGTTGCCTGCAAAAGAGAATTTTGGCCATTTTGGGGACATGGCTGGGGAAAGAACTATTTTGCATCTCGACTACTGAAGATCCATTGAATCCATCAGGAACCAAACGAGGGTGGACGCTACACCAAATGAATGCACTGACACTGTGAGTCACAGAGGGACGTGCAGAGAGCCAGCAACTGCTCTTGTGACACCTGAGTGCCGGTGGCCAAAGTGCCAGCAGGGCATTCCTCTCTGGAACGAGCTTTTCCTGTCTCTAATCCAGGCGCTTCCCAACCTGATGTGCCAGGGAGGGAGGAGCAAGGCCACGCTGAATCACAGTTAAGTGGATGCCCACCAGGCCCAAGGCCATGGTTAAACACTTTGCCCCATCTGCACCTCTCAAATGCCAAGAATTCCTGATGGCTCTTGTCATGGGATACACAGGGCAGCTCCCAAATCACCACAGAACTTTGCCTCGGCAGAGCAGGGTTAAAATCATCGGACAGCAGCAAGGGTTATGGACACCAGGCAAAAAAAAAAAAAAAAAAAGGGGATTTTAGACATCCACCAGTAAAATAGTGAGGAAAACTGCTCCAAAACATGTCTGGTCTTACACTCAAAAGTGACTCTTAGGTGAAAGCAAGCCCATGAACTGTCTGTGGATAACTGAACCCTGAACAAAAGCTCTCTGTGCTCATGGAATTCTGGAGGGCAGGCAGCAAAATGATCTAGGAAGCAACAGTGGAAACAAGGTCCTTCCTCCAGTACTGGGGAGAACAGCTGCCTACACCTCTGCATCAACAGCAGCAGGACTGACTCCAAGCTCTCCCAGGGTTTTTCCTACAGCCCATTCCATGTTTTTCCATCCCAAAGGCGCTGATCTCTGCTCAGCTGTGTGTGGCAGCTACAAGGAGGGAGAACAAACACATTCCAGGGGCAGAAAACAACCAAACTGCCTGTTGACCACATTGTCCCTGCTGCTCTTGAGTCTTCCCCATAAATGCAGGTTCAGAGTCATCTGGCCTGGGATGTGTCTGTAGCAGATGGAGTTATCCAGGCTTTTCTTCGCAGAGAGGACTTGAAACAAGCACTAGAAAAACTGCAAGACTCTGAAATGGAGCTCACAGTCCCCTCCTCGCCTTTTTGATTTACAATCCCATCCAACTTTTCCCAGGAAAGCGGCCTCCAGGCTTTTCCCACAGCTTAACCCCTAAGGCTGGCGCTGGTGAGACTGAGCTCCCAATGAAGCCGATTCCTCATCTCTTCAGGGGGAAAGAAAAGTGTATATATAAAACCCAAACCTAAGGGGCACTTCCAAGTGATGATTCTATGATTCCACAGAGAAATCCTGAAGCCTTTGGCTGTGCTGCAATGCCCTCAGTGGATCTGGATTGCCAACAGCCCTTCTACAGTTGGGTCCAAGAAAGCCTGAGAAATGATGGAGATTGGTATGATCGACTACATGGGATTCCAGGAGGTCTTTCCTTGTGGCAGCAGAGAAGAGGATCCCACTTCCAAGGGCCTGAAGAGCTTTTCATGGTCTTCAGTAGAAGCTGCTTCCCAGCAAGGAGTCCCTAAGAATTTAGATATTCTGGAGAATTAGTTCTAGGGGATGAATCTCACACCAACTTCTCACTGCTGCTGGACTGGGAGATGAGAGGATATGGATACATCACAGTGGCCTCTGGTGCAGTTTATTTACAATGGGAATCAGTGCTGGAGAACACCAGGATATTAACAAGCAGGAAACACACTAGGAGGCAAAAAAGAGAATGGAAGAAAGACCCCATGTTAGCATCAAGGTATTCTCTACAAACTCTGTGACAACCTAAATTTAGCTGTAAAGCCCTTAGATCCTCTCCCCCTCTCCCTGTTTACACATCACAAGGGAGTGTGATGCAAATTGTTTCCACAACACAGGGCCTTGGTTACTTAATGGAGTATTATTTAAGCTAAATGCCATAAAATTTGTCTTTTAGCTTTCTGGCAGGCTATAAAGAAAGAAATCTGCTTTGTTACTCCCTTCCAAGGAGGAGGTTTCATCAGCACATGTAAATACCTGAGAAATTTAAAAGGAACACAAACACCAAATGTATTCCTGGCTGTGATTCAGAGCTATGTGTTTATCTGTGGCTTTTAGCACCATGCTAAAATTCCAACCTCCCACCTCTAGAGCCAAACAGGCAGTGAGTGCAGGAGCTCTGCTCAGGGACACAACGCCATGGAGCCTTACCACTGGAATCCACCAATGGGCTCTGTAAACCTGTGACGGATCAGGAACGTTGCAACAGCTTCAGCAACCTGAGAGAAGGGGAAAAAAATAGCTCAGGATTTAAAGGGACACAAAGAGAACACAAAACCATGTCAGCTTTCAAAGCCTGCAGGATTTCCAACAGCAGTTCATGTCCTAAGGATTCTCTTCCTGAACTGTTTTGCTCCTTTAGAGCAAGAGCTCTGTGTAACACACTTCCAGCTTTACTCCAACACTGAGCCTGCCATCAAGAAGTGACCAAACTTTTTCTCCACCCATTTCAGTAATTCTTAAAACAATGTCTAAGTTTATCAGGGAGAAAAGGTAAATTCAGGATGCAAGACAGTAACCTGAAATGGTTTGGGTTGGGAGGAACATTAAAGCTCATCCAGTTCCAACCCCTGCCATGGGCAGAGACACCTTCCACTAGACCAGGCTGCTCCAAGCCCCGTCCAACCTGGTCAATACTGCTTAGAATGTTAAAAAAAAGGGTAACAACTTAAGAACTCAGTATGTTTAGATAAAAATACCTATTTCAGGCTGGTTAAAGTGAAGCACAGAAAGGCTGAGTTTTAACACAGCTGTCAGTGCAGAATGAGCTTTAAAACCAGATGTGCTCCCAACCACAGGCTCCACTGGCTGCGCCGCATTCCTGCTTCCATCTGGACACAAACTCCAGCACTGCCCAGAAGCAGCATTGCTCTGTCAAAGCTGCTTCAGGAACATTTGGTTTCTGTTTGGGAAATGTGAGCCACCCAACTCAGCAAAACAGAGACCAACCCCTAAAGCTGCAGCTTAGTGCAAGGGGTAGTGGGGAACTGCATGAGGAAAGGAAGGGAGGAGAAATCCACACTCCACATGGGTAGAATTAGGTACATCACCACCAGCCTGAGAGTTAAATCCATAGCCCAGCCCTGTGGCATGTAACATCTTAGCAGGGCTTTCCAGACAGCTGAAAAATCCAAGCTGCTTGTGAAAGCCAGTTGTTGTGCCAAACCCTGCCCCTGAAGTATGATCTCTGCTCCAGGTTAAGGAGCAGATCCCTTTTTGCATTTCAGATCACGGCTTGTGCAGCTTCAACCCCACGGTGGGGCTCACCTTGTCCGGAGCGTCTTCATGGACTGCGTGGCCACACTGTGGGAGGACCTGCATCTGGAACTTCCCTGTGGATTGAGAGAGTCAGCACACAGACCTCACGCTCTGGAACAACTAACCTCACTAAGTGTAGCTGGAGAAGAGAACCCAGGGACGGCAGGAAGTCTTGGCAGACTCCACACCATGCACAGCCCACGGTGTCCAAAGAAAGCATGGACCAGCTGCTTAATGCACCTTCTCCAGGTGTAACTGGGACAGGTTCCCAGGAGTTAAAATGAAGCTGAGCTTCTCAGAGCTTCTCGATGCAGGCAAGTGTCAGAGTTGGAACTCTTACTGGATTTACCTTAAAGTAACATCCTGCTATCCAATACTACTTCCAGTACTGGTTGCTCTGGAAAGCCAGGATGGGGGTGGGGGGGGAACCCAACCCAAATGTCAAAACATGAATGAAGGTCCTTAATCTTGGTCTGCTGTCTGTCAGAACCACTGGGAGATGGGACAATTTTGAGTGGTTCCAAGTGTTCTAGCTAGGAACATCAGGAATGTAGTAGCTAGAAAGGGAAAAAATAGATTAGAAAGAAGCCCTCACAGACACTGATTCTGATCCAAGAGAAATGTGGCAGCTCCACTGCACTGAACACTAGATTGAACAAAACCATGGCAACAGCCCTTCAAATAGAACCTTTCCCTCCTCATTTTCCCCACCTTTCCTTGACCACAGTAGGAGAACACTTTGGGATGGACAAATTCCTTAATGCCCATTTGTTTGGATATTGACTGTACCCATAGCAATGAGCTGTCATGCAAAAAAAGCATTACAGTAAGGCTGGAGTAACAATATTAAATACTTACCTTGCATCTGTCCAATGGTCAGATCTTTATCCAGCCTGTCAACACCTGCAATCAAATAAACAAACTGGAGAACAGCCAGAGAGAACACAACTCTCTGAGCCAGGCTTTACTCCATATTTTAAAAGAGACATTAGCTTGAAAAACAGAAAATAAACACCTCTGACACCCACAACAAGGACATTTCACTGCTGCACCTTGAGAGAGTAAAGTGACAGGAAAGAAACACAGCCAAAAAATGGAAGAGCACAGCCCTCCCTACAACTTGAAAGGATATTTACATGCTGTATTTCCTGCTGAGGTACAAAAAGGGCTTAAAGCTGTATTTGACTTTCACTTGAGTTCGCATCACACCAAGCTACTTTAAGAGACACAGAGAAGCCCAGATATTCCCAGGAAATACAGGAGCCCAGTGCTGAGCCTGTTCTCTAAAATACACGTGTGACATCACTGAAGTGCACACCAGGACTGGAAGAGACACGTACCAGCTAAAAGCAAAAGCTTTGGAGTCGGACAGCTCAGGAAGAGGTTGGATAAACCCCTGAACCAGCCATCCCAGTACTTTTCTGTTTTGGCCAGTTCGATTCGCCACGTGTATAAATGCTCCTTCTTTGTCTGCAGGGAGGAGAGAGAGAGCTCTGCATTAGAGATCAGTAAAACAGCACAAAGAAAACCAACTCAGGGAGCCACTTGGAAATGCATAAATATATAGATATAAAAAATTTAAAAATACTGGCTCCCTCTGGTGGATTACACACTTCCAGGGATGACCCTCCTTGCTTCTAAATCTCTCTCCAAATCAAAGCATATGAGTAAGGAACAAGAAAGTCAACAAGAGCTACACCAAGAGGAGAAGAGCCTTCAGGAGAAGACCAAAGGATTCAGGGCAATCAATTTGCTGTTTCTGACTGACACAAATAGCTCACAAATTGTCTGAACATTTGGGCTTGGCTGTGATCCGGTTTTCTCTCCCTGGAGTGGCTCCCTTTCATGTCAGAATGATTTGGATAACCACAGGTGACAGCTCTTGCAGGGGAAGCTGAATACACAGCAACAAACTCCTTACTTCTGTGTCATCCTCTTTCTTCCTCTTGTTGACAGAGCCTCCCCCTTCCTCATCCTCATCCTCCTCCTCCTCTTCCTCAATAATTCCCTCTACTATGGCTTTAGGGCATTCAGGACTGGCAGCCCCTTCGCACCTGTGAAAATAAAATCAGAAACTGATTCCCTGACAAAAAAAACCCCTCCAAACCAAAACATCATCTGGGATAAACCACAGGTGTTCATCAATTTTACTTGAAGAAATTTTCATTTTCAACTGCACTTATATAGCAGTGGTATTGTAAAACAGAAAAAAATATAAATTAAAATAATAAATAAAATAAACCAAAGGCCACCTACTGTTTGACTTGACCGACCATAGAAACTCTGGCAGATTCGAGATTTCTTATCTGTCCACTTTTTACACTAGGAAAAAAAAAAAAAATCAGAAGACAGGAATATTTACTGAAGAGATTCAATAATCAGCAGGCCCAGAAACAGGAGTTAAACTCTACAGCTCAGGACTTCCCCAAACTATTCCCAAAGCTCCTGCTCTCAGACTGAACAGATTGGCTCCTGCTGAACTTACGTGAACCTGCTGTTGTCACTGTAACTGTGAGAAAGAGGGAGAAGTGCTGATGGGGAAACAGTGAAACAGGGTTAAACCCAGGGCAGGGGGCTGGGAGAGGGCCTGTGAGCAGCTAAATTATAAAAACTTTGTTTCTTTTGGGAGTCAAGCTACAAAGACAAGTGATTGGAGACACGGAGCCCAAGCTGTACCTCCACTCAATGGCGTTCTCAAGTGACTTGAATGTTTTGGGCCGACTCCTTAGGAAGTTCTGCATGCTGTTCAAGGCATCCATGGCTGTACCTAAAAGCAAATGGCAACATCTTCATCAGCTTCATGGCATCTGATTAAATTATTGCCACATCCCTCTATACAAACTGGCTGCAACACCCTCAGACAGGGCTGGAGCTCCCCAGTGATTTAATGCTGCTAAGGAAAGTACAGACTAGTATTTCCAAGCCAACTGTCACAGTGGAAAATTACTATTTGAATAGGTAGGATGTTGAGACGGTAAGAGAAAGCAGCAATCATTTATCAGCAGCAAGCATTACAGCAAAAGCCACCCTCTTCCCTATCAAGAAAGTGTTTCAAAGAATTTAGGGCCACGGTCTAGTTGACAAGGTGGTGTATGGTCATGGGTTTGACGCAATGATCTCAAAGGTCTTTTCCAACCTAGCTGAGTCTCTGATTCTGTGAAATTAGCAGGAAAAAAAGCAAAGAGGGAGCAGACCTGGGAAAAGTCACACTGGGAAGATTTTTGCGTGCGTACGATCTGTGAGGAGGATGGAATTGGTTTAAAAACGGGCCAAACCCTTCTGTACGCAGGGACTGGGGGCTAAGAGAAGAGGTGAAGGCAGGAGCCCAGCTGAGGGGCTGGAGGGCACCCAGACTCACCTTCCACCACGTCGATCATGCAGAGCCCCAGCAGGCTGGGCACCAGGTTGGCGACGGCCGTGTGCACGGCGATGGCGCCGCCCATGCTGTGCCCGATCAGCATGATGGGCGGCGGCAGGTCCCCGTACAGCGCCTCCACCACGTTCCCCACGTCTCTGCAGAGGGACAGCACAGCCTGCATGGCCTCTCTGCCCAGGCAGGGTGAGGGACACCCCACAGAGTGCAGCCCCAAAGCCTCCCTGACAGCACAGCCTGCATGGCCCCTCTGCCGGCCAGGGCCAGGGAACACCCCACACGGGTCACGGGCGTGCAGCCCCAAAGCCTCCCCAAACCCGCAGGCAACCGACACCTTTATTCTCCTATCACTGCTGCATCTCAGCACCAAAGCAGGAAACCCTTCAAGCCACCGCTTTCCTGAACATCCATGTCATTTCTGTTGTTATTAACAGAATCCTCATTTAAAGGGTACTAATTGAAAAGATATTCAGGCAACCTGGTCTAGTGGAAGGTGTCCCTGCTCTTGTGGATGAAATTTACAGTCTCTGCCAGCCCAAATTCTGTGATTCCTTGCAGAAAACATTATAGGCTGACACTTGCTGGTGGGAATGTTAAATAAAAGGTGAGAAAAAGCTGTCAAATCATCTTGCATGGAAGCACAAACCAAGAAATTAATTGTTCTTAAAAGAAGAAACAGGAAATTAGAGAGAAAAAATAACTGGACCCTACTGACCATGGCAAAGATGAACAACATTGAGCATGAGCAAAAAGACTGAGACTCTCTATGAGCACAGATGCCACAAGGCAAGGGGCAACTTCCCCATCCTTCCCATAAGGCACCCACTGTTAAACTGAAGCTGTCACTTCTTGGCACTTTTCCCAGGATGGGAAAGCTGGCTGGTATGGTTCTCAAACCCCAAAACAGCAGCACAGCTAACAACTGAAATCTACTGAAGAGCAGGTTAAAGACACCCCCTCCAACTGGCTTTCCTGACTTCAGAGGAATCCAAGAACTGAGCAGTACTGAAAATAGAAAACAAGTGAAAAAAATGAACAGGTTGACCAGCTTGTTTGCTCTGCTAGAGAAAATTCTTGAGGATTTGATTTAAAAGAACAAACAGAAACACCAGCTATAATTTAAGGCTCTTATTTAAAAAATATTCAGGACTAAGTTTGAAGCTCATTTCTAAGACGAGGGGAAGGTTTCAAAACAAAAGGAACTTGCTTTCCCCCTACAGCAGTGCTGCTCCAGATCTAAAATATTCTAATTATTTTATCCAGCATCTCCTCAGGACAGTTACACATCAGGATCTGACAAGGCATAAGCAGCAGGAATAAGGTATACAATGGAAGTCAGAATACATTTCACACATGGCCTCCCCTCAACAAACCAAGTGGATTTGTCCATGGGAAGGTTACAAAATCCTTCATCATTTAGTTGTAGTCACAGCAAAGAGTCTCTTTGTACTAAATAAGGGCAGAACATAATGTGCTTAGCAGTGAGTATTTGCTTTTCTTACAGTTTTGTCGAGGGGGGGATGGATTTACATGCCAAAGCAGGTCATGACAGTTTGAAAAAGCAATTCTATGCTTGAAAGTCCTGTCTGGGACCCAGACTTCAGGGGTGTTACCAGGCCAATGTGGGCCTGCTCTGAACACTCCAAGGGCTGAGGAAGAGTCAGACTGGTGATTTCAGGCTAAAATACCCCATGGATGTCTAAGGAAAGCATTCCATCTCCATTAGGAACTCTTCAGCATGTTGCAGGTTTAAAGTGCTCACTGTTTAAAAACTCAGGGTACTTGGAGAACAACTCCAGTTCTTGGAATCTGACTCAGCTGGGAGAGACATCATTTCAAACTGTCTCAAAATGGAAGAAGGGATAACTACCAGAATCACGTGAAATTAAACTATCTTCCAGCTCCTTTGAATGAAGGCTGTGTGCACTCAAGTAGTTTATTGTTCAGCCAAGGAAAGAAAATGGAGGGAGGTTTGTGAAAAGGGAAGCGAGCATAAGTTTCCTTACTTTGACATAGTCTCTGCAGACAGATCTTCAGGATTCCTTACTTTTGTTTCTCCTGAAAAAAACCCAATCCAAGTTAAGTTCACTTAACTTGAAAGACTTCAGGCCCCCTCAGGACTTACAGCAGTGATGGTACAAAGCTTTTAGGCATAGATAAGAAGAGCAAGCCTACTGCAATGAACATAAATAATTAAGAATTGCACTTGGTACTATGGGTAGGAAACACTGCCTGTAACTGTTCTTTATGGGTCTTAAAATTAAAGAACAGCCCTTATTTCTGATGGAAAATACCACCTATAGAAATGGAAATAATACAAGAGGGCTTGGTGGAAGGAAGTAGTCCACCCACACAAAAATTCAGGGGGCCTTAGCTTCGGACAAAAACCAGTCTTTCATCCCTGCTTTTGAATCAAAATTGGAATTCCTTAAGGTTGTTTTCCTAGTCATCCTGTGAGGAATTCATTGCATCTCCTTTAAAAAATCGGAGCATGTAACACGCTGATTTGACTCCAGATTTATTTCTTTGACTTACCATGACCTCGGAGATCTAAAGCCACAATCCTACACTGGATCCTGCTGATGATTGCAGACTGCAAGGAGAAACAGAGAGGATATTGTTTGCAAAGTGGGATCCACGGCCACCAAAATGGCTGAACCTGTATTGGACGGGTTGTTACAGAGCACAAGCAAAAATATTCCATAAGACTGTCCTTAATGGGCCAAAACCCCATCCTTGTGGCCACGGTTAATGAAGACAGTTATTTCACTGTGCATAAGACATGACATGGGTTTCCTGGGATCACGAATTCAAGCCCTGCAGCACCTCTGAAAACTGGAACAGCAGTGGGATTACGGACACTAAAGGGACTCCCTTGCTTTTCAAGCCTCACATGGAACAAAATTACTCTTGGCTCCATGGCTGACACATAGGTGAAGCAGCTACTTTGCAGTGCCTGTTCAGTTTGCTCTCAAATAATAGAATTTCACAGGCTGAAATGTATAAAAATTGATTAATCCAAAGAGGTCAAGGGGAACAGCCGAGGAATCTTTTTAAGGTAAGGCAGAATATAATAATTGCAACAAAATTATGGCTCTATTTGTCCCTGACAGATCCATTTAACTAGTTATTTCAGTCATCACAGAGAAGTGGCATGTTCTGTTGATAGGAAGACTTGTGTGTTAAGGAATCATTGATTATTTAAATAACAGCCCAGCAGAAGTAGGGATTCTCAACAGAACCACCTACACAATTGGCAAAAGCTACCCAGACCTCAAAGCTACCCAGTCCTCTTATTTTGGCTTTTCAGCTATTCAATTCTTAAATGACTGAAGCAGTTGCTTTCCCCAAACCCACTGAATCCACAGATTAGTATTTTCCAGCCCCTAAAGACAGCCCAAACCCTCCATCTGCAAGGTGCCCATGCACCTAAGCAATAACCCCAACCACACAGAGACAATATTGTTATCTTTTAGAGTACTGTTTTCCTGGTTTCCCAGAGGTGAATGGGTAACTGCCTTCCAGGCTCAGAGAGCTCCACTTATACACATTTATTTCTAGAGAACAGCAGCTTTACTTACAGTAAACACAGCCCAGGACAGAGCAGAGTGGCCTCCACCATGTAACAGCAGCAAGACAGGCCCCTCCAACCCACTTTTGTAAATTCGAAAAGTGTATGAACAGTTAAGGACATTTCACAGAGTTACTTCAAGGCACTAGAATGAATTTTGGAGCTTGCAATACCCAACAGTATTTTATTTCTACCCTTCATTTCTCTGACCAACAGGAATATTCAAGCATTACTTGGACAAAAATGTAGTTAAATTTAAGCTTCAAGAATTGTATTCCTGCTGCCCAGGTTTTCTCCCCCCCTATAATTCCCTCATCCCCTGTCCTTTTCTCCCTGGGCACAACAGAGAAATGCATTGAGAGAAAACTAGAAATCCATTAGTAAAAAAGGTAGTCATTTTTTAGACAGGCAAGATGATGAGAGGACAAGGGAATGGTTTTAAACTAGAAGAGGGGAGATTTAGGTTAAATGTTCATAAGAAATTCTCCCCAGGGAGGGTGGGCAGGCCCTGGCACAGGTGCCCAGAGCAGCTGGGGCTGCCCCTGGATCCCTGGCAGTGCCCAAGGCCAGGCTGGACACTGGGGCTGGAGCAGCTGGGACAGTGGGAGGTGCTTCTGCCCATTGCAGGGAGTGAGCTTCAAGGTCCCTTCCCACCCAAACCATGCTCTGGTGACTCCATGATTCAGGAGGGGCACCTTGTCCTCATTTGATGAAGGGCTGTGCATTCCCCAGGGGTTCAATATAAAATAAAAAGTGTAATAGACCTATTTGGATAGGTTGTATATAGAAGCATCCCAAATTCAAGCAAATCTTAGTTGTTTGGGATATATTCTGCTCCCTTCAGCAGAAGCTTGAGATTCCATATGAAAGGCTGTGGACAGATGTGAACTGTGGAAGCAGCTGAATTAATGACTGGGTTGGTGCCCACTGCTCTGCTCCAGGACCTGGTCAGAGCTCCAGCACACCCCCTTTGTGTACAAACCCCAGCTGATGAAGCAACTTGTCTCATGTGCTGAACACAGTTTCAGGCACTGAACAGAGATCTCACACCTCCCAGTGTGTTTGGAGAAAAGTAACTTGGAAGTTTGGTTTTCCTAATGGCATTCCTATCTTGGAGAGGAAACAGCTGCTCAAAAATCTCTGTCTGGCACAGCCAGAAGACACTGATGGCATCACAACCTCTGCCTTGGCCAGAAATCTAGAAGTATTTATTCACATCTATGTGTTTCTGTCAAGGTTTATCTGTTGTACTGCTGCTATTAATCCTGGGCAGACAATTCACTTGCCACTTAACTAACTGTAGTCAATAAAAATCAATGAACAGCTTTGGTCCCAAAATGGTTTGAGTTATGAGAACCTGATGAGTGTTTCCCTGCAAAATATGCTACTGCACTGTTGGAAACACTTTTTTAAAATTAATGATTACTAAAGAAGCAATATCAGGAATTGGCCGTGCTAGGTACAGTTTAACTGTCAGTCTAGAAGGGATAGTTCTAGTGACACTGAACCCTGAAAGAGACATAATGGAAGATGAGAAGGGACACATGAAAAAGCTGAAAAACCACAATAAACTAAACATGATACCTCCCCAGTCTCTGAAATTATGACAAATTCAATAGGAAAAATAAAAGGATATATCCTTGCCAGTGTCATTTTCTACCACAACGTCCTCCATGGACTCAAAGTACTGACTCCAAAGCACTGGTGAAAAATCACGCTTTCTTCCAGGGCTGCAAAACAGGAAAAATTCCATAAGGAAGAGTTATTTTTAAAGTCTTGCACTGAAATTGGCATCCAGGCCTCCTCTCACTGAAGAGAACATGCTGATGTTACACAACAGTTCAGACTGGAAGCAAATGGCGCATCAGTGAAATTCCCATACAACCACAATATTCAGAATTTTATTGTCAGTGAAGAAAGCCTTCCCTTTTCCCCCTCCCTAATTGTTGCTCCTATCGAGGAAATGTAGTGGAAACAGAGAAAAGAGTATTTTCCTCATCATTTTCCAAGGAAGACTGAACAATGGCAATTTAGACTACACAGATCCAAGCCAAGGGAAAATAAATGGAACAGTGATACTGTCCCAGTACAACCTCCGAGTTTGCAATGACCCACGGACAAAAGGTGCCCAGCTGACAAACCAATTTATGTTTTGCTTCCTTCAAAAGGTGCAGCTGTGCCCTCTCCTTGTACCCCCATTACTGACAAAAGGCTCTGCAATCACAATTTTCCTGATGACTCAGTTGATGCAGAATTTATTTCTCGGGCTGGTATTTACTCAGTAAGGCTAAAAGAGTAGTGCTTAATTTTGGAAGTGGCATAATTAGCCTCAATTCGAGCCCAGGATACAGGATGAGTAACAGTGCACCATTTTAACCATGTTTTTGCACTTCAACTCTTCTGCGGGAGGCAGGCAGGCAGCACAGAATATTAAAAACAAGCATGGATGTGAGGGGTGAAAGACCTTCACAGCAGAAAAATCCCTGCTGAAGAAGTTTCTCCTGAACCCTTGGCTTCCTAAAGAAATAGAAAATAACAGACAAAGCAGCTTTTTAATTTTGTAGAACCAAAATTTCTGTTTCCCCTGGTGTTTCTAGGATATGAAACATAAACAGCCACCCCCGAATGGACCAAATTCCCTCCTATGGGTTTCCAGACTTCTTGTCAAATCTCAATTAAATAAAATGAGATCTCACACACCTACATAAATCCAGAAAATATTAATCTCTTTTACTGCCTCAGCTTAATCTCACTCTCTGATCAAGGAAAAAAATATCACATTCAAAGCTTAATTTTTCCCTGGAAGCCAGCCCAGCCCTGATCACATGCTCTCTCCATACCAGTTCTGGTTCTTTCTGGAGATGGAGAGAACTGCCCATAGCTTGGATGATTTCCCTCCTCCGGTTTTTGAATAGGTAGGATGTGCAGTTAGTGAAAATAAATTCCACCACCCTTTCAAAATGCAGCATTTCAACTGCAGTCAGACTTTTGCACAGCATGTTAGTTTTGGGTTCCCTTGCCCTGAGCAATTCCAGGTGATCAGTAAATATTGCCATCTGCCTGGCTACACCCCCTCCCACATAATCCATAAATCTGGTGAGCAGCAGGAACTCCCTGGTAACCCAGCCCCTGCACTACTGTGACACCAGGAGTCTGTAAGGGAATTCTCTTACCTACAGGGGAGGCAGAGCATGGGGAAAGGGCAGACTGACTGTGTCATGCGGGATGAAGAGCTACGGCTGTGTGCCAAATGAACCCATTTCTGTGGAAGGAGGGCTGCAGGATGGACAGTGTCCTACAGGAGCTTGCCACACCGATGCATTTAGCAATGATCCCAATTAACAAGAGTGAACACCTCCAGAGAAAATGTTAGTAGCTGTGTCATGCATGAAGTATCTGGGAAAAACATACAGCAGAACTCCTATGTTTGCAAGGGAATCGGAGCAGAAAGTGAAGAGGAGCTGGGAATTAAAAACTATCATCACCTCTGATGAAAATACGTGTTGATCATGATTTAAAACAAAATACTTGCCTCCAAGCAATGCTGAGGAAACATGAGTGACCTCAGCTTTAACACTGAACCCCCAAAAGGCAGAATAAATGTGCAGTTTTCCACAAAATTCCAGGTGATCACAGAGGGTTGGGCAAAAACATTTCTCCAAAGAAATGAATCTTTGATTTTGAGTTTTTCTAGAGCTGCTTTTTATAGTGAAGCATCAACACACATTCAAAATTAGAAGTGTGCCCAATAAACAACAGCTGTGGTTTTGCACCTTCCTATGCTGAAGCCATATTTTGCTGACCAATATTTAAGCTGACAGAACTAATTACAGCTTTTTAAAGTATCCAGCAAACCAAAACAGAAATGGATCTGACACAGTAACTTTTCTAGAATGATCCTTAAACTCCAAGCCATCCAGCCTGCCAGCATATTAAACTGGAATTACAAAACAAATTCTGGGCACCCTCTGCAAATGTTTTATCTTATTGTGCAGTTCGTCCTCTTTATCACGTCCTCAATCCCTAAGACACTCATATGACTTAGCAAATCTCTCCCCAATTTTTGAAGGGGCTTTCTTTCAGGTATTTTCCTAAAATGAAAAAAAAAATAAAAAGGTTACACCGAGCAGAAAGAACCATTTTCAGAAAGTCCTTTTTCTGCTGAGACTCCCTATTTAAAACTACTAAAGCAAATATAGAACAAGTGCATGAATCAAGAGATTTCGTTCTCGCATCATATTTGAACCCAACCAAATCAAACATCATCTACAAGCAAGAACTGCCACGGCTGACAAGTTGTATTTAGAAATTCTAAAAATTGACAAGGACAGTATCTTAAGTTCTGCCTTAGAGATGCTGAATACATAAATGTTTTCTTTATTAAAAGGATTCCAAGGGGAAAAAATGGATTCAAAAGGAAAAAATTAGTTGGAATTTCCATGATTGAATCACACAGATCTGATCCAATCATGTCTTTCTAGATAATTAAAAGATCTTCAGAGATTGTACATGATTTTTACTCACATATTGGAAAGGAACAGCAAACTGACTTTCACTTTTAAATCCTATGTGGGTGCTTGACTCTGAATGAGCCACTAGCAAAAAACAGAAGGCAAAAGGCAAGACAGGAAATGCAGAAGCTGTTGGGAACTGCTGCCCTGGGTCTGGGGCCTCTTGCTCCACCAGTGACTTTACAACAGAATCGGGCCATAAAGCCTGATTTTGTTTCCATTTCAGCCAAGCAAAATTCGAAGGAATCGCAACACGCAGGCAATTCCCAACCCAGCCTTGGCCATGAGCGCTCCTTAAAGGAATGGACACCGAATTCCTCTCGGTGGCTGAGTTTCACGTATTGCCCGAGCCGAAGAGAAGCTCCACAGCCTTTGGAAAGAGCCTTTTGGAACCATCCTTTCATTGGACAGTTCTGCTGGAGAGCACTTAAATCCAGGGAGGAGAGGACTGTGCTAGCAAAGCAGCAACCAGCGCCACGTGCTATGAAACACAGTGAAATTCCAAGCACACATCCCACGCTCCTGCAAAACCCAGTCCCAACCGTGCCGCAGGAGCCGTGCTGGAGATCAGGGAAATTCCTTCCCTGAAAGGCTCTGTCCAGCCTGGCACAGCTGCCCAGGGCAGTGGTGAGTCCCCGTCCCTGGAGGGATTTAAAGCTGTGTGGATGTGGCACCAGGGGACACGGGACAGTGGTGGTGACCTTGGCAGCGCTGGGGAAACGGCTGGACTCCAAGATCTTAGAGGGCTTTTTCAACCTGAACAATTCCATCATTCAATTTGCTTTGGCCAGGTTGACTTCTCAAATGAGACTCTCCCACAGAGAGACATTAGGAAGTGTTTGTACTGAAAAATAGCAAAAAAAAAAAAAAAAAGAAAAAGCTAGTAACAAGTTTATTTTCATGTATTTAAATGCAGCAACAGGTGCCATTTTTTTACCAGCTACTGGAACACATATTACCTTTTATGCTTTTAACAGCATATTACCAAAAATGGTAAGACTTTATTTTGGTTAAGAAGTCCTCAGTAAATTCTATTTTTCTGTAGCAATCTCACATGCTTGACCCTCTGCTTCTCAAGGTCTGCTTTCAGCCACACCACAGTCACATTAAGATGACCTGCATGGTGAAAAAAAAAAGGGAATAAAAAGGAAGTGCCCAACACACCAGTCAGAGGATCAAGCCATGGAAAAATCAAGTTGCTGGCACTCTTGGATATTAAGTTTAAACCCATTTTTTTAACAGCCTGGCTTGCAACTCAAGAAATTTGAAAGCGCAGAAATAAATCACATTTATAAATGCAAGATGCTTAATGCAGCAAAGAAATGTTTTCCTAAGTTTAGTTATTTGTGTTCCCTGTAAAATTTGAATTCTAAAGGATTATTTCAGTGCGGCCCTGTATATCTGCCAGCACTGTAAATCACACTATGTTTTCCTTGTACAACTAAGCCCATTCTCTTTCGGTGGAATTCTCTTCAGGGAGAATCTTGCAATTGTCTGTACTGAACTGAACTTTGATAAGGATAAATTTAGCTTAACCTAAACTTTCTACCCCTCTTCCTCTTGTCTCCTTTTCACAGAAGCCCCAAGCCCCTCTGGATGAGGCCATTCTGTGTTGGATGTGCAGCACCTCCCGCAACAGGAACATCACCTGTAAAGGGATTTACGGGGTGGCAGAGTGGTAAATCACAAATACAGCCATGCTGTGCATCCACAACACGATTATGAACTACTCCCCGCTGCTTCCAAGGGAAGAATTCCAGGGGAATTCTTGACCCTTAACTGCAACACTGGATTTTGTATCAGTGCTCTCTGAAAGCATTTGAAAAAGAAAAAAAGAGGTTTATAAAACAGTAGAAAATAACTTTCATTTATAGTCATTTCTCTAGCAGTGTTTAAAGCCCTTCCAATGCACGGTAAGAGAGGAAGAAGTATACAAATTAATATATGTTACACCCTTAGACACTGGTCAAATGTCTCCCACAGCTCCCAAAATGTGTTCTCAACCCCTGCTTAAAATATTAAAATATTAAAATATTAAAATATTAAAGAGTATCCCAGACTTTTCCATCATCTGGAAATGCAGAATTAAAGTCACAGAGTCACCTACTCCACATGGGTGCCTGCAGCTGAGAAGTCTCATTTCACAGAATCATGGAATATTCTGAATTGGAAAGGGACCCACCACAAGGATTATCAAGGTCCACCTCCAGCTGAGGAATTCAGCTCCTGAGATTTTCCAACACCTCTCTCCCCAGCCACACTCTGAGGTACCACCCAGACATCGTGCTTGACCCTTCCTCCAAACAGTGATGTCAACAGGACTGGGAGAAAAAGGCTGCCGAGTTGATCCCAGCACGTGCCACCTTCCCCAGCCTGAGGAGACTCTGGGCAGTGACACCTCAGCAGCTGGAGAAGCCTGATCCAGATGTCACTCTCCTGGAGCACTGGGAGGTAGGACCAACCCTCCCTGCAGACTCCCTTAGAATGAGCACCCCTGGCTCCAGATCCCGCAGTAATGACCATTCCCTGTCCAGATCCCCCAGTAATGACCACTCCCTGTCCGGATCCCCGAAAATGATCATTCCCTGTCCAGATCCCCCAGTAATGACCATTCCCAGCCCAGATCTCCCAGTAATGAACCATTCCTTGTCCAGATCCCCGAAAATGACCATTCCCAGTCTAGATCCCTCAGTAATGACCATTCCCAGCCCAGATCCCCCAACAGGAGCCCCCTCCCTCCAGATCCTCCGCTCCGTTGTAACCTTTCCCCCCGATCTCCCCCCCGATCTCCGCATCCGCCCCTGCCCTTCCTCCGCCTACCCCATGCGCATCTTGGACCCGGACTGGCCGCCGCCGCCGGGCAACGGGGGCCGAGGCGGGAGGCGGCCCAGATGCAGCTGCTTCTCCAGGGCCGACATGACAGCTAGGGACGCACCGGGAATACCGGGA
>JANRMJ010000054.1:155624-182937 GCA_025584955.1 Alethe diademata | reverse complement strand
TGGTGCGCTTGCGGTGGTGGGGCGAGAGCTCCGGCGGCACGGTGCTGCAGCCCGCCGGCCGGGCCGGGCAGCCCGCGGGCAGGACCAGCGCCCGCTTCGCCGTGCGCTGCGGGCCGCGGCAGCTCGCCGCCTACCTGGCAGGTACGGACCGCCGGGCCCCCTCGGGCACCCTGGGGCACCCGTCCCAGCCCGCCGGGGTTGCGCTGGGGCGGGGGGACGCGGTCCTGAGTGTGCCACGGCAGGCTCCGGTGGGGGAATTGGCACGGGAGGCTGCGGTCGGGTTTGGGGCGTGCTGCCCAGCGGGGTTACCCCTGGCAGCGGTGAGCCATTTCCCTTTGTCCTGCCTGAGCGTTCCTTTGCTGATTATCCTGTCCTTAGCAGCATTATTTATTGCCAGCAGCGGTGTCTGTATAGACCGTTCTTTACCTGCTGCCTCGTTATCGTAATTTCCTTGTGTTACGTAATGTTTATCTCTGCATTTCTGACATTTTAGCCAAAAAGCGTGAGTTGTGACCGTGAGACTGACCTGAAGATTTGGTTTTTGCAGATATGGGTGTTCTTGTCCTGGAGGTTCTGACCAAGCTGGACCACCTCCCCCTTGGCCGAGCACAGATCACTAAACTGTCCCAGCTCTCTCCCACCCATCCCATCAAAGGCTCTTTCGCTGTGCTGTCACCCACATCGGAAAAACTGGGGGAGCTGCAGGTAGTCTGGATGTCTTTGCTCGTTGTTGTAAGCTCTGTGCTGTGACTCTGGTGTAATCAGGTGCAGGATCAGGCTGTACATGGCACACTGCAGGCCTGCTCTCTGTCCAAGGCATTTCTGAGCTAAGGTAACAAATGAAAAAAGAAATACTAGTGGTATTGACTTCGTTTTGTTTAGAGGGATATGGGGTAGTTGAGCATAATAAGAAACATGTGGTCATCAGATATGGGGTAGTTGAGCATAATAAGAAACATGTGGTCATCTCTACACTGAGAGTGGGTATTAACAGTGGATTTAAAAGTAGGTATTTGGTTCTTACACTTTACTGGGCTGCAATAATAGAAGATTTTGACATCTGGAATTAACAAAGTTCTGTCTTGCAGCCCTGGCTGTGGAAAATTTGATTATGAGAGATAGTTGAGTGGGATTTGAAGACATGGAAGAGAAGCAAGTAGTTGTAAATATGTGACATAGCTGTGTAATATAAATATTTCTTTGTGTAGAAGAGCAACAGTTTTCCATTGCACAACAAGTGAAGTTGAATGCAGTATTTGCTACACTTGATTAAGAAAATAACAAAGTCATATTTTTGTATTTTGTCTTTCAGGTCTCACTGGTTCTAGAGCCTCTGCCAGAGCTGTATGACACCAGCAGCTCTGTGCCAACCACAGAAGGAACTTCAGACGCTGCTGCTGCTCAGGGAAGCAGCAAGCCCCAGCCTCCTGCTGCATCCCAGCAGCCCAAGCACACACAGGTGATTGTTGAACAGGAGCCTATTGACAACAGCAAAGCCACAACTCTTAGGTACCTTTTTTTTTTTCCCTCTTGACAAAATTGTGGTTTATTTTGCAGTTCACACAGAATTCTTTACTAGCGGTAGTACACTTGTGAGTTATGGGATGCTTGATCTTTTCAAAAGTACATTTTACATGAAATCCAGAATGTTAAGGGTTTCTAAGGTGACAGGGACAATTTCTTGTCTGATAGAAATTTGCATCTTATGTTGACTTAGTTCAAGTCATGCAAGTTCACACAAGAGGTGCCTCAAATCTTCGAATCACAGAATAATTTGGGTTTGGAACGGATCTTAAGGTTCATCTCATTTCAGCCTTGCTGCCAGAACACCTTCCACTAGCCCAGGTTGCTCCAAGCCCCATCCAGCCTGGCCCTGGACATTTCCAGGGATGAGGCAGCCACAGCTTCTCTGGGTAGCCTGTGCTGTCTCCATGCTCCAGCAAAGAACTTCCTCCTGGTATCTAACCTAAACCTTGCATGACTTTCCACCTACCCTCTGGCAGTGGGAATCTGTTCCCCCTTGTCCTGTCACAACATGCTCTTGTGAAAAAGGTCTTTTAAAAAGCTTTTTTTTAAAAAAAGTCTGTTACTTGCAGCTTAGGTTGTTCTCTCTGGTGGTCTCAGTGGCAAGCAAGGAATCATTAAAATAAAATGTCATGTTTCCTTTTGGAGCATGTCCTGAAGGGAGATTTTGGAGCTATCTGAATCCTTTCACCCACCCACTTGAGTTGTTACTGAAATTACGTTTTATTTTTCACTAGAGGAAAGGACCATTTGCTCTACCAAGAGAACTCTGAAAACATGCAGGACACCTTTTCTGCTCCTCATGCCCGTGTGATTTTACCAGATGAACATTTGAAGCTGAATCCTTCAAATCAGCTCCTGCCATTTCCCAGCAGCAGCGATCCTGAAGCTCTTCCGAGAAGGAACGCACGGGTGCTCTCCATGCACAACCCAGCTCCAAAGGACCTGCTGTCAGGTTTGTGTGCAGCTGACTTCAGCTTTCAGGTTACACTACAAACAACTCGTGATGATATTTCATGTGCCTGTCTGGAGATGAGATTTCCTGAAGGGAGAGTGAGACTTCACACCCTCCTGCTGCATTACACCAAAATTTTTTTAAAAAATTTTATTTAGAATTTTAAATTATTTTAATTAAAACTAAATTATGATTTTTATATATATATGTATGTGTATATGTATATATAAATATATATATAATTATTTAATTTATTTAAGTTAAAAATTTAAATTATTTTAATTTTTGCTTAAAAACCACTGTTGCCTGGGCTGGACTGAAACAAGCATTGGAGTAGGGCATGTTTCCATATGTGCTGTCTTTTGAGTTTCACATTTACAGAAAAGAACAAAAATTAGACATCCTAAAGTGGCAAACTAGTCTTCCCTAAATCAGTCCTGCTTCTGTATCCTAATACTGCCCTTCCAATACCTGACGTGTGTGCAGACAAGTTCCTTGTACAGCCGAGTGGGAGCCTGATGGAGGATCACTCTCCCTCACTCCCAGCTGAGTTGTTTTCTGGTGTAGAAAACATTTAATCCCCAGTGCATCAAGATCTCTTTTCAACAGCAGAAAACAGAGGTTTCTTGACTGTAGCTGACACATTTATCGTGCCTACATGTTGCTTTTAAGTTTATTTGAATGCTGAAATATCATCCTTCTGCTTATTTCCCAGCTCTCTTGGATCAAGGCAATAAACTCCGTGATGCCATGGTTGTTTCTGCAATGAAGTCCAGCCCAGACATGGAGATGAAACTGAATAACATCTCTCATTTTGTAGAGACAGATGATTTTAAAGCACCAACAAAGTGAGTTTGAATTGGGGGAAGTGAGGTTCAAGCTCTAAACCATAAATTTTGAGGCTTTATCTGGAAAACTGTAGATACTAAGATTCATAGGATGTGTTTCAGGATTCATTTTGGGTGAAAGCAGCGCATCATTCAAGTGGGAAGTTAATTTCTACCTGTGAATAAATGCCTAAATTTTGTGAATTCATTTCAATCTTCATGTAGTAAGCCTTGATTTAAGTAATTGATTTTAATATCACTTCCTAGTATATTTGTATTTAGTTCAAAGTTATTTGACAAGAAGATATTAAATGTTGTTAGGGAATAAGAGTAGTGCAAGAAGGTGCAAGTGAAATGGCACTGCATCACAAAGAACAGCTTTTCAGGGAAGTATAAGTAATTGGTGACCTAAATGCAGGGGTTTTTTTCTTAGGAGAAAAGAAAGTTGGATTTCTTGGTTTTCCTTTGGAAAAAATATGAATATTGAGTGTTGTTCTGTGATAACCAGAAAGCAGTTGTCTTTTATAGTCAGTGATGCTATTGGAAACTCTATTTCATTTATTTCTGCAGAAACTGTTTGTATTTGTGTTCAAGTAGATTATTTTGGACTTCCCAGAAAAAAATGATAGTCCAATTAACAGATTAATTTTGAGAGTGCCCTAATGTCTTTCCATCACTGTTGCCCAGGAGCCCAAAAGGCTTGAAGTCCAGTTTTGTGCCCGCTCCTGAAGATCCCCATCACTTTGGGTCTGAAGTTTCAGGTCAGCAGTTTGGCCTAAACTCTGAAGAAAGAGCAATCCAGTTACTGTTGGGCAGGTGAGTGTGATGCACTGGAGGTTTCTGCAAAATTGTCCTTATCTCACCATTTTGAAAAATATCTCTTGACTCCCCAAGTTGTCCACATTTTTGGGAATGTAACCAGTGACTCGTGTGCAAGTGATGGAGGTGTTTTATAGCTCAGCTTTAATGTGTGACCACCTGGACAGGTCCAGGTCACTTGGTGTAAAAGTGACATTAGGAAGATTAACTACAATCTTTGATAAAACTAAGTTATTTAATAGTTGTAACTGTTGTGGCCTAAAATATTACACAAAGTAAGTATATGGAACAAATACCATGTTTCTTTGAGAAGGAAACACTCTATAAATTAAAATTCATGAGAAACAAAAGCTATTTTTAATCTTTCTCCAGATATTAAGTGGACCTCTTCCTCTCATTTTGTGTAGCAGGAGCATAAATGATGCTTCCATTGTGTCCACATGTGCACCCTGAACCCACAGCTTCTGGGTCAAATATGGTTCACAATTTCACTTCATGTTTCTTGTGCCCTGTACTTATTTTTTACCTGTGGTTTAGCAGTGGATAACACTGTAGTGTTACAGCAGATCATAAAATGATTTTAAACTCACCGCACAGAGGAAATCCTTAAACCAAACTAACCCCAGCTTGTATCTGAAGATACTTTTATTTGCACCTACTCAGGTGTACCTTGGGTTGTTTTTTTTTTAATCAAAGTAAACTGGTATCTTAAGGCATTCCAGAAGTTGTAAAGTGAAGGGTAAAAATCAGAGGTAGGTGTTCGTAGGTATATTTTATGACAAAAGTCATCAGGGTCTGGAGTTGGTTGCCCAAAGTGGTCATGGAATCTGCAGCTTTCAAGGTACCCCAAATACAACTGGACAGCTTTTTATTTGCATCCCTTCCCTCTGAGCAGGGGCTGGGCTGGGTGATCTCCAGAGATCTGTTCTAAGCCAGGCTGTCCCTCACTTCACACACTGCTTTCCTGTTGGGGCAGAGGTGTGGGCCCAGGTGACCCTGGCTGGGTGAGCACAGTTTGCCTCTGTCTGGAGCCAGCAGAGCCCAAATCCAGGATAAAATAGGCATTTTGGTACGGTATTGCACATCCCTCAGAGACTGGCTGCACAGCTTGGAACACAGGTGTGTTTCTCTCTCTCTTGTATCCACAGTGCTGATTTCTCTCCGGGGCACTTTTGGGATCAGACAGGCTCCCTGTGGGATTCTCTGTCCCTGGGCAGTGAGGTGTATGACAGTGAGCTCGGTGATCCCCATTACGACCAGAGTCTGCTGGAGAGGCTTTTTTACACAGCTCCTGTAAGTGGAGATCCAGAGAAAAGAGTGCATTCCCTAACGTGCAGAAAAACTGAAGTTTGTGTGATCAGTAAAACTACAGATTTCAGTATTTTAAAGCTGAACAAGCATTAAGTATCACACACAAGCTTGTGAATACATTTGTGCATTGCTTAAAATTAATATTATTAAAAGAATATTGCTAAGACTACAGAGTCAAGCATCGAGTTTGGAAATTGCTGGGATTGAGGCTGTCCAGGAAGACTTTTTGTTTTTTAAATCCCTGAAAGTGATACCATTTTATTTGTTTCAAATGATGCAATGCACAAGTTGTTTTCCATTTTTGTATTGTAACCATTACGGAACTCTCTGTACAAGGATAATTAACTTCTCATTTATGTGCATTATTTCTGCTTCAGAAATCTGATTCCAGTTTGAGTGATTTCCTCAGTGATGATGATGTTAAATCCTCAAAAAAAGCATCCAAGACAGAAACCCTCGAAAAAGCAGGTCCAGTGAATCCACAGAAGGATTTTCCTGCCTTTGATCAGAATGTGACAGAAACTAAACCCAGGTAGCTACATCAGTGACTTCTGTTCTGACCTCATCTAAATTATATTCCCTTTTTTCATTATGGAGGCAATAAAAGTGTCCCTAAAGATCCAGTTATCAAGCTTACTTTGTACAATACAGTTAGCGCAAAGGTTTTGTGGCTCTCTCTTTTTTTTTTTTTTTTAATTTTTTTATTTCAGCTCCAAAAAATTATTTCTGATTTTTTTTTTCTGACTAACACTGCTGTTTTTACATCAGGTAAAATTAATTTCCCCAGAAGAACCAACACAAAATCATTTGCAATTCAAGTCTTGCAAATTACACAAATGAGATTTGAAATTATGGCAAAAATCCTGTTGCTGTTCCTCTGCAGCAGAGACTTGTCCTTGTGTATAATTATATCACCTCCCTGCTTCTGTACATGGCATTAAAGGAAGCTTTTCTTTTTGAAGAACTAGGATGAGATTTTTTTTCAGATCAGCAATGTGAAACATGCACTTAACATGCACTTCCTGGGTTGGTGGTTTTTTTTTGGTTTTTTTTTTTCAGTTATGGACCCCAGATATTGTAAGATTTTTTTAATAGAGAATTACAGATACCATCAAATTTGTTGGAAAAATATGTTAAAAATATAAATAAGTGTATTTTAGTGACCCTTGGGCAGTTTTTAAGTAACATCCCACCAAGCTAGAGTTTTTCCTTCATGTGGTCATGTCCAGAACATTTCTGCAGTCCTGAACCTCAGTTTTGTCTCTGCAGCTGCTCTCCCAGTGCTCCTGGAGAAGACCCCAGGGAAATGGCTCTTCTCACGCCCTTGGGAGCAGACAGGTTGGCATTGCTGCAGCAGATACACCTGGCCAGAGTCACCATTGAAAGCCTGAGGATCCCTCCTGAGAGCATCCAGATCTCCCCAAGGAGGAAAGGTTTACTGGGGAAACCTCCACGGCCCATGTCTGTTCATAAGTGGTGAGGGGATTGTTCCTGCTTTGTTTGCTGTGCCTTCAGGGACAGTTTCCCTGAGCTCTCTTGTGCAGTCCAGCTGTCCCAAGCTCTCCAGGCTTCTGAGACCTTGCTATTCCTCTGCTCCTCTCAGGAAATTGTATCCCATAAACTCGGGCAAGTTAGAGATGTGACTAATTTATCCTGATGTGGGCTCACTTCAGGCTGTGCCTTTCCCAGGGTTTTGGGGAGGTACAGATGTACTTTGTGCCTGGCAGTACAGTGAAAACAAAAGGGGGTTTGGTGGAGGAGAGTCTGGCATATATATGATCTGTGGAAGGAATTCACAGAATAGGTGTTTCAGTTATCCTAAAAAAACTGTCACAGTAAGCAGTGAGTCTGGAACTTGCCTGCTGTGTTCAGTTTCATGGCTCACATCACATTCTTGATGGATTGTGGTCACCCTTCCACTTTTTTATTCACAGTACCTTCTTTGTGGAGTACCACTTTCCTGTGAGAGTCTCCAAGGATGATAAAGGACAGGTCTCCATAACAACAGAAGCAATTCGAGTAGCCTCAAGTAAAATCACAGATGATGGTAAGGGCATCATTTTTCCACTTAGATTTAGTTTTGTTGACTCCATCTCTTAGAAATTATTTAGTAGTGTTTTCCACATACTTACTTTGCTGCCTGAAAATCACAATATGATTAGTGGCACCTCTGCCCACAGAATTGCTGTGCTGCAGGTGGAAGAATGATCCTCTCAGGGAGAAGGAAGCCAAGTGATTGTTTAAATTACATTTTTTCTTGCAAGAAGTGTTCATACTGGGATTTTCAAATTTCTCTTTCTAGGAAAAGAACAAGTTATTAATCCCATTCCTTCATTTGAACATAAAGCCAATATTCTTGCTGCAATAGTAGGAGGATGATCAAGTGCTTTTAGAAATATCAAAGATACTTATAGTTCAAATAAATAATTTCCCAGATGTTGAAGTATGTCATTTAGTATCTCCAGTAGCTCACATAATCTGCTGGATCCAAGGAAACTCGATTCCTGTGCTCCAATCAGCAGACATTAGTCTTTGTACTGAGAGTCACCAGTGCTTGTATCCCTGAGAACAATTTCTGTGTCTGTTCCCACTGAGCAGAGAATGCTGGATGAGCAAGATGCTCTCTGCCCAGTCTTCCCAGAAATTGGAATGTCAGGGTGACTTTCAAATGCCTCTCCCACGTGGTCATTCATTGGCTTTGCATCTTTCTGAGTAGCACTTGAGATATTTTGAGTTCTCTTGTATATTCTCCATTTGAGGCCAGAGAAAACATGTTTCTTCTGAACTTCTGGAATACAGCCTTTGTAATCTAAAACTCATCTGTCCTCCTGCTCTTTGCCTTGTGTGGAGTCCAGCTCTTTGGAGACCTAGAAAAATAGATGGGATTGAAAATAATTTGAAGACTTCAAGTCAATCCACTGTAGCATTATCCTTCCTGAGAGTTGTTTATGTCATTCATTAAAGATGCGTAATGGGAAAGATTCCATAGCCTCCCAAACAAGGTCGAGAAGTGCTGGGCATCCCATTGGAAATTTCCTTGTGTGTAACCTGCGTTTTTGTCATCACTGGATTACGTCCTTATCCCTTGTGAAGCTGTGATTTTTCTTGCAACTCAGCTTTGACTCTCTCAAGAACCATCTTGAACTCTGTTAGTTAAAATGAGGCAGGATTCTTCCACTGGAGTAGGGCAGGTCTTACTGCATGCTAGAATGGCAGAGACTTGGTGTCACCTGAAGTCTTTAAACACTGTTATAATGTTGGTTTATATTAATGTATTTAATAATTTATTAATTATTTATGAATTCGTAATCTTAATTTTGTCCTGCTGGCCTCCTACTATTTGCTGGCCTTCAAAAATGAAAACCAGTTTACTTTGCCTTAGTATTAACAAATAATGCAGAATTAAATGATTGTGTGTGTAACAGAGTGTTCTCCAGGGGAAAGTTGATTTATATAATGTAATTTTGGGTGTTTGTTACTCCTCTCTTCCTTCCAGTGGTGAAATTCCAGCAGCGGTCTGTGTTCCCTGTGTGGTTTGGAGGAACGATGATCGAGCACTGGTGGGGCTCTGACCTGGCTTTTAAAATCTACATGAGAAAAAGCACACAGAAGAAGGTACTCACTAGAAGTTGCTCCTTCTTTATGTATTGAAAAGCAAAAGAATTCTTTGCATTTCCATTTCCCACAGGCACTCAGTGCATACAGTCAGATATTAGGAGGGGAGATGGCATTATGTGTAGATAGTTGGACTGATTGCTGTTCAGTCTTCACAGAATCACACAATACTCTGAGGCACCCACAAGATCATCCAGTCCAACCCCTGGCGCTGCGGAGACACCCCAGCAATCCCACCCTGTGCATCCCTGGAGCATTGTCCAAACAATCCTGGAGCTCTGGCAGCCTCAGGGCTGTGCCCATTCTCTGTTCCAGACTTGTCACTCCTGTCACTCCATTAAAGGATTTTCTGAGTTTGAGACTGGCAAGCAAAAAAATTGTCCTTCCCTCATCATTAAGATTGATCTCTTGCTGTTTCAGCACATTGGATCAATTATAACTGTTATCCTTCAATGAGAGCACAGCTCATTTAGCAGTGTAGAACAAGTTCATGTGGATGCAGTTTATATCTTTACCTTGCCCAGTGTAAGGGGAGTAATGTGAGCTGTGAAAAACAGCTGTAACTTGTGCATTTTGGGGGGGAAAAGGTCTGTTTCTATTTGATAAGATTATTTGCAAAACCATCTGCCTGTGATGAAGATGGTGAGAGGGGTTAACTCAGTTTACGTTATTTTAATCAACACCAATGATATCTGCCTTTCTTTTAATGGGGGAGTAAATTGCATCTTTCAGTATGGAAATTTTGCTCATTTACTAGGATTTAGGTTTTTCAATTTTTGCATTAATCTGGAATTGTTTACAATAGGTTCTGGGAAAATTTGTCTTACTGTTCTAGTGAGACTTGAAATTGGAAGTGAAGATTTCCCAAATCCCTGTTAGTACAACTGATAGGGGGAGTGGGAGGGTGTGTGACTGCTTATGGCTTCTCAGCCTTTTCCCAGCTTTTATTTCACCAAAGTTCTTTAAATCTGATAGAAATCTTGCAGAATTAATTCTTTGCCTACCCTCAGCCTGTGGCCATTGGCTCAGCAGCACTTCAGCTCCGCAGGGTGATTGAGGCTGAGCTGCTCAGTGTCAGCTTGGAAATACCTGTGGAAAAAGAGGGAGATCACACACAAGTTGGGCCACTAAAGGTATGCATTTTACCATCTCAAGCTTGAATTGTTACTAGTTTTGGCTGCACACTCTTATTTTTAACTCCTCTTTTCTCTTTGTTTCAATTTACCAGGTCTCAGATACAAAGGTTTGTGAGACCAGTATAAAATAACATGAACCCTTTTTGTTCCTTAGGGTTTTGGAGAAATATTTTGAAACTCCTGCATGTCTAGGAATATTGTCAGTACTCTGGGACTTGAATACAGAAACCACTCTACAGGCAAATTTTGAGTGGCACATATTCAGGGCTTGGAGCTGTTGCTGCTTCTTTACTTGTGACATGAGCTGAGGTCTCTCCTGCCATGGAGGCCTGGTGCTCCTTGTCCTTGTCACTTCAGGAATTGTCTTCTCCAGCCAAAGTTTCTAACAGGCTGCTCAGCTTCTGGTTGAGAAGCATTAACAGTTTGAGAGATTTGACAGTTCTGAGGATAAGCAGCTCTCTGTATTAGCAGGTGAAGGGTTGAGAATGTGGTGAGCTTTAAGGTCCCTTCCAGCCCTGACCATTCAATGATTGATCTGTGATTGTGTGGTTTTGCACTCCAGTCTGGACTTTATTTCATAAAGCCACGTGTAGTTTATTTTACAGCAGCAGCTGTAGCTAGCAGCCAACAGAGTGGCTTAGGGTGAGTTCTCAAGCACAGGGTGTGGTGTGTTTTGCTGAGTTTCTGTTGCATCCCTTGTCTCTGGATGGGGCACGTCTGGCCAGCTCTGCCTTGCCTTGCAGGTGTCCCTGCAGCTCCTGGCCAGCAGCAAGGTCTCGGCGTGGTCAGCCAGGTCAGGCACGGCTGGGAGTGCCCAGCTGGGGCTGCAGGAGCCCAGCAGGACGAGTGCAAGTGCAGAAAGCCCTGTGTGCCCCAGAAGGAGCCCTGAGGAGTCCCAGGAGGCAGGAGCGGGTGGCAGGGACGTGGCACGGCCGCCGCACACCGTGCTGGCCCCCGCAGCCCAGGAGGTGGCCACACGCACAGCCCCAGCTCAGGAGCATGGGCTGCTGCTGCACGTGCTGCTCATGGTGCCTGAGGGAAGGGATTTCACTGCTGGAGGCTGTGGGCTGCCCAGTTCCTGCAATGTGTATTTAAACTGCAAGCTGCTCAGCACTGAGGAGGCAACGAGGTCCGCTGTCGTCTGGGGCACAGCACAGCCTGCCTTTAATTTTTCTCAGGCAAGTCACATGTTCTCCATTTCACCCTGGTGGAAGTGTGGTGTTCCCCACTGACAAACGCATTTTGTAGTTAAGTTGCTTTTATATACCTAGAAACGTCTCTGCTTGGCTCTGTTGAATGCATATTCGGTTTTTAACTTCTATCTCTAAAAAGCAGAATTCTGTAGACTAGTATAAAGTAGACTTACCAGAATGCTCTGTACTTAGCCAATACTTTCCAGTGTATTCTGTGTACTAATTCTGCTTTAAACCTTTCAGGTGATGCCTTTTTCATTGACTCCCAAACACTTGGAGCGGCTGAAGAACAATGTGATGATTATTGAAGCATGGAACAAGCTGGGAAGCCCTGGCTGTGACAAGTTGCTGGGATTAGTGAAACTCCCTCTGCATCAGTTTTATATCTCATTCAAGTAAACTTGTTTTTTTCCTCATTTTTATTGGGTTGGGAAATATCCTAACTGAAGCTTAGAGAAAGAAGTTGGTGATTGTGTGTGGGGGTTGTGTGGGAGGGTTCTTAATTGCACTTCATAGCAAAAGGCATTTTTGCCCTGCCAAGCTCCCTGTAGGCCTTTGCTGCAGTCAGAAGGGTGTAAGTTACTCTGGCCTTGTCCAGAAGCACAGGTAGAGTGTGAGAAATAAAGTCACTGTGCTGCATCGGGGTTGGTGCCTGCTTAACTTGTGCTCCTATGACAAAATAAATCTAGAAGAAATCAAAGTGACTACACAGGAGGATGAAGTGTTGCTTTCCATCCGCGATTTTCCAAGATTGTGACTGATTGGGTTTGCCCCTAATTATGCTCTGCAGAGATCCCATAGGGATGCTGTTGGTTTGCACAGCCTGGGTGTCAAAAAGTTTCCAAAACCTTCATATTTTAATTGTGTTCTCATCCAGTGGGATTCTCCAGAGTTCTTTGGGTTTTTTGGGTTTAATCCATTGGCTTCTTTTTCAGTTAAGTAACATATCTGCTTGAAACAGTTTAAATTGCTGGAAATACTGGACGGAAGAAATTCTTTCTAATGCAACAATGTTCCTTTTATTTTGGTCAGACCTAGTGACATGTGGAAATTGAGTGGTGCTGGAGCTGAGTGGCTGCTACTTTGTTAGTTATTACAGTGTCATTTGTATCATTTTTTTAGTAAGCCACTGTAGTTTATCTGTGCATATCTTGGAATCCCAGAATGGTTTGGCTTGGGAGGGACCTTAAAGCCCATCCAGTGCCACCCCCTGCAATGGGCAAGGGCACCTTCCACTCGACCAAGCCCGATCCAGGCTGGCCTTGAATAACTTCAGTGTATGATTGGAGACTTTTATGTCTTTCTGGGAGGCTGTTCCTTCTTTTCTTCCATCCCCAAAGGCACATAATTGCTTCATAAAAGTATCACATGGCTACAGGGTGTTAATGGGAGTCTTGTTCTCAGTCATCTCTTCGTCCACAGATCTCTAGGCTGGCTCAAAGCTAAGGTACTGTTAGGCTTTGGGAAATTGTCCTTTGTCATTGGTGAAAATAGCATCTTGCACCCAGCAGCTCATGGATCTCTGCTGAGTGCAGACTGGATGTAAGCGAGACAAATTTCAGGGGAATGGAGATAGATTGGTTTTTATCAGCATTGAAAATCCCATCTGAAATGAGTTCTGTGTGGCCCTGCTCCTACCCAGATGGCTGATGCTGGGGTTTTCTGTTTGTCCTGTAGGGATCCCAGGGTTTCCCAGCTGCTGCTGCAGGCCCAGTACCCGGTGGTGGCCGTGGATGGCCACATGCCCGTGGTCGATGTCTTCACCGGCAGCACGAGCGGCAGCCTCAGGGTCGTCCTGGCCATGGGCTCAGCTGAGCAGATAGTGGCTCTGCAAAGGCTCAAAACTGAAGAAGGAATGGTGCCTCCAGTCACACTGCGTCCTCCCCACTCTCTGGACCACCCACCATCCACAAAACCCACAATGGTATTTATTCAGTAAACCCCATTTGTTGTTAAGGACTTGTGAAAAGGGTTTTAGCAGTGAGTTTATTAACAGATGAATGATCCCCAATCTCTTCTTGAAGCTGTAGCAAATTTTGTTATATTCTCCAAATTGTACACAGAATTGTACTGTTTATACTCTTTTTTTTACCAGCTTGCTCCCACCAGTCTTGACATTATTGCCCTTTTCATTGCCTTGCATATCCAATGCTTCTATCTTCACAAGTCCAGTAAAAAACAAACAAACAAAAAAAAAACCCAGCAAAATTATGGAAGATCTTAATTCTCACAGCCTTATTGTGGAGGTTTTGCCACTACCTTGGAGTTGGATAGGTAGGGAACTTTTATGCTTTTTATGTGCTTTGCAAAAAAAAAAAAAAAATTTCTTTCAGGCTTTCAGTGTTTCTGTGAACTTTAGAAAGAAAATGACAGATAATTTTTCTGTCCCCCATCTCAGGCTTCTTAGATCCTTATTACATGTAGTTGTTTAGGTTGGAAAAGACCTCTGTGCTCATTGAATCCAACCACTAACCCAGCCCTGCCAAGGCCACCATTAAACCATGTCCCCAGATGTTACATCCACATGGCTTTTAAATTCCTCCAGGGATGACTCAACCAGTTCGCTGGGCAGCTTGTTGGAATGTTCCCAGTGTCCTGAAGTCATCCTTTCTATGTGGCTTCCCTGTTTTTTGTTAGCAGTTGGACCCAGAAGGGGAGGACGTGGTGGAGCATGTGTTTGAGATCCATGTGGAGGGTGTGAAGGGACTCACTCCCTTGCAGTCCACGGTCTGGGGAGAGGCTGACTGCTACGTCCAGTACCACTTCCCAGTTCAGGAGCCTGGCTGTGGGGCACTGCAGGGACCTGGACTGCATCAGGATGGTAAGTTTATAATTTTCCCTTATTTAGAGCATTGCTTTAATTAAATACTGTTTAGCCCACTGCCTAAGTAAGAGGGGACATGTTTTTCTGAGCTTTCATGCAGACAGTGCTTGTTTTCTTGGAAAAACTGGACTTGGGCTGTGTCATTGGATTAAAGACCTTGTTTCTCTGAGGCTGGTGGCAAGTTCTCAGTGGAAAAAAAAGAGACCCAATTCTGAATCTCTTCATGTGGTACCTTTTGTTGAAGGTGCTAGAGGACTGTGCCAGCTGATCCAAAAAAATGCAGGAATATTTCCGCAGGGAACAGCGAGGTTGTACACAGTGAAATTTAGCAAAGGCTTTACATGCACAAGCCTTTCAGGGTGCTCATTTTGCTCTCCACAGCTTCCTGACAGGAGAGGGCAGCCAGGTGGGGACTGGGCTCTGCTCCCAGGCAGCAAGGGACAGGACAAGAGGAAACGGCCCCAAGTCATGCTTGGGGAGGTTTAAGTTGAGTATTAGGGAAAATGTCATCATCAAGAGGGTTATCAAGCCCTGGCACTGCTGCCCAGGGCAGTGGTGGAGTCACCATCCCTGGAAATGTTCAAAAAGTGTTTGGATGTGGCACTTGGGTAGGTGATTTACTGGTGGCCTTGGCAGGGCAGTTGGATTTTGTGATCTTAGAGGGCTTTTCCAACCTTAACAATTCTCTGATTTTCATGGATGCACCAACAGAAGAGTTGCTTGGTTTAGATCACTAGGATTAACATAGAATGGTTTAGTTGGGAAGGGACCTTAAAGCCCATCCAGTGCCACCCCTGCCGTAGGCAGGGACACCTCCCACTGTCCCAGGCTGCTCCTGCCCCAGTGTTCAGCCTGGCCTTGGGCACTGCCAGGGATCCAGGGGCAGCCACAGCTGCTCTGGGCACCTGTGCCAGGGCCTGCCCACCCTCACAGGGAAGAATTTCTTCCCAGTATCCATCTAAACCCACTATTCTTCAGATTATGAAAGAATATTTGAATAACTGTAATTGCAGGAAGAACAGTGTTGTGTGCTTTGCATCACTAATGTATTCCCACTGAAAAATGGCAGGCAGTAAAATGGTTCTGTATTGAGTCCTGTGGGGTTTTTGTGCTGCCTTCTTAGCAATAGTTGCCAGCCTGTGGCTCACAGAGTCGTGGGGCTGCATGGATTGCTTGTAACAGCTTTGTGAAGTGAAGCTCAGAAGAGCAAGCCTTGTCCCAGGAGCATTTCACTCCCTGTCCATGGGTCCTGCCTCCTGAAGGACTGCAGGCAGGAAAAGATTGAAAGCTGCAGTTGCTACCATTTTTAACCAGCTCTGCTTGACTTCTAGGCATCACATTAAAGCCATTTAGAACAGCCACCACTCTGTGTGTCCCTGATCCCATCTTTAATGACGAGCATCATCATTCCCTGTCGGTTCCCGCTGATGTCCCAGTCCAGAGGCTCCTGCTCAGTGCATTTATGGCACCAGGAGCAGCAGGTGGAGGAATCCAGTTTGAAGTCTGGTGCAGGTACAGAACCAGGACCTGTTCTTTGTAGATAGCACAGCAATATTGGTAGGGGTAAATCTGATCTTGAAAAATCTCCAGCTCTGGGATAGATATTCTGTAATACTATTTAATAATAGCTAGAAGAAATGGTAAGCTCATTGGTGTTTGGTGATCGTACCTGCACATAAAGCCTGTGAACCTTTTTTTCCACCGAGAGTCCTAATTACTCCATTTTATAACTTACTTAAAGAGTGTGTGTTCTTATTTTGCTTTCTTCCACCTTTTAATCAGCATAGCAATATAAAAGTAGGGCTTAAATGCTTGACACATCTAAGCTTTACTTAATAGCACGCTGAAAGTATAATTTCATTGTGCTGGGTTTGCTTTTTCCCCTCATACAGGTCACTGAGTACAAGAGAAATAATATAAAGTGTTTTGTAAGTTCAAAATGCTTCTTTGGCTAATGAAGCCAATTGTTAGTAATAATGGAGAGTGGAAGCCATGAAGACAAATAGCTTTAGAAAAATATAATAATCTGTTCATTTGGAAGTAAACGAGTCAGACTTTTTAAAATTTGTAAAGTCACATGAGGATTACTATGGGCTGTTTGTAAGATACAGTGCCAGAACTTTTTTTAAGATGAAGCTGAGGCCAAGTAATGCACTAAGAAAAGGTTTAGAGTATTTTTTTAAGCTCACAAACTAGTTCTACATATCTGTTCTGCAAGAGAGGTATTTTCATTTATTAACTGGAAGTGAGAGTAGAGAATATTTGGTGCCAGATCCTTCTCTTGTTTTTCTTTGGGATGCCAATTTTTAGTGGAGTTCTGCTAGTTGACTTGTTAGGACTAGTGCAAATATATATTTGTAGCATTATCTACTTAAGCACTTAATGATTCTTTTCTTCAGTGGAAATACATGTTCTCCCTTAGCTGGGGAGGTTATTCAGATATTGTCTTCAAAGTTAATTGGGCTTTGAAGACACTCAAAGTTGACTTCTGTGCAGTTGTGAGAGAAATGTTTATGCTTTTTTTTTGTGTCTCACCAGGTATTATTACCCAAATGTCAGAGACCAGCTGGTGGCCAGAGGGTCCTTGCCTTTGTCACGGCTCTGTGCCATGGTGACTCTGCAGCATCGTGAAGAAATAGGGATACAAACCTTCAATCTTCCCTTGGTGCCCCGGACTGACTGCTCAGGGGAATTTCATCTGCGCTCTTCAGGTGAGGGAGGCTCGTGGGCTTTGTGGGCTTGTGGTAAAGCCAGGCTCAGTGGAGACCTCTGAGCAGCACAGCAGTGTTTGGTGGTGTGTTAGAAAGGACAAAGGAAATGGCCTCAAGCTGTGCCAGGGAGGTTTAGGTTGGATGTGAGGGAAGATTTCTCCACCCAAAGGGCTGTCCAGTCCTGGCACAGCTGCCCAGGCTGTGGTGGAATCCCCATCACTGGCAGGATTTTACAGCTGTGTGGACATGGCACTCGGGCACATGGGAGAGTGGTGGCCTTGGCAGGGCTGGAGGAATGGTTGGGCTTTTTTTTTTTGTGGGTCCTTTCCAGCCAAACCAGTTCTGATTCTGTGTAAAATTCTGTCAAATTCTGTAAAAATAAAGTCCATTTGCCTCCAGGACAAATGAAAATATGGATTTTATCCATATCAGTGTTGGCAACTGAAACCAGCCAGGAATGGTTTTCCTCCCAGCTTTCACTAACAACACAATGAGTAAAAAATCAGTGATTAGACGTGGGAAACCGTCAAACTCTCAAAAAGTTTTCAAAAGCTCTCTCTGTATATTTGCTTCACTGCCAGTAAGCCCCAGCCTGTAGTTAATATTCCATGTAAGGTGGGGAAGGAGGGTCTGTTTATGGTACGTGGTGTAAGGACAGATGTCTCTCGTGGCTCTTTCAAATAACACAAACATCAGCTCTGTGGAGGCCACAATGAGCTCTGAGGGGGTAAAAGCAAGCTGAGACTGGGCAGGTCAGTGTGCTTGGGTGGTTTTGGGTCAGGTAAGCCACAAGCAGCAGCAGCACACAACAGCGGGGTTGGTTACAGCACCTGTGAGGTTTTTGGAGCTGTGGCAGTGAAGGAGAGCACGGGGCGGGATTTTGGAGCTGTGGCAGTGGAAGGACACAGCTGGGCTGAAGCGCAGCCTCTTGCACTGCCAGTCTCAGTGGATTCATGGAATTATCTTTTTTTGGAAAAATACTCGTTAGTAGAGTAAGTTTTGTATTGATAGGCAAAGCTAAATATTGGTTGTGTTGGATGTGCCTGCATTAAGAGCTGACCATTTCTTCCCTTCCTTTCTTTCGTTTAATCCAGGTCTGCTCAATGTGAGTGTGAGGTACCAACGATCAGTGAAAACAGCAGCCAGAATAACTGCTCAAGCTGTTTCACTTTCTGTACAAATACACAGGGCAGCTGGTTTGCAAGCAGCAGCCAGGTAAAGCCTAATTCAAAAAGGACCATTTTTCACTTAGAACAGCTTTATCTGGAGACAGCAGGCATGAGATTAGAACAAATTCTTACTGGCCAGTTTTCCATCTGCAAAGACCAACATTAAAATGGGTTCTGCTCCAAAGTCTAAATAACTTTATAAAGACCATCAGCAGTTATTCTGCTCCCTGAAGCAGTACAGGGTGGTAGCATTTTGTTCTGCAGAAGAATGCAGGTTGGAAGGACATGTTTTCTTACATTTCCTGATTTTTCTACCCCAAACACTGATATAAAAATTGGCTAATATAAGATGGTACCTGTTTGGGCTTTGGATCCTGGTGTTGCTGATGCTATTTAAAAGCTAGCTGAGGTTGTTTTCTTGCATTTCACTGTGAAAACCTCAATAAACTAACTAGGAAATGAAACATGTTCCTTTCTACCTGAAGGCTTCTGCTCCAAATGCATGGTATCAGCTGGACCAGTTCCAGAATACTTGATTTTCAGGAGTTAGGAAAAGGCTAGAATAGTGGGAGTCAGTTCCACAAGAGAAGGATGGCTCCTGTCATTCCAGAGCCATGGTCTGACCCTTTCTCAGTGTTGCTGTGAGCCCCTGATCCATCTCAGTTCAAGCAGACCCTGAAAGGTGAGGATCACTTTCATATGGTACTTGGCAAAGCCAAGGGAATGGAGTGACCTCAGACCCCTCATCCTTCAGGTGTATGACCTGAGTAATACCTGGGTCTGGTTTACTTGTAAATGATCCCATTTGCTGATTTCACCTCCTTTTGCTGATCAGTACTGGTCTGTAAAAATAATTTGGCTTGGCCTTTGGCTTCTTTCTGGAGCAGGTTCTCTGGGAAGTTATTCTGCAGAGCAGTGTATCCTTAAAGGTGCTGAGTACATAAGATAAGAGCACAGCCACCAGTGATGGACTCGTGAGTTCCTCTCACCATTTCCTATCTGTTCCTAGTGTGTTCAGATGGAAAGAAAAGATGGAAATGCTGTGCAGCCAGAACCCACATACATTTTGGCTTAGAGCTTTCAGTTAGTCCCATCTTTTCACTTTTCTTTGAAGCGTGTTTTTTCCTCCGTTCCCGTCCATTAAATGCATTCTCTCCCTTCTTTTCTTTTCCCTCTGTGGGATGAAGGGCTGTGGCACAGCAGCACCCCTGTGTGCAGCCCTGTGCAGGGGTGGGAGTGAACGCCTACGTGTGCGTGCTGCCGTCCTTCCTGCCCCGCGCGCAGGCACGCCGCACGCCGGCCGTGCCCTGCACCTTCTGCCCAGAGTTCCAGCACCACCTCCACTTCCTCTGTCATCTCGTCACTCACAAAAGCAGTGGGCAGGCCTCTTCTCTGGGGGAGCTCTTGCAGTCTGCCAGTATTTTTTTCTCCATCTACCATCAGAGCACCAAGTCAGGTAAGGACAGCTGCTGATTGCAAGGATTGAATAGGGGTGCAGAAGTCCCCTTGATTTTAGTATAGAAAAAAAAAGAGAGTAATGGAATGGTTTTGGTTTGGACTTGCAAAAACCCCCCTCCAATGAGCAGGACCATCTTCCAGCAGGTCAGGTTGCTTGCAGCCCTTTACAGGGAACTCTGCAGTTGCTAACAGATGTAATTATCTAAATTGTCTTTGGCAGAGACTGTTCCCCTTGTGCAAAGAGTTTTTGAGACTCCCAGTGATCAAGACCACCTCTTACCAGCTGTTCTCCAGTCAATCACTCCTAAACCGGACCTACCAGTTCGGTGTATTTATAAATCATTTCTTTTCCAGCCACTGACAAATGGGCTGATGGAACATCTAGAGATTATCTTCTTGGGACAGTCAGGATTCCAACCAGAGACCTGTTGACAAGAAGATCAGGTAACACAGCAGTGCTCGCTGCTGACATTCTGTGTAAATGCTATTGTAATTCCTTAAAATTATTTTCATTCCTGTTTTCAGGGGTTGTTTTGGTTTTGAGGGGGTTTTCTGGGTTTGTTTTTTTTTTGGACCAAAGTTCTTTCAGATGTTTCCCATAAGTTCAGTAAAAATTCTGTATTTGGAAAGTCACATAAAGGTTGTTGTTTGAAAATCTGTTTTCAGGGTGTAGGATGTTTAGTGGCTGAATGAATATTCTGGGGCTACTGTGAAGAAATTTCACTCCATGCCAGCCAAAACCAGCACCTAGAATCCTTAGGATTTTATTCGCTGCTGCTTATTTTCTGAATAGAAAGTCCAAAAAGGATGTCAAGTCCATGAGTTGTAGTGTTTAGTGCAGGACCAGTGACTGCTTATCAGATATCAAAGCTGGAAACAAAAGTCTTAGATAAATAGAAAGGAGTAGGACTAACTCTTTTTTTTTTTTTTTTTTTTCTGTTTTTTAAACTATGTGTGAAATATCTCGATGTTCCTTTTGGGTCCCTTCCACTTCAGAATATTCTGTGAAATTTCTGTGAAAAAATTATTCACATATCTGTCCATTAATGATCTCCTCTATCTAGCATTTAGTTTGGGATTCTTACACCTTATAATAATGATGTTTTTATTTTTGCCTTGGTTACTTCTGCTTTACTTTCAGTAAAGTTCTCATTTTCTCCAGCCTGAGATTTTAGGGTTGTTTTTAATGGAAAAGGAGTAGGAAAGAAATGAGAATACATAATTTTATAATTGGATATCCCAGCGATGTAGTTTCATTGTAAAATGGGTATTGTTAATGAAGTGAAAATACTTTGGGATCAGAGTTGCTGCCAAGGTTTTTAGAAGGCCAGTAGCTTGTTGCTTTTTCAGATTAGAAATTGTTTCATGAAATTCCAAACGAGAAGTAAGCCCTTGGCATTCCGGTCCTTGGCTGATGACCAGAGAGCTGCCCGTTCTGTGCTGACAGTTTCCAAAAGCTGGGCTAATGTGCTGTGCTCTTCCCTCCCAAAGGCATTTCGGGCTGGTACCCAGTGACCCTCTCCGAAGATCCGACGCCTGCGCGCTGCACAAGCCCCACGCAGGCCGTCGTGGGAGGGCTGGAGCTCTCTGTTGCCTTTGCCCATCACGGGGACAGGGAGCGTGTTTTGGAGGCTGCCAGGCTCCTGGGCTGGAGCAGTGAGGAGATGCAGGACAGCGAGGACGAGAGCGCTGGCTGGGGGCAGGGGGGCAGCCCGGTGGCCGTGACCATCTCCACGCCCAGGCTGTGGCTGCCGCTGCGCTGCGTGCTGCTGGCAGGGCAGACACAGCTGCACAGCAGCACTCACTGCTACCTCAGGTACAAGCTGTACAACCAGCACGCCACCTGCACCTGCCTGAAGCGGCCAAGGCTGAGTGACGACGCACAGAGCGTCACGGTGAACTTCAGGAAACCCAGCAAGGTGACGCTCAGGAGGAGCCAGGGACTGCTGTGGTTCCTCAGAGAGGAGAAGTTAGAGATCCAGGTGTGGTGGGCATATGGCAAGGAAAGTGAGGTGGAGAGACCACTTGATACAGATCGTCTTATTGGATCTGCCTACGTCGAGCTGGCAGCGTTAGCAGAGAGATCGCGGGGAACCCTGAGTGTTAGTGGTGAGTTCTGAAACACAGGGTCCCATTGCATTCCTCCCTATTGGCAATTCCCTGTGGTTCCTTCTCTAGTCACTTTGAACAAAGTGTTCACAGCTTTGTTCTGTCCTGCACAGAATCCCAGGGTGGTTGGGGCTGGAATGGATCTCTGGAGATCACCCACTCCCACACCCTGCCCAGGCAGGGTCACCTGGAGCACCTGACACAGGAATTTGGGATTTTGAAATGTCTCCAGAAAGGGAGACTCCAGGCCCTCCCTGAGCAGCTGTTCCAGGGCTCTGCCCCTTCCATGGAAAGAAGCTCATCCTCACACTGAGGTGGAGCTTGTGTTTTAGTTTATGGCTTCTGTCGTCTACATGGTACTCATCAGCCACCAGATTTGTGGACTGGTTGGCTCTTTTAGATACACTCAGGAACAGGAGAAAGAGCAAGAGTTAAAACAAATTTTTATTTGAGGTAAATGTTGTATTCTCCATATATGTATATAAAATTATGCAGAGTAACTCTTACCAGGGCTGTCAGAAAGTTGATGGTTTTCCAAGCTCCTGCTTTTCCTTTGGCTCAGTCAGCTGGATGTTTGTGGATTCTCCTGCAGGTGTTTATCCGCTGTTCCGATGCAATGCTGCAGACCTGGCAGGAGCCGCTGTGCGTGTTCATGTCAGCCTTGCCCCCACTCCAGCTGCTCTGCCCAGACCCCCCTGTGCTGAGGAGTGCAGCAGCAGCGAGGATGAAGGCCCAGGGGACGCCCCTGCTCTGAGCCAGCAGGTCTCTGACAAGCAGCAGGTGGAGACTGTGAGTTCAGGGATCACCAGCGGTGAGCCACAGGAAGAAAACGTGATGTTTCTGGAAAACACAGTTGCTGTCAACATCCTTGTGGAAAGAGCAATGCATCTAAGTTTAAAAGGTAACATCATACACACACTCACACACCCTTTCTTTTCTTTCTTTCTTCTCCTTTCTTTCTTTGTTTCTGTTTCGTTGTTTTCCTCTGAGATCTGTTCCTACTTCAGCAAAGTGAATGGCAGGGATGGATTTGAACTTTGCTTCATGGTGTTGCAGCCCCAATCACTGTGTAAGTACAGGGAAAGCAAGATGCTGAGCTATTCAGCCTATCTCCATGAATAAACTTCAAAATATTAATAACTTCATGTTACCTGTTAGAGATGACAGCTGAATTCTGAAATTAAGCATTATCTGAATAGCTGAACTCCAAGTTAAGCATTGTCTGAATAACTAAACCCAAGACACCCCTATCTCAAAGACTCCTGCAAATTAGCACATAATAAATTTGTAAAGCTGGTTCACTATACCCAGCTTTTGCTCCCCTGATAACACAACTAAGAGTCAAGTACAAGCCATGATTTTAGGGTATGTAATGCTAAAAGATTCTGAGCCCTGCAGATGGATTTTTAGAATGATTCTAGAATATTCTAGGTTTCACAGTCTGAAAAACTGATGCAACTTTGTTTATTACGGCAAAGTTTTTGATGATAGAAAGGAGGTTTCTTTGAGTATTGCAGAAATATTTAAATATTTCTGTCTTCAACTCTTTAATTTAGGGGATTTTTAGAAGTAACTAACTGAGAGGCAGCTGATCCACTGAAACAAATACAAGCTGGTTTCAAGAAGAAATTTTGTTCTTCATAACTGCCAGACAGGTAGCCCGGCACAGAGAGTAGCTCAGGCACTGGAATAGGGTCCTCAGGACCTGGGTTTTATTCCTAGCTTTACTTCTGACTTCTTAGATGATCTGGGCAAATGGTTCTTCTGTTTCTCCCTTGAATGTTCCAGTTTCTGCTCTGTAAAAGGTTTGCGTAATATTTGCTTCCATTGCAAATACAACATGCTATCAGGTCCACCAGTAAAAAGGAGTGTTTTCTAGATGCTGCATTTCGTTTCTAATTGTGTGGTTTTAATTGCTGAACTGCCTTTAGATGTTGTTGTTATTAATTTAGAAATCTGTATTCAATTCTGTATCATTTCAGGAAGCCCCTTGACAGAACGGGAAGTAGCAGCTCCCAGTAGCTGTGTATCGTTTGCTGTTGCTGGTGCAGATGCTCCAGTAACCACTCCAGTGATAGAAAATACAGACTCACCAGTCTGGGACTTCCAGCAGCAAGCAAGGTGAGACATGGGGATTCACAGAGACACTCACTGGATCTGACAGCCAGGCCAGCTGTGAAAAGGATGGTTTTTTGGGAGTTTTTAGCTCAGACCTGCATATCTGAGCTTAAATTAAAACGGATGGATTGACTGCTTCAAGGATCAAGCAGAACCTCAGCAGATCAAGTCATATGTGGCAGTATTCAGGAATTAACCTGTGTGGTGCAATCTTGTGTCTCTTTTAGTGTTTCTAATATCTGAATCCCTTAAAATAATTTAAAAACTGGTCTATGTTTAACACTTCATTTTTCCTTTTTTAATTTTTTTTTTATATCCAGGAATGAACTTCAAACATTACAGCTTTGAACCACAACCCTAGTGCTTTGCTGTCACTGTGTTAATGGGTCATGGAGTAAACTGTATTTCTGTTCCCTTATGGTTTTTTGTCTTATCTTTTAAATGTGCAGCAAAAGTGAGGAGAGGGAAGTACTTCTTGAATAAGCAGAAGCCCAAACTTTGTAGAGATGTGTTATGCTTTGAGGCTCAGTAATTTTGGGGTTCGTTTTGTTACTGCCCCCATCAATACAGAAAGAAACTGGTTTCTCTGGGTTGATAAAATGGCACGGAAACTTCAGAAGCATTTTACTGCTTTTTCTTGCTTTGCATAAAATGTTACGGTTTTTGTTCTTAACAGATTATCCAAAGAGCTTCTCCTGGATCCACAGCAAACCTTGGTCTTCAAAGTGTGGCATAAAGCAGGTAAAGTTTGTAGTGCAGTATTAAGAGAAGTGTGTTTTCTGCTTCCCTTTCCTTAGGTTGCTTGTATTTCATGCAAGGAAAATGCATTCTGTTAAGTGATTTGGAGAGTAGAATTGTAATGCCATCTTTTGCCTTGTGCTAGAAGAATCCTAGAGATAAATACCTATTAATTTTGTGGGCTTTGGCATCCTCCTTTTTCCCGTTAATTATTTTCCAAGGCTTGGTTCATCCATAGTCTCTCTGGTTTTATTTTGACTGTGCTTTAGAGGTTGGGTTTTCCTGCTGAAGGAAATTCCTAACTGCTTCCTTCATGTGTTCTTTGTTGTTGCTGCAGCTGGTTGAAGTGTGGCCAGCCAGTCGTAACCAAATACTTTTATTTCTTCCTTTTTACATATTGAAGTTCAGCTGTCTGATTTTTGCCTCAAAAATAACCTTCCTGTGTATCCAGAGTGCTGTGTGGTTCTGCTGCCAGCCCCTCTCCCTGCCCTGGGCTCCCACTGTCCTGCAGGGGCCTTTTCAGCTGAACGAAACCAAGATAATCCAAATAACATCCCCCTGTTGGACAGGATCGTCCCGGGCCTCAGGCCAGCTTCCAAGCCATATTTCAAGGCTGTGATTTAGCACTCCTGAAAACAGTTCCCATCAATGTACACGTGCTGTGTGTCCTCCTTCCGCAGAGTCGGAGCGGGTGATAGGATTTGCGTCCGTGGACCTTTCTCCGCTGCTGTCTGGCTTCCAGCTGGTGTGTGGCTGGTACAACATCAGCGACTTGAGCGGGCAGTGCCGGGGGCAGATCAAGGTGGCTGTGTCGCCGCTGCAGAGCATCGGCCATCTCCGAGGGGAGAGGCGGGCCCGGGCCCGCGGCCAGCCGGACAGCTCTTCTGTACGTCCTTCCTGCCTCCCCTCACGCTTCATGGGCCATCAGCGCCCTGGGTTCCTGGGCAAAGTCACCACAAACCCACTGCACCGTCAGCACGAGCAGCCTGTGCAAATGCACCACAACCACCGCGTTCCCTAGGAATTCTGCTCCGGGTTCCCCTGGCAGCTGCTGGCCACTGCTGGTTACAGCCCTCCAGCCAAGCCATGAGCATCTCCATTGGCTTCACTCTGTTGCTTCATGGGTGCTTGGGAATTTTTTTAGGAGAATATTCTGTGCATTTGCATGTCTGGGAGCATGGCATAGTTATATTTGCTGCTTTGGGTGACAGCTGGTGCTCAAAAACATACAGTGGATTCAACTTTTGCTTGGTTAGGAAACATCTAATTCAGCAGGAATTTGTTTTTCTGGGATATTTGCCATTTCTTCTGGCTTTTTCTTTATTCTCCCAGATAGGGGTGTGATATAGACATGTAATGCAGTCCTTATCCTGCGTTCTATCACTTTACTCCTTGATGGTATGGAGGGAGTTGACAAAAGTGTCTGAAATGAAAGTGTTGTGAAATACTACTTTGGCTCAGTGCTGGGAAATAATTTGAATATTTAAAGCTATTTAGAAAGTCTGAGGTTTTGTTAGATCAGCAGGATAATACTTTCATTTCTCTTACTTTCTTGCTGTGAAAGACTCTTGTACAGTGTTCCTTTTTCCTTTTCATCCTAGGTGAAAGTCAGCCTTCCAGCATATCCTAGTGATTCTGCAAACTTGTCCAAGCAGATGTTGAATTCCTCGTCAAAGGAAGTCAGCGTTCCTGCTCTAGAGCGGTAAGTCCACAGGCTGACAACTTTTTTCATTATTTTCAGATCTCAGAAAGACCTCTCTAAAGCAAATTGACTCTGCTGGAAAAATGGTACACTCTGTCAAAGTGTGTCCACTGTGTTTGGGTTTAAAAATTAGTGGACATTCCCTCTCCCAGTGAGAGGGAGGTGCAGGAGGTAGCAATCCTGGGACAGATTCCTTTTGATACCACCCAAACGTTCTTTTCCTTGTCATTGATGCTTCCTGATTTGCTTCATTTGCACCCTTGTAAATTAGGATTTAAATGATGCCATTGTTAAAACAGGCAGGTTCTTTCTCTGGGCTCTGATTAAGAATAAGGGTTGTGTCTGTATTTGGTTTTTTTTAGTAAGTGTAAATTAGCATAGAATATTCCTGATCCATCCCCTTTATTTTGCCTTAACTTCTGTCCATGAGCAGTGAATGACAGCTGGTGAAATGCTGTAGTGTTGCATACTACAGGAATAAGACTGTCGGATACCCTGCAGTATTCCTGCTTTCTGTCCCTTCAAATGACTGAGTGTTTTAGTTCACGATTTGCTCATTTAGAATACAGAGATGATCCTTTTCCCATATGTCTTTGAAGTTTAGAGGGACTGTGGGCCACCACTCTGGGATTTGAACAACGGGCTTGGGAGCTGCCAGCAGACGTGGTAAGCTCCCTCCCAGCCCCACCATTAACTTGACTTTGGTCTAAATCTGAAACACAAAATGACATTCCTGTGGGCATTTGGAAGAACTAGTTTCACCCATCGGTGGCTCTTCAGTGGATTTCAAGACAAGGGATATTCTTAGTTGGCAGACTTTGTGCAGGTAGGGGCTCCAGCCTGGCTTTTGATACTCAACACAGGCCTGTTTCTGGCAGGAGGAGCCCCCCTGGCATGCACAGGGCTCGGCACGAGCAGCACGTGCAGAACGTGCGCAGGTTCCACGAGTCGCTGCAGCAGGCGGAGGGGAGCGCGCGCCGGGCGGCCGGGCCGGAGCCAGCACCGCGGGCTGCCCTGCTCTCTGCTCTCAGGTGAGGCCCCAGGGGCTGCTCTGCTCTCAGGTGAGGCCCCAGGGGCTGCCCTGCTCTCTGCTCTCAGGTGAGG
>JANRMJ010000054.1:138567-148760 GCA_025584955.1 Alethe diademata | reverse complement strand
TTCGCTGCGTGTTCCCGAGCCTCAGCATGGGAAACTTGGCTGCTCTCGCACTTGTTTATGGTTTGCTAGAATGGGAGGGTTCTGTGGGGTTTTTTAAAGATCTCACTCATGTGGCTGCCAGGCAGCGTCACTGCCACAACACTGTGATGCTGCAGCCGCCGCAGGGCAGGGTTTAAATCCAAATCCAACCCTGCTTTCGTTTAAAAAAGGGAGGAAAAAAAGCCGGAAATAGGTTGACATTTTTGTACGGTCCCTTCAAATCTCTTAACTGCTTCAGTGTTTAAAATATACTGCCCTTTTTACACGGTCAGAATTAGTAAAAAAGATCTAAAACTTGAAGGCCGCCCCTCTCCTTTTGGCACTAGTTTACCATTGAGGTGGTTGCTACTCTTCCGTATTGCTGGTAGCTGGAAACCTTTTCTTTTTTTATTTCCCTAAGAAGAAATCCTGTTTATTAAGTATTGGAAAAGAAATAGCTTTAAACTAGAAGAGAGTAGGATTAGATGTAGATATGTTCCCTGAGAAGGTGAGCAGGCCCTGGCACAGGGTGCCCAGAGAAGCTGTGGCTGCCCCTGGATCCATGGAAGTGTCCGAGGCCAGGATGGATGGGACTTGGAGCAGCCTGGGACAGTGGAAGGTGTCTCTGCCCATGGCAGGGAGTGGAACTGGATGAACTTTAAGGTCCCTTCCAACACAAACCAGTCTGGGATTCTGTAAAATTCTAGTGGTCTCAAAGAAGCTTTTAAATGGAATCCATATTTTGAAAGCCATTTCTCAGGGTAGTTCTGGTTTGGAAACACTCATGTCATCTTTAGGTAATCCCTATATTTGTTTGGACAGAGATAAACTAAGTCTCATGAGGTAGAAAGAGGGAGCAGAGGGTTTTGTTTGTTTTTGTTGAACATGTAAAATCCCTAGGAAAGGATGGGGGTCAAAGCTGCTTTGCAGAAGGTGTCTGGAAGCATAAGGAGATTTCACTAACATCATCTTGTGTTGGACAGGGCTGCCTGTGTTTGAGGCAAAGTGGCTTTCAGTAAAGGATACCATGTCTATCACAAGATAGAGCCACTTCCCTTCAGCGTGATGGTGGAAACCAGGAACAGAGAAGAATGTCCCATGTTTGAGTCCGGAGCTGTGGCTGTCCTCTGTAAGTTGATCAGTTTTGATAACTACTATGTTAGAAAGGTGGCAGGCTTGACATTGTGTGAGACATTTCTTTGTGGAATGTAAAGGAGCAACTCTTCTGTTTTTCTGTTTGCTGATGGAGAAGCTTCTGATTTAAATGAGAAAAGAGACATTTTCTTATCTTCATCTGTTGAGAGGGAATTTTACACATTTAATTACATTTCTTTATGCATCTATATTTTCATGTCCACTAAATTTTCTTATAATTGCTTCCAACATTTTGTTTCTTGGGTTCTGAACAACCCTATTTCAAACACATGTTAACTCATTGAGGAGCTAATTTTCTGTGTTGCATTTCATAACAATAAATTCCATATTCTTAAATGTTATATAATTTGGTTTTATCTCATTTTGTGTGATTTTTGATTTCTAGCTTTATTTTGTCCCTGTATTTTTAACCTATCTCAAGACTCTGTATTGATTTGTCTTTTAATAAAATGAGTAATATTTGCAGAAAGGTGTCTTTTAAGTGAAAAATGCATGAGATATTTCCCTAAATTTTTCCCCCCCTCCCCTTTATTTTTTAGTGGAGGACACTAAACTGAGAAGAGCAGAAGAGAACCATAAGGCCTATACATAGGCTTTTTAAATGTGTAAAATTATAAACTATGTTTGTGTTCTTTAGGAAGTCAAAGCATCTGGCTGCACAGCATTTCTGAGCTTGTTTTTGGTACTTTTATAGAAAGTTTTCATTCCATGGAAGTAGTTTTCTCCTTAGCCATCACCTGTTAGCAGCCTGGCAGTGACTGACATGGTTGCTGCAGCTGTATGATGGTCCAGGTGAACAGTGGGAGCTTTTCTCCTATTTTTGAAATTACTTAAATGCAGAGTAAGAAGAAACTGTACCAGAAAAAGAAAGAATCTCCTTGACTTTGGTAGCAGTATCCATAAGGCACTGTAGTGTGGATTGGGAATAAGTGCCCAGTTGTAAAGGTAGCAAACAGGTTTAGTGCAAGTCATAAAATGTTTTGAAAATTTGTGGAACAGGTTGTTTTAGCCTGTGTTTAGTAATTACAAGGCATGCTTGAGCTACTTAAGGGCCGGCAGATGAAAAATTATTTATTCATGAAGGTTGTGCTCAGAAAGGGCAGTGAGTCACTTCTCATGCCGGGATACACTGCGGGCACCTGGATAAATGTCCTTCCCTAAAAATTAAAATCCATGTCAAATTTTTTGCCCACTTCCCTGCCTCGTTGTTACCAAGTAGAGGAAGCCAGATCTGAAGGAAGTTTGAAAGCCTCTCTCCTCTTGGATTCTCTACTTAGTGATAGCTCATTTTAATCTGCAAAGCACTATCCTTGGAATTCTAATTGGTAGAGTACGTCATAGCAAATATTCATACTCAGCTGGAAGTAGTCACTGAGTGTTGTTCTTAGTAACCTGAATCAGGGAACTGCTTATTCTTTCTCTGTCTGCTACATGGGCATAGTTTTTCATTGAATATTTAGCAGTGGCATTTTTCTTTATTTCCCTCTATTTTATTTCCATGTAATTCCCTAAATTCTTTAGGTACTGATACTTTTCTTAAAGGTTGGAAAATCGCAATCTTAGGTGGACAGCAGAAAAAGCCCAGGAGTCCCCTAGGTCAGGTTTGTTTCTTCTCTTTTTCTGTTTGCTGTTCTCACCTGGTATCTATTCTTTTTAATGCCTATTTAAAGGAGTACAGTTATTGGTGCTCAGGGAAGATTTGTGAAGTGCCACTTCTCCATCTCGCTGGTCATGTTACAGAATCCATCCAGAAGATTCCAGTCTGTAGCTGTACAAGCTTACAAGTATTTGTACAAATCATAGACCAAGTTAATGAAATACTACTGTCCCTTGGGGAGGATTTCCCATGTTTGTAAAATCTGTGTGAATAGATAGGAAAATGGTCAGATCAAGTATATATCGATTTAAATCCAGAACAGCATCACTTTAAACTGTCAAAAACTTCTGGGTTTTGATGACAGTGCTACCACTTTTTAGATGACAAAAATTGACAATACTGACCTCAAAACTGTTAGACATTTTTCCAAATATTTTAATAAATACTGGAGATTAAGTAACATGTTTAGCCTTATACCTAATCATAGTTCTTACCCGTATGTAGAGTGGATAATACATGCACAGCCTAGTAAAATACATTTTAGCATTCAAACTCATTCATGTGATTCAGTTCTGAAAGCCTTAGGGAACTGCACCTCCTGGAATATCCACGTACAGAAATTTGGGGTTGAAATGGGCTAAGAGAAAGGAATGGAAGCTTCCTGATCCTTTCAGTGGCATCTCAAAGGAAGCACGTGTCATTTTGCTGAGGGCAGGATAACTGCGTTAACCTTCCTGCCCGTGCCCTCAGTGAGGCCCTGCCAGACGATCCAGAGGCTTTAGTTCAGCCTGGCTAGGAAATGCTGCACAGCTCAGGTGTTGGGTGATGTTCAGTGTGTGCCACGCGCTGTTCCAGTCAGCCAAGTCGGAGGGGAGCAAGGAACAGGGTCGAAGGGATAGCTCAGAGGTGGTGGTTGTGGAACTCTTCAGTCTGAACGTGGGAGCAGCCAGGCCATGCTTCTGCTGGAGGTGTTCTGTGTGAATTGACTCATGTTGCTGTGACTGAAACACCTGAGCAATACTTTGCTTTCCTTGGAACATTTAACACCTCTTTGGTCGGCATGGTCCTGGTATTGGGTTAGCCCAAGACACTGGAGTGTGGGGGATCCTTCTCAAAGCCTGGTGAGGGCACTTGGGTTTAAATGTCAGCAGATTCACTGCTGATTTGTTTAGAATTTAGTGTGAGGGTGTCATAGATCTATTTTTCTGATTTTCCATATGCAATGGGCAGTATATTTATTCTTTGAAATAGGGATCTCTGAGATGTCTTATCTGGAAAGGTTTCCCTGCCTGGGCAGGAGTGTGTTCTCTCTTCCTCTGCCTGCTCTGGGTGAGTCATCCCAAAGGAGTGCTGAGGTGTCTTTATTCCTGTGCCTGTGGAGAACATTCTGTCTGGGAAATCACTGAGCCACAAGTGCCCTGAGCAGGAGCATCATGCACACCCTTGGGCTTCAGTGTCCCAGTAAAGATGAGCAGAGAGCAGCTGTGAGCAGGAGGAGGCACAGGGCCCACCTGGGCTCTCTGGAGCTGAAGTCAGAGCTGTAGTAACGTGTGTGCAGCAGCACCCTGGAGCTGTTCACTGCCGTGGCTGGCAGTGCTACTCAGCACTTCTTAGAAAGTTCTTACATGCAATTAAACCAAGGTGGTCTCAACAGGCCTTGGAAAGCAGTCTAGCAGGGTTTCCTCATCCCCAGCATCCTGAGCTGAGCCAGTACTAAGGGTGTGCCAAAATAAGAGGTACCAAAAGGAATAAAATAGTTCTTTGGTTGGTTAATTTAATAAATGAAAGTGGTGACTCTGTTCTGATTTTTATGTCACTTCTGTGGTAATATTCAGATGTTAGCTTTAATTGAAATATCAAAAATTTAACTGTCCTAATTTGACAAAACCCTTGAAAACCCTAGTCATAAAAGATCAAAACCCAATTTTGTTCATAAATTTTTCAGGTTTTTTTTTTTCAGATTTTTCAGATTCTAAGCCTTTTTAAGTGACAGTTTTGTGGACTTTTTCTTATCTAATGTAAGTTAGAAGTCTTGAGTGTGAAGGAAATGCGCATAATTTCAGGGTTGTGCTTTTGTTTCCAGCTCTGAGTCCCATATTCTACCTGGAAACTGTAGCCACTAACTTGAAATGTGTTGTCTCGTGGCACCCTGTGAGCTCACCAAGAAGAGAGCCCAACCCTAGAAAGCCTCCATGGTGACTTTCAATGTGATCTGAACCTTTTAATTGTTAAAACTGGGTAACTGATTTCTGGATCTGGATTGAAGCAGAATGCATGTTGAACCAGACTATCCTGAAAACCGGATTGTTCGTGGGTTTCCATTTGTGTAACACTGGAAGGGCTGACATAGTCCCTTCAAAATAATTGAATTAGTCACCTTTTTTATAGGAGTCCTTGATTGATAAGGTGTGCTTATTGTAGATGACATTTCAAAATGTTGTTACCTGGTAATCGTTAAGAAATAGTGACTTGAAATTTTGTTGGTTTTCTCTTGACACTGCACATGGGCCTTTCTGGCTTTCTCCAGAGATACATTAGAAATGGATTTGAAAATCACTTTGTAAGTGTTGTGGTTTTGTGGAGTTTTTTGTTAGTTTGGTTTGGGTTTCTTGATACTGCTTAACAGTGATCATGAAAGGATAAAATCTTAGCATTTTTGGAGGGCTAAGGATAGGGGTCAGTATCCTGGTGCCTTGGGCTTCTGGAGAGCAGACTTTGGCCTGAGGAGACTGGATAAGAGTCCCTTGGGAAGAGAATGGAAAGGAGTGTGGTGAAGCTGTCTCTTCCTGATTTCATCTTGGTTTTCAGAAGCTTCAAGTGCTTTTTCTTGATGTTCTAACACTCCTGACCACAGGAAGTTCCTTACGGAGCACTGTCTCGAAAGCAGAAGCCTGGGGTGAGTGAGCATGGACCAGGGCAGGATGGAGGAAGTGATGCCATAGCTGACATTTTCCCATGTGAATTTTGGCCTTAAAAAACAAATCGAGGTGGAAAAAATGCCGGCAGTGCGAGAGAGAAACACTGAGATGGTCACTGTGGAAAAACTTTGAGTTCACACTGAATTAGGTCCAATGTAAATGAAAAACATGGCATGAAATGCTTTTGGTTGGTTCTTGGGCACTTTAAGAAAATAATAATTGACTAGCCACAGTAAGTTTCTCTGTTTTTAGTTGGTTGGTTGGTTGGTTGGTTTTGCAAGCCTTTGCTGCTTTATTAGCCTTTGTTAGCCTTTTTTGTTGGTCTGAATTTGCAAAGCCCGTGTTACTTAATTTACTTTGGACATTTACTTATTAAGGCTTAACAAGGATATCATAAGAGATGATGTTAAAAATGCCAGTGTTCTCCTTTAATATCACTTGGAGGTTTTTGCAAGTCCTTTTTTTATTTCTTAAAAGCATGGCATGCTCATAGTTTGTCACAGAAGCAAGCCCTCATTTTCCATTATAAAGTGCCATATGCTCATCCATTTTGGTTTCTTTCCAGAAGCGTCACGTAAGCACTGCTTTTGTAATCCCTCAGCTTTTCAGTTTGGAGTGGCTCATTCTCACTGCCATAGTATTGGGGCTTTTACATCAGAAAATCTTTCCTTTCTCTCCACAGCTTCTGCAGAAAAAGACACCATCAAGAATATGTACTCCAAAGCCACGGATGCCTATGGGCTCTTGGGTGTGTTAAGATTAAACTTCGGTGAGTCAAAAATGTAAAACTTGAATTTTTCATTTGGGGCAGAGTAGTGTGCTGCTCTTGTAAGACTAGATCTTTGCAACAGGAACAGGGCTTATTTTTTTTCTATTTGTTTGTTTGGTTTGGTTTTTCCTTTGTGGAGTAACTTACAAGTTTGGAGCCCTCCCAGAAATGAGGGAGTGGACAAAAATAACTTCTGTTATAGCAATCCCTGTTCTTTGCAGTGTAGTTTCTCCCTTTCTTCTGTAGAACTTGGGAATGTGTTCTTGGCGTTGGTTCTTTTTGTACGTTTTTCAGGCAAACTGGGGTGGGCTTGTGTGCCTTTAGCACATAAACGAATCAACATCCTGCTCTGCTAAGATGCCTTCTTTTACCTGTGCCCTTTCTTGTTTTGCAGGAGACACACTGTTACATTATCTGTTTCTGGTGACAGGATGTATGTCTGTGGGAAAGATTCAGGACTCTGAAGTTTCGTGAGTTACCTCCACCAAGTTGGTGTCGTGGAGAGCTGACCCAACAGACGAGGATCGTATTTCAGAAGTGCGCAAAGTGTTGAACTCTGGGAACTTTTATTTTGTGTGGTCTGCAACCGGTGCCAGCTTGGACCTGAGTCTCAGTGCTCACCGCAGCATGCAGGAGCAGAGCACTGACAGTAGGTTCTTCTGGTGAGTTCAGAATTGCTTCAGCAGGCCTGAGTAATTCATAGAGCAATGAATTATTCTACACACTAATGCCTGGCAAGTTTTTATCCTCACCTTTCCCACCTCTTGCATGTACACCTTTCTCCCACAAATCTTGAGGAGATAGAATAGCATTACTTGAACTCTAAGAGCAGAAGTATGTTACTAATGACAGGATGTTTTTGTGACTGCTTGGGAGTTTTTTCATTGGAAGACAGAGATTTTTCACTGCTTATATTGTATTTTCATCTGAATATCTCCTGTGATGTTGTGTTTCAGTTTTGGTCTCAATTCTTTGTCAGTTGTGACAGTTTTTTGAATGGATGTGATTATGAAGCTTCAAAGAAAAAGAAAGTAATGTTTTTTAGAACATTCTGGATTCTAAAATGGTGTGGTGTTTATAGATAGATTCCAAGAGGGTTTCCAACATACGAAAGCACTTCAATAGTTTTGTTACTCAGAAAATTGAGATATTGCTGGTTTTGTTGAGACAGCAGGTAGGCTCTGCTACAAAGTGGACTTTGCTTGGCTGCTGCACTCACTAGCTTTTACTGGATATTTTTGAATAAAGTACAGGTTTTCACAAAAAGAGTTTTTGGTGAGAGGAATACTATCACCAAATTGGCTGTTTGCGCCAATCAGCAGCTTAAATAATGCCAGTAATGCACACTGACATGTCAGAATTTCTATTCCCTTCAGCTGTGGACACCACTGAAGGCCCAGGCTGAAAATTGCAAGGCTCGGAGCTCTTTTTCTCTTTCTCATGCTGGGAAAACCTTTTCCCAGGCTGAGACAGCTTCTCAGCTCCGGCCCGAGCCTTTCCCAGGATGATAACAGTTGGGAAAAACAGAAAGGAATTCATAATAAGATTAACACTTGGCATTCACTGAGAAACAGCTCTCATGGTTTGTGAAAAAGTTTGTTTTCTTCTATTGTCCAATGGACTGCTGTCCTGTTCGCGGCTTGCGAACCACACTATAAATGTAGTTCACTTTTTCAATAAATCGCTTCTTTAGCCACAAAGCTAGAGAAGTCTTTGTCGTTATTTTACGCGACTCCTAGCACGTACAGCAACATCCAGCCTCTGTTAAAAATGTTCTGTGTTTCCAGAAGTCTTGGAAGGGTGCTGAGGACTTGGCTTTACACACACTGTTAGAACCGGTGAAAAGGTACATCCGTCCCCCTCTTCTGGCCAAAATACACCAAACCAGCTCTGGCATATGAGCCGTTGCTTCTCTAGTCTTAGCTGCTATTTTGCTCAGGTAGAGGAATCTGATCAAAGTGAAGTATAAGAAAAAATTATGAATAAGCTCAGGTCTTCAGAAACACTACTTCCTTGATGTAGGTTTACAGGGGTTGTAGAAACCTTGCTGTTTGTCGATGCATCTGGAAAAAGACTTGGCTCTTTATTCATCAGTCAGTACTTCAAGGCTTGAGAAATGATGCCTGTTGACCCTGTCCAAAGAAGCTGGACTGATTCTGACCCCTGTTGTAAAACTTCTGAAGTTACCAAATTCTGTTTTCTTCAGTAAGAACCAGTCCTCACAGGAGGTAGGTGGAATGTCCAGATTCCAAGATCTAACAATGTAACCACTACAAATCAAGAACCGGAAGTGTTCTGCATATGCACTTCAGTGATCTTCCTGGGGATTTTTCTGTGCCAAACATCCAAGCTCAGAGTGCCCAGGGAAAGAATATTGTTTGCTTTCAGTGTCCTATTATAATGCACCTGTATACTCTAGGTTTAGGATGAAAAGGCTGAAATTATAGAGCTTCCACCGTTATAGTGAATATGCTGTTTGCAATTCCAGAAGAATTTTCTGGGCAGAGACACAACCAGCCATCTTCCTGGAGTTTGCTTTTCTTTGCTGTGCAGAAAACTTTGCCCCCTTTTCATACAAGTGAATGTTTCTGAAGAAGATCAAAAGCCAAGCCCCACTAGAACGAGGCAAACAAAAAATTTCCCAAAACCCAAACTTCAGTCTTACTTAATACAGCATTGATTAGTGCTGCTAAATGCACAGGTACTTTCAAACTGTGATCTTCCTTTCATGTGAACAGTAATTGCTATAAAGTACCAGCATTTAGCCCTGAAATTGGTGTTTAAAGAAATTTGAGAACCAGTTGGCTGGGAATGTATTCCTGGAAGCCTGTCTGGTGAGTGGCATAGGGTTAGGGTTAGGTGACATATAATGAAAGTATTCTATGTATATTGGTAAGAATTTCTTTTCTAGCTTTATTCTGTGGTGGTGTGAGATTGAATGGTGCTTTACCCTCTACAAAAAGTAACCCTGTCATTGGAATTGTCTTGCTTTCCCAGAGTCTGTAATCTTTGGCATCTCAAAACAAGGCTGAACTGAGAAGTATAAACAAGCTTGGAGTGTTGTTTTTTTGGTGGGTGACAGGCAAAGGCTGTAAGGGTTATTATTTTAAGGTTGTTGAAATTCATAGCTTCACTTCATCTTATTGTGCTCTTTGCTATTTCAGGGACATTTAAATGAAAGTTATGTCACAAAACTGTAACATGCCTATTTTCCTGATCTTGTGTTAGTAGGTGCAAAATGTAAGGAGTCAGTAGTTGGCTTAACAGTTGGAGCTGAATTGTAATTCCTTGTGGTTATTTGGTGGTTGTTTTCTCCCTGATAGGAGCCAGTCAGTGCATTTCCATCTGAAGCACTACGGTGTGAGCTGTGATGACTGCTGTTGCGCCTCGTGTGGAGGAGTGGAGATCAGGACAATTGATGCAGCTCACAAGCAGGCAAAGGCTTGTCTCATTTCACACTAAGCTGTGAACAGGCTGGCATGCGATTCAATGTTCGGGGAACAAATTATGATGGTCACGTTGCCAATTTTGTTGAAACAGAGCAGGTATGTTACACTCCAGTGCCTATAGCTTGGCTGACAAGCCAATGTAAGCCCCTGTGTGGTTAGATTTTTGCTCTGAATCCACAAATCACAAGTCAAGTCTGCCAGCAGCAGATATTGGAATAGTTTCTTTGATGCTAAATTAGGAAGCTAAGTAGGTTATGTAATTTGATGATCCTGGTTTTTAGTGTGGC
>JANRMJ010000054.1:44663-111357 GCA_025584955.1 Alethe diademata | reverse complement strand
TTATAGATCTCTGAATCAGAGGAAAGATGCCCATAGAAGGTTGAACTCAAGAATAAAGCTGACTGAGTTAGCTCAAGGGTTTTATCTTGTGTCCAGTCTCACTTAATGAGTGAGAAGCTCACTTTGAATGCATTGAATATATTAAGGACTTGGGTTTGTTTTGTTTTGTTTTGTTTTTTATTTCTTAATCCTATTTATTTGAGTGGGCATCTTGTGTCAGCTTTTCCCTGGAAGTGTTCAAGACCAGGTTGGATGGCACCCTGAGCAACCTGGTTAGTGAATGGCATCCCTGCCCACGGCAAGGGGTTGGAACTGGGGGATCTTCAGGTCCTTTCCAATCCAAACCAGTGTGTGTCTGTGAATTTGTGAGGACATTTGGCATGTTCAGGTAGATAAAATGTAAACCTGAATTCCCAACTTTTGCTGACACAGGAACAACCAAGCACCAGATTAAAATGCTGTGTTACAGCATCAGTGTTCTGGGTGACCTCCAGCTGGTAATGACATCGAAGGAGCAGTAGGTTCTTCATAAGCCTGGGCTTAAAGATAAAACTGCTGGTGTACTTCTGTTCATTGATAATTGTCTGGGTTGCTATTTAGTCAGTGTTAAATGTTTTCAGCAGACAAAATGTGGAGAGGAATGCACTTTAACAAATAACAGGTTGTTTTGGTTTGTTGTGTTTATTTTTTTTATTTGGAGGTGTTTATACAGGTGATCAGTGTTGGAATAGAGAATTCTGATTAGTTTAGAGCTGTTTCCCATGTTTCTGTCTTGCTTTTTACAGATTTTTAGGGGATTTCTGGAAGGGAAGATCAATTTTGCCCCTACATACAAATATGATCTGTTCTCTGACGACTACGACACCAGTGAGAAGTGCCGCACACCGGCGTGGACAGACCGGATCCTCTGGAGGAGAAGGAAATGGCCCTTTGACCGATCAGGTCAGTGTCTGCAGTGTTATTTAGGTGACTTAGAGGATCTGTTTAGTGATGTTCACAGTGCCAGTGCTGCTGAGCTCCTGTCTCTGGCTTGGTAGGAGACAGAACGCCCATCACGGACCTTCAGTAAACACAGTGAGGCTGAGGAAAGGGCCACGAGTCAGATCCCAGTTCCTGATATTTGAGGAGTGGAAAAGGAACTTTGGGGGGGAAGGGATCTGTAGGACACTCAGATTTACTTTCTATGTTTTTTCTTTTTACAAATAGCACATCCTTGCAATCACTGTGTTTTCCCTCTTTTGTTTTCATTGCTGGTCGTAGCTGAAGACCTGGATCTGCTGAATGCAAGTTTTCACAGTGACACGAATGTCCCTTATACATGGAATCCTGGCACTTTGTTGCACTATGGAAGAGCAGAACTGAAAACATCTGATCATAGGTTCCAGTTCAATTTTATACATTACTTGCTAAGATTTAGTCTTCATGCTGTGTAATTTGTTGCTCAGATACTCTGCTAACTGGATTTTCTTGTCTTATTTTTTCCAAGGCCCGTGGTTGCACTGATTGACATTGACATATTTGAAATTGAAGCAGAAGAGAGACAAAAAGTGTATAAGGAGGTGATTGCAATGCAAGGACCACCTGATGGTACTGTGATGGTGTCCATCAGAAGTTCTTCAGCAGAAGAAAACTATTTTGATGATAACTTGATTGATGATCTTCTTCAAAAATTTGCAAGCTATGGTGAAGTTATACTTATAAGGTTAAAAGAAAAACTTCTTGCTTTTAATGTTTTATTATAGAATAATGGAATTGTTTGGGTTGAAAGGGATCATCCAGTCCCAATTGCTCCCATGGGGACACTTTCCACTGTCCCAGGATGCTCCAAGCTGGCCTTGGGCACTGCCAGGGATCCAGGGGCAGCCACAGCTGCTCTGGGCACCCTGTGCCAGGGTCTCCCCACCCTCCCAGGGAACAATTTCTCCCCAGTATCCCATCTTATCTTCCGGCAGTGAGAAGCCGTTTCCCCCCTTGTCCTGTCTGGACTTGGACCTGCTGGGGCAAGTCCAAAATTCATTGTTCCCACCAATTTCCTAAATAAAGTTATTTCCTTACCTAGCTTTTCAGTTAGAATCCATTTCATTTATAATGTTTGAATTTCAACTTAAATGTCTTTAGCATTCATTTTACATACCTCTGTGTCTGTTTTCAGACATGATTTTTCCAGATACTGTTATTTTTGGGAATTTTATACAGATTTTGTGTTCTAGAATTAGGTTAGTAGTTTTAAATGAACTGAAAATGAGGATGTTGCATTTTTACTAGGCTGGCAATTGTACACATAAGTGTTGTGGTATTTTGTTCGTTATTGTTTCCAATGAACTTTGCAGGTTTGTGGAAGACAAGATGTGGGTAACATTTTTGGAAGGAAGCTCTGCTCTGAATGTTATGAATTTGAATGGTATTGAGGTAATGTAGAAATGACTGAACCTTTGTATAGCAAGTCTTCTTGAGTGAAGTCTTCTTGGATTTTTTGTTTGTCTATGATTCCTACAAGTTTTTTCTGTTCCGTACTAGACTGGTGCATCTTTTTTTTTCTTTTTTCTTTTGACACCCACTTTTCCAGTATGTTGAGTTTAAAAAGCCATATAAAAGAAGTATCAAACTTACTTTCTTTTTAGGAGGAGTATTGTTAGAGAAATTAAGATCTCCTACTGAGAGGTATCTTCATCCAATGAGGGGTTTGGGGTTTTTTTATGATTTAAAAAGCAGAGTTTATTTTCCTGAATGAACCAGTTTAAAATCTTTATAGCCTCCAGTTATTAAAAATTTAGCACTTCTGTACTGCAAACTCTGAAAAAAGTTCAAAATTTGAGCTTGTATTGACTTCTATGGGGTCAGTATTTAATTTCTGTGAAAATTAAAGGTCTAATGTTCAGATTGTTACTAGTCTGTGGCTGTTAGGACTTAGAATATGTGATGTTTACAGATGGATCCTTGAATCTGCTCAGATGTCACTGGCACTTCAGACAAGAAAGGGGCTCTGGGTAGAATGGCAGTTTGCAGAATGAGGAGCTGCTCTGTGGCAGCCTCTAAAAATGACTTTATCCATGTAGTTTACAAGCAAGTCTATTTTTCTTTTTAAATAGTAGTGTTTCTGTCAGACTAAAGGAACCAGAAACTTCCTGATTAACTGAAAAGAAGAACCTGAGTTGCTAGTTTTTCTGCCAAAAAAAAAAAATTTAAATGGTTGTCATGGACAGTTTAAATTACATTAATGCAGTTACTTACCAAAATGAAGTGAAAATCAGAACAACTTTTGTGTAGTCGCAGAAATTCCAATAACCTTATTTGTGATATGTTCAGGAATTATTCTTTTTTTTTAATCTAAAATGCTGAGCTTTAATATTCCTACTCTTCATGACTTCTGTTTTGTGCCCGCCTTTTTTGGCAATTCAGCTACAAGGAAAGATTATAAACATCAGTTTGAAAAATCCAGATTGGATCAGAAGTTTGGAAGATGAAATGAATCTAGAGAAGATTACTATTGGGCTGCCTTCATCAACAAGCTCCACTTTGCTTTGTGAAGATGCTGAGGTTACTGCAGACTATGATATGGAAGGTTTGTTGAGATAAAGCATTCCTTACTTTGAAATGCTTACAGTCCTAAATAATGTGGTTAATTTAATGCATATGCAAATACATAACAAGTTTATGCCTATCTAAAACAGATTAGAAATCACATTATTTCCAACAGTATCTCAGCAATGTGCTTCACTCTCGTCTACATTTAAATACATTCTAAATTGACAGTTTACTCTTCTGAAGGACATCCATGTTGAGCCTTTTATTTTAAACACCATTCCACCTTTTCCAAGCAGAAGTTATTACAAATACCAGATACCTTGAAATCCTCTGCCCAGCCTTCTGAAGAACAGGTGAAGCTTGCCATGTTGCAAAACAAGGAAATAACCTGTAAAGCAAATTGTTTCTTAGATTAATCAGCTTCACAGTTGCCACACTGTTAAAATTATGTTTAATATATGTCTATGATATATATTAATCATTTGAAGTATTTTCAACTGATTTGAATACCTTTGTATTCTTCACATGGAATTTTGGGATGCAAGAATTGTGCTTTGGTTGCTGAGCTAATTCCTTGCAACTTTGGGCCTTTTCTAGCATAAAATCCCATGCCCAGAATCAGTTTGTATGTGCTTTTCTGCTCTGGGGCTTGTTCTTTAGGAGACGTCGATGACTACAGTGCTGAAGTAGAAGAAATCCTTCCCCAGCACCTGCAGCCAGCATCAGGCTCAGGGCTGGGCACGTCCCCGAGCTCTTCGCCGCGTTCCAGCCCCTGCCAGTCCCCCACGCTGTCGGATGGACCCGCGCTGCCAGCGAGACCCAGCCGGGCCCCAGGAAGAGCCCCTGGCCCTCCCATTCCCACACACGGTGAGCACTGCACAGCTCCAGGGTCTCAGGGGCTGCCGTGCCCGAGCTGTGCTGCACCGTGTCTGGAGGGTGCTGCTTCATCCCGCTCACACTCAGCATACAGCCCCTGGCAATCCCTCCTCCTGTCAGCTCCCAGACAGAAACTGTCGCCAGTGCATTTGTAAATTGGGAGCATAATATGAAAACTTCTGTTTCAACACAGCCTTTTTTTGAATGCTGAAGTGAACATGTGAACGCCATGATGGCATTTGGAATGGCTTCTAATTGAGTTTGTTTTAGCTGCTCAAATGCCTTGAGAATTCCCTTTGTAGCATTTTTTCCAGAGAACTTAGTTCACAGGTAAGGGTCAAAATCAAAATCTGGAATGCTGCTATTGGTAAGATCGTTCAGGATTTCATGAAAAACATAAATTTATTAAAACACATGAGGCAAATGTTTTGGCTTAGAAAATTGCTTCTTTTCATCGCTGGTTCGTTCCTCTTGTTTTCCGTCTCTCAGAAACTCCTGGATCGTTGTTTCCAAGGCTGGGATCTGACTGTCCTCTCTGTGAGGAAAAACTTGCTATTCGAAAAGCCTTGCTGGGATTAGAATATCCAAGATTTATTAATGTTTGTGTTGTTTTCTGTCGCCCCCTTCAGCCGAATTCCAGGCTGGTGGCCAGCAGAAGGAGCCTCCCCAGAGCCTGGAGCCAAAGCGCCCGCCACCCCCTCGCCCCGTGGCTCCTCCTGCCCGTCCTGCTCCTCCACAGCGGCCACCTCCACCCTCAGGTAATGGGGCACCTTGGCAGGGGCTCACAGTGCTTGCTTTCAGGTCTCTGAGATGAACTTGAAAGTGCAAGCCCAAACTGCATATTGCACCTGGGGCTCACTGGTTTTTAACTGAAGTATTTCATTGCTACATTTAAAAGCAATAACGGCATGGGAAATAACAGCTTTTTTACCATTTAAATATTATTAGTGAATAAATTTATAAAAACTTATTTTCAGTTTTAAAAATGTGAAATTTTACAGCAATTTCTACTCAACATTTTCATTTTCTATAGCATCTGTTTTAAAATAAAATAGAATTAAACTTGTGCATTCATTGATTCATCGCTATTCCTTTAATTTTGGCATAAATATATATGCATTTTATCATGTCCAAGTTTCTAATGTAGACTTCATTTTGATCATCTGATGATATGAACAATTGAGCACTAAGAGAAACTGGATGTTCAGAAGCATTTGGGCAACACAGTTAATAACAAACTGACCCTTGTGATTTTTAACTTTCTCATTCTTTTTTTTCCCTTCTACTATACTGATATTTTTCATTATTGCTGCATTCATTTCTTAAATACTGTCAGGCGGTAGGAGTCCTGCACCTGCTAGAAAAGAATTTGGAGGTAATGATTTTAATTGTTTTTGAATATGACTGCATAGCAAAACTGCCATGAGGATCTGTTGTGACAATACTTGACATGATGATTTCCAAAGGTATAAAAATGGGCAATTCTCAAAGTTATAAAACTGGATAGTTCATTTCTTTCTTCCGCCTCTGAGCTACGTTTGACTTTTCAGTGAAATAGTCTTTCTCTGCAAGATGGTATTTTAAAGTCAGAGATGAAGGTTGTTCCAGGTTTTTATTATTTTATCCTGGGTGAATACATCCAGCTAACTTTTCTGTGAAGTGCTTCTTCAAAGTAGTCTTTGTCCTTCTCTGTCACACATTTTGCTGTCCTTTGCTGCTTGGACTTAAATCAGCTCATCAATACATGAGAGAGGGTGAGAATTGTTAGTGGCACTTCCAGGCACTGCCCCTCAGTGGGTAGGAAAGAGGAGGTTTTGACAAAATACTTCAAAGGTTTTGAGTAATCTCAGAAAATACATAACTATTTTACATAGTCTATAACTATATAGTCTCTAACTCTCAGCTTACTTTGGTGTCAGACAAAAATGTACTTGGCTCTTAGATACTGGTGAGACAAGGAAGTTTTTATGCCCGGTGTGTAATATTTGAAATGGGTTAAAGTGCAGAAGCTTTAGGAAGCAGCTGATAGACCACATTCAGCATAGATGAGATTTAATTCATTGTTCTTCAGTGCTGTGTAGTTTTCTGTGCACTTACACAATCCTGTTTGCCTGCTTTGTCTCAGTTGTTCAAAGACTAGTCTTTCCCAACATAGCTTCCCATAGAGCTGTAACTTGCATAAAACTTGCTTTTTATGCAGTCATTTGAGATTGAAGTATAGTTTTTCATATATTATTCCAACCTAAAGCTCTCCACTTTTTTTCTGCTCTCCATTTTCCACTCATGGTGTACATGTGTAAGCATAAATACACATGCTTATCACAGGTGTCTGAGCTTAGCTCAAGCAAGTTAGTATGGGGCTAGAACCAAAATGAATGTCCTTATGTGTTACTTTAGTGGGAAAAGGGCACCTGTTTCTCTTCCCTAGGAGGAAGGCTCCTAAAGCTCTGTGGAAATATCCCTGTATAGTGTGTAAGAGGAACAAACTTTGGGTTTAGACTTCCATGGCACATGCAGAGGGACATTAATCATGTCTTTAAAATGTTGTGCCTTTTAAATGTTACTTTTTTTGCCTCACATGTTTTTGACCTTTTCCCCCCCCACCCCCAAGTGCTTCAGTCCCTTCAATGGCCATGGCACTTTTCCTAATGGCTCAGTATGCTTTGAAGATGAGAAAAGTATTTGGGCATCTAAGGGTTTCAGTTTGGTAATATTTTATATCAGAAGTAACTCAGAATTCAGGTGAACAAGCCTCTGTACTCATTGCAGGGCTTTACAGTAAAGTGTAGACCTTTTGTATGCTAATACAAAAAGAATTTCACTGAGGATTCTGTAAGCTCCAGTTGTTTATAGTTAAAAATTAAAATGTTGCGCTCTGTTTACCCAATATCTTTTTAATATGTTACAGATGAAATTTTCAGAGAACATTAAAAACTAGAAAGGCTGCTAATTGTCAATTGAAGTTAATAAATAACAGTAGTGGGTTTTTTCCTTTAATATTAGTAGTCAGAGTTTTCCGACTGTTGTGGCCAAGGCTTTTTTCATTGGTTTAAACTGTTCTTTATTGTCTATAAGATGAAAATATTGTTATGCTGCCCTTTGTGGTAGCATTATCACAGCACGAGAACTTTACTTTCTGAGTACTGAAGAGTGTTACAAGGCAGTGAAATCTCAGGTGTTTACCCTCTGTGCCATTTCTCTGCCCCGTAGTGAGTATTTTTTCACTTGCCAGTTCCTCACGCCCGGAGCCTTGCTCTCTCTGCCTGGTGCACTGGCACAGGAACATGTGCCTGTCTCCCTGCTGTTGAAAGGAGCTGCCTTCAGGCCTCGTGCACAAAACGGGAACAGTGCAGTGGTATCGAGCAGTGCCCCACTCCTGTGCAGCTTCACTGCTGCTCCTCTCACCGAGTCATTCACGGTCAGAAACTTGTGATGGCAATTGGCAGAGCCCGGGTCTCAGCCAGAACAGATGACACGTGCTGGGATTTAGCATCTTTAGCAGATGTTCAGCCAAAGCAGAGATCTGACATTTCTGGAGACAGTCCCCTTTCAGCCTCATGTGCTGCCTTCACTCTGCCCACTCTGTGACAGAACTCACAGATCACAGAGAGCTCCTGGGCAGATCTCACATGTTGGCACATGGTGAGAAAGCAGAAGGCTGTGTCATAGCTAAGGGATGCCTTCAAGATTTCCATCATATCTGTGTCCTGCCATGTTTTTGCTATACCACTTTAGGAACCCAGTATATGCTTGATTATATTGCAGGAATTAAATAATTCAGCATGGTTACCCATGGTTTTCTCTCAATCTGAACTGTTAAACCAATTGGTACGGCTGTCCCAAGTGCACAGTGCTGTGTGGAGGCACCTTAGTAATACAGTTCTTCAGGGTACAATACCTTATACAAAGTGGGAAGCATTGCTTTCATCAAATTTTTTATTGAGATGTACCATGGCAAACAGACTACTCAGTGTTCTGAATGCCGGGGATCTGGCTTCATGTTGCAGGGTGTAAGTGCTGTGCTCATTTATTCCCCAGTCTTTGAGTACAGGTCTGTGCTCTGCTTCATGAGAGGTTCAGGACCAGCATGTCAGATCACAATGGATAGCCAAAAGTTAGTGGAGAGTGAACATTTTGAAGGAATGAAATTCTCTTTCAACTGTAATGTAAAATTAAAATAATAGATGTTATTAAACATGATTGTACTTGATGATTTGTCATTCAAACCAGTCTGTTTCCCCATGCTGCTACAAACAGTTATTTCCTGCAGGTGACTGTAATCTAGAGTTAAATGTGTAAAGCTGCCTTGTGGCTTTCTGTTTTTTCTTTCTCAATCTGCTACTTTTCTTATGCAATGTACAGCTTCTCTTCTTTCTCTGAAAAGGTCTTGGAGCTCCTCCCAGTCCTGGGGTAGCTAGGAGAGAAGTAGAAGGTAACAGAACAATTTTTGTATTCTAGAAATGGGTTTCTAATTTAACACCTGAGTAATATTATTGCCCTTGTGATACTAAAGGTGACTTCATGAAGGTATTTATCATGTGGGATCTTTCTTCTTTTATTTAGCATAGCTTTCACCCAGCCAGCTTACTTTCTGGTTTTCAGTGGTGGTGGGAATTGTTACAGGAGGCATTTATGAAAAGTGAAGTGAAAACTTCGAGTGCCCTAATTAAAAATGCTTTTAAGGCTGACCCTCAGAGGAAGCTGTAGCTGACTGGTCATCAGAATGATTATTATACCTGTAATTAAATCAGGAATCTAGGGAGCCTGGCTTTTCATAAAGGACTGCATACGTTCATATATTCTGGGGAGAAAAACTTCTGGGGCAGTCTGATAGCTGGAAGCTGATTTGATCAATTGTGTGATGCACCACAGAGTTCCTTCCACTTACTGTCACTGACAAGGTAACTTTGCCTTCCGGGGAAGTAAGCAGCAGAAACTCAAGCCAGAATCCTAAGCCTCCTGGCCTGTTAGAAATTGTGCACTTGTCTGAGCTGAAGGTAATTTTCTCATCTGTTGCACTACCCAGTTTGAATGTTGTGTCTGAGGTTGCCATCAGCGTGGCTATGGCAAAACTGGTGCTCTAACAGGTTTATCCCAGAAATGCAGAGAGTGGGCTCAGGAACTGTTACGTCAGTTCTCTTTGTTTTAACCTCTGCTGGTGGAATAGCTACAGAATAAACCACAGAACAAAACAGCTTCCAACAAGATTGAGAACTCAGGGTACCTGTGCAACTGGATGTCTTTAGCTTGCAACAAATAAAAAAGGGTCCAATTACTTTGTGTGTGCCATGGGGTAGGAGTGTATTAGTGACAGCTGCTGGATATGTAAAAAATTTGAAATAATCATGGCTATCTACTTGCTTCCATTCTCTCTAGTAGTAATGTAACACCATCTAACACCCATATGTGGCTTATCTAACACAGACAATCTAATTTTCTTTTCCATGCGTCAAAGCACAAAAAAGCCCTGGAACACAAAGAAAAGATACCTTAGGTAATAAATAGATTCTTTGTACTAATTATAATAGAGACAGAAGTTGATTTTGACGTAAGTGCTAAGTTAATAATCTCTGATGTCTGTTACAGTTCGTAATCAGCCTCCACACTCCGCGGGTACAACCAGACCGGTAGGTATTGTTTTAAAATCATTCTCCTGTGAGTGTCTGCTCTTTATTACATCAACGTTTCTGCTAGTCATAACAGATAAGAGATCTGCATAGTTGACTGGTCAGTCTACAGCTTCTATGAGTTAATTATCTCAGTAATTCTTGTCTATTGACTAAAAATACTATGGGGAGAAAAAACCTACCATGTGTATACACACTGGATGTGACTTGATTGTTTTGCACTCTGCAATCACATAATAGGCTCCCAAATACACATTTTACATCTCCTTTCAAACAAATGCAAAGTTACTCCTTGTATTTGATGTCCTTACTGTCCTTACTGATTTGGTGTGACAAATGGCCTTATCTTCTGAACTAGAGCGTAAATCCTGATGGCAGTTAATTGCTTACAGGCAATTAATGGATTAAGCAATTAATTGATATCTCATGATAACTTGATGTTTTGTGGAGTTTTGTACCTTGTTTTAGAGAAAAATTTTCATAAAGGTCTTCTTATAAAAATGAAACATTCAACTGTTGCAGCAAATATTAGTACTGTGTTTCATTCCTTTATTTGTGGAACTGAACTGAAGGAAGGGAATGAAGGGATTTATGGGCATTTATTCAAATGTTTCACTCCACACAGGAGATAAAATATATCTGCCTAATTTTTCTTAATAGTAGCAAGTAAGAGCCTGGTGTGAGGGGAAAGTGTTTTAATAGCTACAGGTCTTCTTAAAGAATTACTGAGTAATGGGGTTGTCTGTTGATAATTCTTTGACTTTGCAGCATATTCCAGTACTGGAACTGCTGAAAAATGCTGTTGAAAGTCTCCATTGAAATAAATTTTATAAATTCATTTTTCTCAAAGATTGATTCTCACAATGAACAATTCATGTTCTTGGCTCTTCTTTTTTATTTTCCTGGAAATGTAAAATGTCCTCTTCTAAAATTTGGATAAAGAAGAGCTGGTATATATTGGAAAGGGTGCATTCATTTATCACTGTGTGCTTCCTTTTTTTTTTTTCTCCTCATAATCTGGAGCTAGCACAGGATTTGTCATTTCTAAATTACAAGAAAATCTGATGTGCAGAAGAGACTTCACCAGTGTCTTGGAACTGGCATAAGAGCAACATTTTTTGTCCATATTATCAAAACAGAAAAAGCAAAACAAACTGAAAAGGCTCCAAAACCCAAAAAGCCCAAATGTAGTAGAAGGCCTGAAAAAATCATCTCTTAAGATGCCTTAGCTCAAGCCTTGTTTGGATTTCCTAACTAACATTCCAGGACTTAAAGGCAGCTACAAGAAAAATGGAGAGGGGCTCTTTCCAAGGGTCCGGAGTGCCAGGCCAAGGGGGAATGGCTTCAAAGTGCCAGAGGGCAGGGCTGGATGGGATTTTGGGCAGGAATTGTTCCCAGGGAGGGAGGGCAGGCCCTGGCACAGGTGCCCAGAGCAGCTGGGGCTGCCCCTGGATCCCTGGCAGTGCCCCAGGCCAGGCTGGGCACTGGGGCTGGAGCAGCTGGGACAGTGGGAGGTGTTCCGGCCCATGGCAGGGGGTGGATGGGTTTTAAGGTCCATCCCAAATCAAACCACTCTGTGATGCTAGGCGTGTTTCTTGGCTTTGTCTCGGGTGATTTTTGATTTAATTTCATGGATTTCAGGACCAGAGACAGTAGCTACAGTGGGTGCTGCCTCCCACTGAGGGATCCTGAGGGCTGGTTGACACTTTGTTTCTCTTCTCTTCTTTTTTGATATATTTTTATATTTTTTAAAATACCTTTTGGTCTATAATCCAATCATCCTTCTGTCTACTATCAGAATATTCAAAGAAATAACAAAATGCATCTTGGCAATCTCAGATCTGACAGGAATTTATGAGGCCGGGTGGCTGGAAGAGTTCAGAAGGTTGGTAAATGGACTCAGTCAAGCATAAGGAGTCACGTGATGTACAAAGTCAGGGACATACATCTACTGAAACTAAGATCAAGAACAGTACTTTTTTTTATAGTGGTGAAGTTTCTTTGCTTGCTTCTAATTAATTTTTGTGTACAGTTGTTCAGTAGAGTTTGTTCTGAAAACCATCTCTAGAATGCCCTCTGGTACACAGCACTTTACAAGAAACAAATCTTACAAACTACCTTATCTCACAATCCTTTTTCCCTTGAACTCGGGCATTTTTATCCCAGGGCCTTTTATTCAGCTTTCGGTGTGGTGCTTGCAGTTTACTCTGCTTCAACTGTAATCTGGAATAGCTTCCTATGTCTCTTTAAATACTAATGTAGATTTTTAAATTTACATTCCCAGTATATTAACTCCTATTTCATCAACTTCAGGAATTCTTCAGCCTTCAGATGAGGCAGAATGTGTTTCATTAATGCTGTTTGTTGAGAAACAGGAAAACTCCAAATAAAGTAGTTGTTCTTGTTGATTTTGTTGCTTGCAATTCACAGACTCAGGCAAATTATCTTATTAATACTAGCAAAATAGCCACTGTTTGTAACATCATTGCACAGGTAAATATTTATGTAAAGTTGAAAACCATTGTAAAAATCCTTTGAATTGAAACATCATGTTTTGAAAATATGTTCTTTGTTCCTGCATGTGTGTAAAAATCGGTTCAGTGGCTGTTACCGAAGAATTTTTTTTTTTTTTTCATGGAATCGAGATTATCCTGGATCATTTAGCAGTAGATGACTACAGACCCAAAGTTGAACTAAAATGGTTTCTTTTTGCTTGCTTTGCTGTCAGACTGTTCCTCCTCGAGCTGGAGTTATCAGTGCCCCACAAAGCCATGTCCGTCCCTCGGGGACAAGAGCAGCACCTGAAAGTCAGACCAAACCAACTGAACCACCAAGGGGTAAGTTTGCTTTAGAAGTTAAATACAAATGTCTCTGTTCAGTCAAGCGCTACAGTCGATGGTTTGAATGCTTTGTTTTCAACAGATACCTCCACTTTTCACTAGAAATTAAGATTCTTGGATGTGATAGCATTTGGCAGTTTGTGTTAAGCATCCACAAGTGTTGCAGACCCTTTCTAGATGCTAATCTCAAGGTCACATGAAATGTTGACCTCTAGATTTCATGGTATCAGAGAAAGTGTGCAAAGATTGCTGTGTTTGGTGTGAGCACACTGGTGGGTCCCATTCTGGCTGTTCATCACCCTGTGCATTGGTAGGTCTGTAATCATAAGATTTGGAATAGCATTTATGTCTGACTCTCAATGCAACTTCCAAAACTGACACTTTGAAAAACCTCTTGATCTTTGAGTATGAAAATATACATTTTATGATAGCATCTTCCAAAATACTTTTCAACACAACGGAAGCATGTTTAGGCGTGACGTGGCTTCTGGTTGTGTGTTTTGTGTAAAATCACAGCACGGTTTGTGTTGGAAGGGACCTTGAAGACCATTTGATTCCAAGCCCCTGCTTATGTGCAGGGCCACCTTCCACCATCCCAGGCTGCTCCAACCCCAATGTCCAGCCTGGCCTTGGACATTCCAGGGATCCAGGGGCAGCCCCAGCTGCTCTGGGCACCTGTGCCAGGGCCTGCCCACCCTCCCAGGGAACAATTCCTTCCCAATATCCCATCTAATGCTGCCCTCTGTCAGCTTAAACTTAAGTAACAGTTTTAATGGAGATCTGCTGAGTTTTTAATGGTTTCCAGTCCCTTTGCCATGAATACCTGCTCTTCTTACAGCCCCTTCTCTGCAGTTCTTTCTGGTGCTTCTCCATCCTGCCATCCTTAAGATTTGGTACAATTCCTTGCCATGAAAATCACTGCAAATGTACTTCCAGGCTCACCGTTGCTTCCTGAACCACTCAAGCCTCAGGCTGCTGGCCCTGCTCCTCCCAGCACTCCTGTGCTAAGGATGCAGGAGCCCCTGATCCCTGTGGCACCGCATCCATCTCAGGCCAGTGCCCCGCAAAGTCTGGAGCCCCCCCTGCCGCCACCTCGTAGCCGCTCATCTCACAGTTTGCCTTCTGATCCTGCTCCCTCCCAGCAGCAAGTAAGTAAAAACGCCCTTGTAGATACTTTCTTCCACTGTGTAAATTAGCACAGCTTGTACTGGATGCTGCAGACTTGTGGGGAACCCTTAAAGCAAGCCCAGAAACTAAAAGAAGGATCCAAAGATTGGATTCAGTGGTCACGGGGCTCTAGGAGAGTAATAATTGCTTATGTATTGTCCATTAATAACTAACATCTTAAATACTAAACATTGATTCAATTTAGGATTTCTATTGATGGCCTTACAACTTATGGACAGCTCATTCTTAAAATTATGTTGCCATTTGGCAACTTTGTAGGGGAAAGCACTCAATCTAAGTAATGTAATTTTATAATGATATGTGCATGACAAGCTGTATGATAAGTTGCTAGCACAGGTTTTAAATAGCTATTGCATGATGTGGTGCTTTATATTGGTGATCATTCATTGAAGGGAGATGATACTTATAAATAAGTTAATAAATTAAAGCAATATATTAATAAATACTTAAGAGAAATGGAATTTCTCTGTTCCCCAGTGTCACTTAAAATACAGAAACCTATCTACATAATGTGAAAATTTCAGTAACATTAACATTCTGTTCTCTGGGACCATTTAGACTGTTATGATAAAAAAAACCAACTTTTTCTAGGAAACGGCACAGTTTCTTAGTACTGCTTAAAAATGCAGAAGGAGGTTTTCAGTGCTGCTCAGGTTTTTCCCTTATGCCTGTATCTGAAGCCCTTTTTTGCTACGCTAGTTAATGCCTATTTTGTACTACAGTGAAGCAGCCAAATTCAGTCCTCAGTGAGCTTATTTTTGAATTGAAATTGAAAAAAAATCTTTAAATGCTTTTCCTTTCTTTCTACTGAACCTCTTTCTTTGCTTGTGAACTGCTTTTCTTTTTGGGAACTTAGACCAGAAACTGCAGTTTTATGAGGAAAGGTCTTTAAAGAAATACCAGGTCTTTTGAGAGGCAGTGAATTCCAAGCCCATCCTTCTATGCAAATCCTGACCGTGATATTGAAGAAACTGAATCTCTCCTTATAAAAATAATTGCTTGTACAGTGTGAATATTCAGGACTCTATACAATCCATACATTGAAAATGAGAATTAGTTATTGTAAATAGATCTTCTTGATTTGTCAAGGAAAGGAGATTCTAGAGTTCCACAGAATAGGAGGCATTGTGGTTTTTTCAGCTTGCAAAACTATTGCTATAGATGAGTTCCCAGAATGAGAGCTATGGGGTTTTTCATGGTAATAGATTACTAGAAGTATACCATCCCTGCGCAGATTCATGTCCTGAAAGTAGCACAATCAGCTGCACAATGAGTGTCCATATGGAAATATCATTAGAATGGACTTGAGTTGGTTTTTTGACTCTTAATGGTCGAGCTTGCAGTAGAAGAAAACAGAAATTGGAAATTTGGTGTCAGGTGTAGTAAATACTTGTGGTTTGTATTCATAGCTCAAAAAATGGCTTTGTGAAAACTTCTGAAAGTATTTTTAATGTGAGGTTGCTTTGTTACTTGGATTTTCTTCCTAATTTTCTTTCCTTTGATGTCTGTTTCTTTCACAAGCAGGAGCAACCATCAGGGTAACAGGTATCTGACTATTTACCAATCTTGTATGTGGTCTCCATCTATTCAAGCAGAAAAGATGTATGAATGTTGTTTTCATACATCTGCAGTCCCATCCCCATTAAGAACCACCTGTCTGCATCCATGGATTGACTGTCATAGCATAGTTTGCTTTTTCCTTTCATAGTGCATTTAAAAATGAGACTGCATTTATCAGGGCCAGAGCAACTATTTTGCGTCATCATCTTTCATGAAATAGTTGGACCCTCGCCTATGTTGCTTAGTCACTGCTGAGCCTCCTGATTTCGGTCTGTTCAGGGAAAAAAAGATCAGTGTTGGCAATAAATGTTCTCTTTAATGCAAATAAATCCTGATGCTATTGCACTGCCAATTTTTTTTTTCAAAATAAACCCCACAGATCACATTTCTCAAGGAGCAGAGAACTTACTGTGACCGAAAGTAAAACAAACTGTAAAAAATTTTAAAAACATTTGGTTTCAGAATTACTCAAAGCAAATTTTAACTTAGAATAAAGAGCAATTTGGATTCATAGTTTCTCTGGGATCACTTTTAAATGACCACAGGACTTAAACAGCTAGTGCCAGGCTGCATTTGATTTCTATTCCTTCTACAGTTTGGTTTTTCACATTTTCCCCTAAGTTACTCAATGCCTTTGTTTTAATATTATTCTGCAAAAAACTTCATCTAAAGACAGTCAGTTCAACTGTTTGGGTATATTAAATTTATTTGTTAAAATCATAAAATCTTTTTGTGACATTTGAATTCTTAGAAGCTATTTTAACTTAAGCTTAATTCATTTGATAAGGGGAAGCTCCAAACTCTTGTTTTGTCAGTGTGCATACTGAGCAAAGTAGATACTCCACCATTTTGGACAGTTTGTACAAGGTAAAAAAGTTGCATTGTTGCTTGAAACAGTGTATAAAAACAGGAATGTTTTGGTCTTAAAACCTGAGAAATTCTGTGGAGAAAACTGTTTTCTCCAAGGATAACTGGTTGTTTTAATTATGAAACCAGTGATTGCCCCTTTCCATGCCAGAAAGTATTGGAGATGCTTACAGATGCCTTTCTACATAGAAATGTCTGACTGCATATTCTAATAATACTAATGTTTCCTTTCATTGTGGTGCTTTAATGCTGCTTGTAACATCAGTATGATAAACTCCCAAGCAATGTGACCTGGAGCTTTTCATTTCATGGTCGTGCTGGGCTACCCCTCCCTTAGAATACAGTAGCATTTCCGAACATGTTCTTATCCAGCCTCACTTAGCTTCTGCTGGGATTGTGACCTGCCGGAGGTAGCCCCCAGCTGCGTCCGGAGGGGGGAGTGGTGTTCAATGACCTATTGGCTGTTTGTTAGGCAGGGGTGCAGGCTGTTGTTCCCGCTCTAGTTAAAATTGGGTTGAAGTTTCAGCGGAGGAGTGAGAAGGGGGCAGTAGGAGTAACACGGACCCAGCTGCATGGTTGCTGAGCGTGTTGTTTTCTTTGCAGCTGAATCCCAACAGGACATCTGACACTAACCCTGCACCCCAGCTCAGCAGTGACCCTTTCGAAGCCCTGTCATTTCAGCTGCTCGTGTCCAAGATGCAGATGTCTGTCCGAACATCACCTGCTCCAACCTTAAACCAGAAGGAGCTGACACAGTTGCCTTCAGCAAGGCAAAGAAATGCTGATAATTTGAATGCTGTAAATTGCATGCCAGCAATGCCTCCTGTTCCAACCTTTCACTCATCCTGGGAACATCACAGCTCTCCGAATCCACTTACTACTGGGCTGAACGGCTCAAATCCATTCATGGAGAGAGCTTCTAGTGCTGGAAACCCATTTAGGACGGAAACACGGGAGTCTGGGGTAACCTCACAGGTACAGGTAGGACCTGCTGGTTCCCACCCATTCCCTCCTCTGCCTGCCCCCAGCTGTAGCACACGCCAGCCTGCATTTCCTCTGGGTGCAGCTGAAAGCACATTTTGCTTGCGAAGTCAGTCTCTCAAGGTAGAAAACATCCAGCCCAAAGGGTGGGTGACATTTGATGAGGACGAGAACTTTAACACAAAGCTAAAGCCATCTGCGAGCGTTCCGGATTTTAAGCGACTCGGCTTCGGGAAGTCAGCTGGATGCCCAGGTTTGCTGGGAACTGAACAAAAGACTTTCCTCGGTTCAGACTTTAACTTTGATGGTGACTGGAATAAAAGTTCTACTGATTGCTTCTGTACAATGCCAGCAAGAAAACCACCTGCACCCCCCGTGCCATCCAGAGCAACCGGCAACAGGTCCCCTGCAGATGCCTTCCCCTCCCCGGCACCCAAGGTGTCACCAACTCCTGATTTTACAGAAAGATAGATAGAGATACAAAAGGCTATATTTGTTGCTACATTTATCCAGTAGAATAATTGGGCATTTGAGATTGTGTGCAATAATTAATGGTTAAATGCACTGAAAATTAACTCTGCTCATAAACAGCCACTTCTGCTTGTGTATAAATTTTGAATGTGTATATATGGTAGAGCACAAAAAATAGTCTGAAGTTTATTAAAATCTCAATGTAATAGTATTTGAGTAGACAAAAAGAGAAGGAAGGGTGAGCTACTGTCTCACTAAAACCTATCAGTCCTGGACACAGATTTTGCTTAGGGAGCTCTTTCCTTTCAGTTCTCCTTTGTGGAATTTGACAAGAAGAGGCTCCCTGCTGGTAGCCTCCCCCCTCCCTTTTGACTGTTTTGTTAGTTGATATTTATAAGTATTTACCAAAGAGCTGCCAAAGTTTGAGATTTGAATGTTGGCAAGTATCACTCAGAAGCTGTTTAATTTATAACAGAGGCTATGGATATTTGTAAGGCTTATATTTGAATTTGAGGCACAACAAAAATAGTTTACTTTCAAAATAGAAACAAAACTTTGCATATTAATATATTCAATTAATCTCCTGTGTCAGTACATTTCAGTTACTAAATCCTATTGTGACATACACTTGCCAGCACTAATTCAGAATAATTGTTCCATATCATCCATTTATTCATCACTATTTGAATTATACTTCTTTTTTTCACAAAAAAGCTGATACAACAAGCTTTTCCCTCAACCTCTGGAAAAAAGTCCCCTTGGCTTTTGAGATGCAAAACAGTATTTACCGGTTGCAGACTATGTAGTCTGCCAGCCAGGGGGTGAAACAACACACTTGGACTGTATTCAGAGTCGAGAAATATCCCAGGGAAGCACGCTTTTTACATCCTCACATGCTCTCACAACATGATCCATGAAATCATCACTGTTCCTTCGGACAGCCCCTGGTTAGCCACGAGCTGCAGCCGCCTAGAGGAGTGATAGTGAGTTTTCTATTGCGCTTCTTTCCCTTCGGCTCCTTCAAGTTGTACCTTGGGAACAGCAGTGCTACTGCTTGTGTTTCGGTGTGTGAGTTACCTTGTTCTGCTCTGTTGCTGCAAACATCTGTGTGATTGATGTTCTGGAATATTCTTACATTAGCAAACCAAATTCAGGCGGGAACTTTTGCTAGTGGGAGTAACGTGATAAATATGTTGTCGAATATTTAATTGCAGTGATTAAAAGCTATCTGTCTGAACTGTACATTGGTGTGTGACACCTCTGCACTTCACAGGAGTTTGGGGACCACAGGGAATGCTCCAAAATTCCTGTGTATATATATATATGTATATGTATATATGTATAGCTGTAGTAAGGCCCTGCCACGTGTTGACAGGAGCAGTGAGCAACAGCAGACACTCTAAGAGGATGGAACCCACTCCCCACGTGTCCCTGGACTCTATGTTCTGTCCCAGTGTTCCCGCTCACCTGTCCACAGCTGCATCCCCCGGGACACCCAGGTATGTGTGAAATTTCCTGCCCTTATAGTCTGGGTGGTCATTCTCTCTCCCTGTGCCCTCCTGTTACCAAATCCTCCTAAATCGTCAGTATAAATAAAACCCACTACAGCTGTCATTTAGTGTCAGCAAGTCACGTATTGCTTTATTCTTTAAATTTATTGGCCAGGGGCTGTGTGGCTGACAAAATTCCAGCATCCACACAGACACTGATACAAAACTTTTTCACTTATTTATACATTTTTATAAAACAAAGACATTCATGTTCATTGGTTCTAAATTACATCGTGACCTTTCATTAATTAGTATTCTGTCATTTACTGGTTGAGTTCTCTGTTCTTGTGCTAATTAGTCCATAATTTTAGTCTTTTTATGTCTTTCCCTTCAGTAGAGAATTTCCAGTGCACATAGTGAGTTTTTATCCGGTAGTTTTCTGTGGAGTGTCCTTGTGATACATAAATTTTGCATCTAGATGTCCAACCTCACCAATCCCTCTTTCTCTCCCGGGCTTTGTTCATTGAACATACCAGAATTAGCTTCTCAAAACGGAATGTTTCAGGACTTTTCCAAAATTGTCCCCACAACAGTAGCTTATAACAACTTTGCTAAATAGTGGCTGAGAGTAATATAAGACTAGGCCGCTATTTATAATTTATATTCGTGTGGGTGATGATTAATTAAAACAACTAATTTCAAAGGTAATTAAGCTCTAACTGCAGTTCTAGGCCGTTGCAGCGTGTCCGGCGCCGCGCAGGGCGCGCGGGCCCTTTAAGCGGCTCCCGTGCCCTCACGGGGGACCGGAAGTGGAGGCGGTCGCGGCAGCGGCGGCGGCGCCGTTGCGGCGGCACCGGAGCGTCCCGGCGGGTCCCGAAGGATCCCGGTGCTGCCGGCGGGGCCGGCAGCGGCCCCCCGCGCTCTCAGGGCCTCCCGAAGCGCCGGGCGCGGCCGGTCCCCGCGCTCCCTCCCTGCCGCCGGTATCCAGGGACTCGGCTCCGTTGCTGAGGGGCCGGCCCGGCGCGGCCATGGTGCGGCTGCACGTCAATCGCGGCGGCGAGAGCCAGTTTCTGCTGGAGGCGCCGGGCAGCGCCCGCCTGGCCGAGCTGGCGCCGCTCGCCGCCCGCATCCACAACGGGCGGCTGAAGGTGCAGCGCCTGTGCTCAGGTAGCGCTCGGGGCCGCGGGGGGCGGGCGCGGCCGCAGCAGCCGCCCGGGCAGAGGGAACGCGCGGCCTCGCGCTCGACGGGGCCGTGGTGGCACAGCGCAACCGCGTCCGTGCCCGCCTTCGGTGTTCCAGTGGGGGCACTGCACCGCGGTGACAACTCTAGCTGCGTGTGCCGATAGTCGCTGCCGGGAATCGCGCAATGGTTTGGTTTGGGAAGGTCCTTAAAGATCACGCAGTTCCACCCCCAGCCACGGGCACCTTCCACTAGCCCAGGTCGCTCCAAGCGCCGTCCTTGGAGCAGCCTGGCCTTGGGCAATTCCAGGGATCCAGGGGCAGCTACAGTTTCTCTGGGCACCCTGTGCCAGGGCCTCCCCATCCTCACGGGAAGCATTTCTCCTCAGTGTCCCATCTAACCCTACCCTCTGGCGGTTGGAAGCTCTTCCCCCTTGTCTTGTTGCTCTAGGCCCTTGTCCAAAATCCTTCAGGGCACTGTGAAGTGCTCCCTTGGGACCAGCAGTGCCCCAACGTGTCTGTGAGGTTATACGGGCCATCACCAGCATGCCCTGCCATGCAGTGGAGCCATTGACATGTCTGAATTAGTGCTGGGTTTACTTATGAGGCAGCTTTAAAAAACATTTCCCACTCCACCGTGGTGCTGTCAGAGCAGAGATTCCTGTCAGGTGAACCTGACCTGGGGCTGCAGCCCACCCACAGTGTTGGTGGGCTGTCTGAGGCCATACGGATGCTGCTCTGAAATTTAAAAAAACCTCACCAGGGAAATACCAAAAAGAAAAGTTTTATGGCCACTAAGTACCATGAGGGTTTGCATCCCTGCAGAGGCCATTAGTTATGTTGTTTTACAGGTATGTAAAATGTATAAATTTCAACATAATTACCCCATCTGTATCTATATATGTGTATTTATATCCCTTATTATTTATTCCCTGTACCTACTTGTTTAAAAACTGAAAGCTAGGGGCGAGGTTTACTTGCATGTATGTCATGTGAAAAGCTTTTGGAGATGGTCTGTAGTAACAGAGACTTTTAATCTTGTTCTCTAAACACTCTAAAGAGATGGAGGAGCTGGCAGAGCATGGTATTTCCTTACCTTACAATATGCAAGGACTGACAGATGAACAGATCAAAGAGCTGAAATTGAAGGATGAGTGGGCAGAGAAGTGTGTCCCAAGCGGTGGAAGCATCTTCAGGAAGGATGAAATGGGGCGAAGAAATGGGTTTGGTAAGTCAAATGTCAATGCTTGTTTCTTTCTATTCAGACACAGACAATCCATAATATAACAGGGAACAACAAATCCCTAATTTCAGAATGGAATAGCCAAACTATAAGTTCCACACACAGGAATTCTGTCTTGGGTTAGAATCCGGGGTAATGCTGATGAATAAGCCTAAAGAGCAGTATCTCCCTTCTGCACATAAACAATCACCAGGAGCAAGTTTGACTTTTCCAGTTTAGTTTACTCTCCCCATTTGTAAATGTACACTTGAGAGCTGTTCTTTCCAGGGCACTCCAAGATCCACTTACAGGTTGTTTTTCTATTATTTCTCCTTTTTTCATGTTGATTGGGACTCAGATTCACTGAGGGTGTGTTTGTAAGCCTTGTGATATTGACAGAGTTAGAATATTGGACAGTGTGTGTATGCAAGCCAAGTACCATCAAATGATCCACTCAAGTGGGACATAAGCTGGATGAGTATGTTTTAGCTGGGTTTTTGTTTTTGAGGACAGGTTTTTTTTATAGGAATTAAAATAGATAACTATGCTATGAAATGAGCAGTGTATTTGCAAAATTACCTTCACTGTAAGATTGAGATTTTTTAATTAGAAAAGAAAAACTGCAAGATGCCCAGTTAAAGCATGTCTGCCAGTACAGCAGTCCAGCAGGGAAGGAGCCTTGGTTTATTGTGGAGGGTATTACGGGATTATGGTTGTTGCTTTGTCCCAAATGAAGTTCCAGATCATAGAATCGTGGAATCACAGATTAGTTTGGGTTGGAAAGGACCTTAAAGCTCATCCACTTCCACTCCCCTGCCATGGGCAAGGACACCTTCTGCTAGGCGACATTGCTCCAAGCCCCGTCCTGCCTGGCCTGGGACACTTCCAGGGATGGGGCAAATACCACTCATGTCTTTGGGAAAAGTAAGTTTGTTTGTCCTGTGGAAAATACTGCTTGTTTCTGAAGGTAGTAAGAAGTGCAGGAGTGAACTGTCTAACTGGTAATAGGCTGCAGCTTGGTGTGTTTTTCCTGCTTTATGATTTAATACTGTTTCATTTGCTCATAGTAGAGTCTGGGCAGGATGTGTGCTTGGTTTCTTTACAGTAAGCATGGACAATGAAATATGTCTCTTACTTTTAGCTCCAAATGAAAAAATGCAGCAAGTTATAAAGAAGACAATAGAAGAAGCCAAGGCATTAATCTCTAAGGTAAGTTTCCTTAAGTGGCGCTTTCCTAGTAAGTGCTGTGGAGTTTGGCATCTTAAATAAAATCAGACTTTTTTGTAGTGTGAGGGCTGACAGTTGTTGAGAAATGCCGTGAAGTGATGTGAATAGTCTAATAAAACCTGACATTTTGGTTAATTATTTTCTTTAAGGCTTTTGGCAAGTGGTTCAACAGCTAAGGAATCGGATACTAAACTCCAAGGGAATGCTAGCAGCTGAGCCCATATGAAATGAGTAAATCACGTTCAGTTTTATCCTTGCAATTTGCTATTGATGTGTTCCTTGGGTGAATGCTTGTCGTGCTTTCTGGTGAAAAATTAACTGCATTCTGTACTCTTCTTGGAGTTAATGAAGCCTTTTGGCTTTCATGTGTAATTAATTGAAAAATGTGTTCTAATCTCTTAGATTATCACTGAATCACAGATGGTTTGGTTTGGAAGGGGCCTTAAAGCTCATCCAGTCCCACCCCACTGCCATGGGCAGGGACACCTTCCACTAGACTAGGTTGCTCAGATCTCAATCCAGCCTGGCCTTGAGCACTTCCAGGGTTGGGGCAGGGGTTAGGCCTTGGTTTGACAGGCACTTGGACTCATGCTCAGTCCTGCTGAGTGTGTGTTTAAAGACAAGCACAAGGTTTGCCCTGGTGGGACGGTGCTCTCAGGCATTCAGATTCACATTGCCAAATCTGTAGGTGCTCTGTGTTGTGTTTCAGCTTTTGTATGACTTTGAAACACGAATTTAGTGATATTTATGAATGGAGTTAAGGATAGTTTGAGAAGTGGTTTGTTTGGTTCACCACTTTATAATGCCAAAAAAGAAGAAATGTGCGTGTGTATTTGAGGTTGTGCTTGCCAGTTAACCAGGTTAAGAACGTCCACAAGGAGGTGGCATTCCCTTACCTTAGTACTTAAGAAAAGTTGTAGATCTGTGGGGAAGATGTTTATTTCTTTTCTTCCAGATGTGGGTTTGAAATGATCTCAAGTTCTTGGTCTTACAGATCTCTACATGAGCTGTGAAGTTTGCCTAGCTTTACACTTTGGCTCACATGTGCTCTATTTTTTTCTCAAGTTTTAAGACCCTTCTCCATCCCTTACTTGAATTTTGCTGGCTTGAATCATGTTCATGAATCACAAGTGCTTGGAGCCAAACCATCCCTGTCTGGTATCTGTGGTCATATGTGTCCTGTTTTGAGTCCTGTGTTCCACAGGCAGTTGTCTCCTGCACAGTTTAGTGAAGGTCTCCCTTTTTTGTTTCTTCCCCCACCCTACGTAAGCAGGCTAAACAGAGGGGCCAACGGTGAGCGGTGTACTCCCAAGTCAGTATTCCAAAGAGGAAATTTGCAGTCCTAATATCTTTGTGCGGCCTGTTAGCTCTGCTCAGATATCCCATCACTTAACCTTTGAACTGGCCACAAAGCAAAGTCTTTCTGCAGGTTTGCTTGTATTGCCAATGATCTCTGTCTGTATTTCAGAAACAAGTTCAGGCCAATGTGTGTGTTACTATGGAGACAGTGAAAGATGCACTGGAGCAGCTCCGAGGGGCTGTGATGATTGTGTATCCAATGGGATTGCCTCCACATGATCCAATTAGGATGGAGTTGGAAGACAAAGAAGACTTGTCAGGAACGCATGTATGCAGTAATGTATTCCCATTATATGTTGTCCTGGGTTAAACATGGGCTGTGCTGTTCTCCATCTTACCAATGAAGGTTGTTTTCATGGAGAATTTGTTGTCCAAAGTGCTTGTATTAGATCAAGATTGAATGGAATATAGATTAAAATGCCATAGACGAGGAGGAAGATGTAGAAGTACAGTGTAAAATTCCACTTCATGTTAGGAATTCTGGAAAGATTTTTTTTTTTCCCCAGAGAAAGAAATCTGGTTTTGAAAAAAAAAAAAAAAGAGAAAGAAACAACCCCAGCTCTTCACCTTATTTATTTTGTCACAGGCTGGAATTGAAGTTTTAAAAGAATCGGAAGCACAGTTATGGTGGGCAGGAAAGCAGTTGGAAGAAACAAAGTTGCTCTCTGACTATGTAGGCAAAAATGAGAAAACTACCATCATTGTCAAGATCCAGAAAGTGAGTATTGCTGGGAGATTGCTCTACAAGTTCCTCACCTTGGTTGTCTGTTCTCTGTGGACGAGAACTAGCCATAGGAGTATAAATTTGATTAGATTCGTTCCAGCTGGAGCATCTAAAAACTGTACATTTATTTTAAGGTTTGAATGGATTATACTCTGAGGGGGGTTTTTGTAATTCCTTGGCCTGTCATTTACATACTGTAGTTGGTATTTCTTGCTCCTTAGTATTTTTGTGAGGTGCAACAAGGAGGTATTCAAAGAATAGATGAAATGTAAACTGCAGAGTTGTATGGCAAATCTTGCCACCTGCAGTGGGTTCTGCGGTGCATCCCTGACAGGTAATTCAGGTGTTTTATGTGTTTGTCACTTAGAAGACCAGATTTGCTTTCTCTTTCCCCTCAGGGTCACTGGGAAGTGCTGTGGCATGCCAATAGCCACTGAAGTGTAGGCTCCCAGGAGTGTTGTCTGTTTAATTACTCGAAGGACTTTCTCATAGAGCAAGAGCAGTACAAGGGTTCCTCTCTGCCAAAACCACCTCAGACCCTGTTTGTTTTCGAGAGCACCCACCATCTCCATGCTGCATTTGCAGTTACTGACAGCAGGTGTTTTCTGCTTTGTCCGTCATTTCTTCCAGGAGCACAGTTGCCTGGATGAGAAATTTCCTTTCTTTTGTAGTGGTTTGTAACTCCCTTACTTTCCTGCTTTACTGAATCCTATGCCATCCTATGTCTGAATTAATTGGGGAGCTAAAGACATGGGCCCATCCTGAGATACCTAGAGTGGTCTTAAACAGATTTACTTTGTCTTTAAGAGCGGAAGTTTAGGTAAAATAGACTCAATCCTCTCTGCATCTTCCATCGATGTCCACAAAATTGACAGCATGATTCAGATACAGAGAAGGAAAAAAAAAACCTCACTTAAATAACCCTCACTTCCCTGTGAGGATGCTGAGGACCTGGCACAGGGTGCCCAGAGAAGCTGTGGCTGCCCCTGGATCCCTAAAAGTGTCCAAGGCCAGGTTGGACATTGGGGCTTGGAGCAATGTGGGCTAGTGGAAGGTGTCCCTGCCCGTGACAGGCACTTGGAATTAAATGATCTTCAAGGTCCCTTCCAACCCAAACCATTCTGTGATTCTATGAATGCAGCCACAGTTTCTCAGCATTTATTTTCCTGTCCTAAGGGACCTTATTAAATTCGAGCAATCCAGTTGTCTGAAGAAAGGTTTTTGATGTCTTTGTGTAGCAGCTTATCCTTTGTCTCACAAACGCCATCAGCAACATTTGCAATTTCCCTCTCAGAAAGGCCAAGGAGCTCCGGGGCGGGAGCCCGTGATCAGTCATGAAGAGCAAAAAGAGATGATGCTGTACTACTACAGGAAGCAGGAGGAGCTGAAGGTAGGTGTTCTGTGGTGCCTGAGAGCTGGGCTGCTCCAACAGAGCTCAGGCTGCGTCCCTCACCACCTCCCTTCCCTCTCTGCCACAGAAACTGGAGGAGGAGGACGACGACTCATTTCTAAATGCTGAGTGGGCAGACAACCATGCTCTGAAAAGGCAATTTCACGGTGTCAAAGACATCAAATGGGGTCCAAGATGAAGCTCTGCAAACCCCTTCTTAAGCTGCTCGGTTGATGCTCTTGTTTGCAGCAAGGAGTTGTTGTGTGTGGTAGATTATTCTGACAGCAGCTGAAATTGTCACTTCTGTGGCCTTAGATGTTCAATAAATCTTCATATTTCTCTGTGACTGCAGCAGCACTTTTCTCTGCAAAGAAATGAACAAATTCTCTTGAAGTTTGGTATTTTATTAGAAACTTGTAATTTGGATATGGAAATGTCAATCCGTTTCATAGATAAGAGATGTAGTAAGTATGCAGTGGAGTGTTTGGTGTTGTTTGGAGTGGTCTTTATACTCTCTTCTCATTCTTGCATTACTATTAGATGGTGTGCTCTGGAGAAGGTAATTTGTTTTATAGGAAATCAGTTTCCCCCAACTAATCCAGGGAGAACTTAGGTTTTTATGTGCTTGTTCACATTTCAACATAGCTGTTTCCAAACTGTCATTTTGAAATGAGTTAACCTCTTAACAATTGTTTAAAAGAAGTGGTTTTTATATAAACACTACTAACATCCTCGTGGAATGCTTCGTTTTCATTCTTCGGGTTTAGTTTTTCTTGCTGGTATGTAGAGGTTACCAGTAATTTGTATACTGTCGCAAAGTGTACAGTATCATTTGCATCCTTTGCAGGTAGATCGGATAAACCCAAGTTAATAGGACCAGTTCTCTTAGGATGGAAGTAAAAAAAGTCATCAAAATTTCTGTATTAGTATGCTTGAAGAGACACTGATCAAGTTGAAAGTCAAGTGTTTGCTGAACTTGCAGCTTGAAGATTGGATGCAGAAAAGATAATTAGTGTCTTTCAGTGAACTATTAATGATGGTTTTACTTCAATCACCTATTTTTTTACTTTTAGAGAAGTTTGGTGTCTGGCAGTTTTTCTGGAGTCTCAGCTTTACAGTAACATGACTTTAAAAAAAATACAAAACAGCGTTTTTGAGTTGAAAAACTTAAAATATTTTTTAATTTAAAATTTCTTTGGAATTATTTCACATGGCAAAAAAGGTTTTTAACAAAGCACTTTGTTCTACCACTTCCTAAGAGGAAAATCAGTGTCCTGGAGCTTATAATATTCTCATTTCCTCTCTGAAAGCGAGGGAAAAACAGGCATAGGAAATATTTGACACAGATTCTGCACCCCTTTGACTGCTGTTCTCTGCTGTAATTGGTGCTGGATTTTTTCTTTAGCTGAGCAGATTTTCCATAGCATTGATCTTTTTGGAATTCTCACAACTGTGTTTGTGGATCTGCTGGATTCATTTATTGTGGCTGAAGTGGAATGAACTCGCTGGGAAATGACTGAAGAGTACCGGAACCCAGGAAAGCCTGTAGGTATTTAACTATCCAAAGAGATAACGAGATAGAAACACTACACATAGGTTTGCAACTTTGCAAAAGCATTTTGTCTTTCTTTTAAACCACTTATTTCTGGAAGTTTGAGAGTAGCCATGCCCTTCCAAGGAGAAAAATATATTCTCTTTCAAAGGAGACACACAGCAGAACATTGCTAAAATTTTTCTTTCTATCAGCATATCTTCATATCAGCATCCTGATGAATGGAAGTGGTTTCCACACCTGGTTTCATTCCTTTTCTCCTTTTCATGGTTTTGCTTTCCCACATTGCTCCATTCTCTGCCTCACCCAGGATTGGGAAGGATTTATTGCTTCCTGCAACCTCACCCAGCATTCCTGGCAACAAACTTGAGGCTAATTTCAAGGCAGGAGTGCGACGTTCAAACAGCCACACCGGCACTGCGTGTTACCTTCCAGCAAGTTCAGATGAGGATGCTGGGTCATATAATTTCATGTGTGTCATGCTCACAGCCTTGTGTGGGGCACGAAACAAGTAGTCCGAACAACTTACAAGCTCTCCTTTGCAGTATTTTCTCCTTAGGCTGCTCTTCTGGGAAATTGCAGGGATTGTGCTGCTGAAACTCCATCCCACTGCCAGCCCTGAGTGTCCTTCCCACGGCATTGCTTCTGCTGTGTTGTGGCTCCCTCCCTGTGGCTACCTCAGCCCTCAGCCTGGAGAGATTCCAACTGTGGCACTTCAACTGCTGGTTTTTTCAGAGCTTGGGACAGCTAAAAGCATACCTCATTACTTCCCTGTTTTGTCTACTGGATACTTCGGGTGTCGTTTCAGAAAGATCCAAATAATTCCATGTCTGTTTATAAGGTTTTTCATTATATTCCTTATTTTCCTTATGTTTGTCTTCATTCTGACTCTCAGACTGCTGCGAGCAGTGTACGTTTGGAAATGAGGTGAGCCACTAATTGACGGCTTTTCCCAATTAGACCTGGAAAGTTTATGCAAAAAGAATAACATAGCAATCGAAATTCAGACTATAAATAGTTCAGTCAAAGGAACAGCTCCTGAGTGAAGCTTGACCTCCCAGCCTGGAGCAAAAGCTGCTTCCCCTGTCCTGCTGAGTTGCTCTTGGTGCTGGGGTTTGGACAGGGTTTGTCACTATGCTTGAGGATCCATTTAAACAGGTATGCATTATTATTTTTTTTTTCTTCTTCTCCCTCAAAGCACATGAAATGCTCCCCTCTTGGGAAGCAGCCACTTCAGTGGCACCTGCATGAATTTTTTACTGTCCGCCTGCCAGTGTATGGGAGGGAGAAAAATCAGGAGGGGTTCAGGTCGTCAGTTAAATCGCTATTTCAGTACAACAGGTCTTTTTCCTCTAGGATTGTAAAAGCAAGGAGAGGACTAGGAATTGGGAAAGGAGAAATGTTTTGCCCCAAGGAAGGGACTAACTTGTAAGCTGCAAACTGCTGGTTTCTGCTGACCTGCTGCCACTGCAGCTCTTTTGCTACCAGGAATGAGGAGCCTGGTTTCAGCTAGCAATCCCAACAAGGGGTGTCAGATGGCTGGATGTGTGGGTGAAGTGAACAAAGTGGGGAAGGGACCTGTGTGCCCAGTGGCCAGGAGCAAAGGCAATGGGCACAAAGTGAAACACAAGAGGGTCCCTCTGAACACCAGGGAGCACTTTGTCACTGTGGGGGTGGCCGAGCACTGGCACAGGTTGCCCATAAACGTGGAGTCCCACCTTTGGCTGGAGCAGGTGTTCTGCAGGGGGCCACCCCTAAGGGCATGCTCGCTTTACTTAGTCTTGAGCAAAATGAAGTTTGAAGGAAAAATAACTCCTGGCTTTTGTTAGGATGTCAGCTTATGGGCTGAAACCCCGCTGAGGCTTCCCACTAAAAAATGAGGGAAGAAAATGCAGAAATTTTAGTGACTATAAACATTAACTGTCAGACAGATAACTTCCAAAACAGATCAGCAGGAGATTAGCTGGCCCCAAGCTCTCCAGAAGGGAGTTTCACCAGGACTCAGTGTTTTGGGGAGGCCATGAGAGCGGGGACCCCTGGAGCCCCTGCTCTCAGCCCTGCAGGCCAGAGCCCAGCCCGCTCCAGTAAAAGGAAGATCAGGTTTTTTCCACTAGGTTCGTCAGCAGGAGGAATTGTTGGGGGTGTAGAGCAGTCCCTTTGTATCTGACTGGGAAATGGGTGGCACCTGCCCCATCAGTCAGGAGGAAGGAGTCAGCTTTGGCCCAGAGCCCTCCCCAAAGGCAAACTTGCCTTCTTCCAGCCTCAGGGCCAAGGCATGGGTTTCTCCAGCCCTAAACCTATGAACCAATATCGTGCATAGCACAGGCTATGATGACTTCCTGCTGGAAAGGGGAGAGCAGTGGCCCAGCGGGATTTCAGCCAGGCTCTTGGGCTGTGCACAGCCTCTCCTGCAGTTTCCCAGTGCTCTGGATGACCTCAACCTTCCATCCATCTCCTTAACCTCTCTTCCTTCCCCTGATAGGATGCTAATTGCTGGTGAGATTTTTCCAGTTGAACAGAGGATTGTGCCTTAGTCATCTGAGCAAGCTCCCTTCCTCCTTTAAAGTTTTTCCAGGATTAATTTGACTTTGTATCAGTAGGAAATGATGAGTCATGTCACTGTTTTCTTTCCAAGTGTTTCATACTATGCTCTACCTGGACACACAGCATCTGAGTGGGGAAGCACAGTGAACCCATGAAGTATTACCAATAGGAAGTGACATTTTTCCTCCTTTTGTTCGGTAAATTCCCTATGGGCTGCAGCTAAAATATTGGAGACATTTTTAAGACAGGAAGGCTGTAATTTCAGCTTAGATACATTACTGATTTTATTTTCTCTCCAACTGAAACCCAATCTGACTAGTCTTACAGTTTTCAAGTGAAGATTGGGAACTGATAAAAAATCCTGAGACTATGACCTGCGTTCAGGTGCCAGCTCTAATCCTGCTTTAGGATCAGAAAAATGAACCCAGTGTTTCCCTTAAGTAAAGTATTCTTAGCATGTGGCAATGTCAAGAGTCTTTTATGGAAGCAGCAGCCATTTTGGAGCTTGTCCTTCACAGATTTGCCAGCACAGGTGGCAGCAGGACTGCATCTTGAGCAGGTCTATTCTGATGGTTAAACACATCTGCTTAAATATTTTCTACTTTTTTTTTTAATCTTCCTAATCCATACCATGAGTTAAAACTGTAGAGTGTTTTTCACAGAAGGATTTATAGACAGTCAAGGGCATGAAAACCTCTTTTAGTTGCATATATTTATTTTTATTTTACAAATCATTATATTCACTGATACACATGTTCCTTCACAGAAGGTACATTCTTTTTTTTCTTTTTTTTAAAAAAGGGATAGGTGTCATCCAAAATAAGCCATTTATTGTTCATTAATATAAAATGTATTCATATTTCTAGGGGGTGTCATATCCAAACCACTGTTCATCCAGATTTCCTGTATGATCTGCTCCCTGCGCTCAATCCTTTCGGCCAGTTCCGCTGCCTCTGCTGAGTTATAACCCGAGTAAGAAGGTCTGTAAAGTCTGTCTGTCTCATCCTGGCTGTTTGAAAGGGAGGAATCCTCCCCCTCCTCTTCTTCCTCCTGTTCACTGGTCTGGTAGGCTCTGGCACTCTCTGGCACCAGCTGATCCCTCTTCCTGTGCAGTTTCTGGATGTCCCTGGGACATGACACGCAGATGACCAAGGCACATAGTGTGAGTATTAGTCCCACACAAACGCTGGACACAAACAGGAGAGCAGCTCTCTCAGGGTGATCTGCAGGCAAGAAAGCCAGGGCTTAATCACTTTACAAACTGCCAAGGCTGGTTACAAACTCCCAGCTGCCATTCCCACAGTGTTCTGTAGCCGTAGGGCACCCAAACCTCCCGACACTCACAGCCCACCCCTGCGAGCTCTGCCCCTCTCAACTGTTGGGCCAAAATCCAGTCTGGTTGTAACACTGTAAAATAACAATGTGGCCCCAGCCCTTTATGAGCACTTCAGTGCTGTTGTCAACCAGCTCCCAGAACTCTGCACACCTTGTTTGGTCATTCCAGCCATCCTGCCAAAACGAGCCTTGCCCTCACAAACAGGCAGGAGAAGAGTGGCTCTGGGCTCTGCAGGGCCTCGGCAGCAACTCCAGGCCAGGCTGCGTAGGGAGCACTTTTCTTCCTTTGCACTTAGTGTTGCTAAGTCACAAAACCTGCTTCATCTCACAGCAGAGGTGGCTGGGTTTGGGATGGCTTTTTGGCTTTTTTTGTTACTCCTTGATGATCCGTGTATGTATGCACCCCAACACTTCCAAAGACGGATGGCTCCAGTGCTCTCTCTCACATCACAGGTCAGGGCCAGGTTTTCAGAGTTACTGAACAACCAACAGTCCCCATCGAAAATTTAAAAATGTATTGGCTGCAGTTGCTAAGAGGGTTTGAATCCTTCAAGGCAAGGAATATTCCCTAAATATCAGTTATGCTGGGATTGTCCACAAGATTGTGATTATATTGTAATATCATTACCATAAACATGGGATTACTAGTTGTAATCAGAGTTGATCCTCCCTTTTCCCACAATGCCACGGTTTGGTGAGCCAAACAATCTCAGCCTCACTTTCCTACCTCTAATGTATGCAAATGTAGCCAGGTAGTTAGAGCTAACAATAGTTCCATCTTTCTTTGGAAGTCTCGATTCCCTTGGATCAAGGTCGACACCTGTGGCACGAGGAGGTAAAGCAAATTCAGTGAAGCTACTAAATTGATATTCACCCAGTAACTTCCCAGCCAACAAGTCCGCCCAAAACACAGGCAGGCCGGTGCCGTGCTGAAGGAGCTGCAGAACACTAGACCAAACAATGGTTGGTAAGTTAAATTAAATATAATTAACAAATTATTGAAAATATCAGACATCTAGAAAATGCATATTCATTTAAAAGAGTCTATTGCCAAGTGAAATCCCTTGTGCCTCTTCCCATTGGGGTTTCTGAAATAATTTTACTTCATGAAGCTTCACAGTTGTCCAATGGCCTTCCCAGCCCAACCATGCTGTGTGCTCCTTTTACTGGGGACACACTTAACTTTGTGGCCTTCGAGAAGAACTGGCGTTGGCATAACTTGTAAAAGATTCTTCACCCTGAAACAGCTACACTTTCAGTTTTACCCTTCCCAGCATGCTGGCTCTGGGCAGGCTGGGCAGGCCATTCTTCCCGCAGCGTTGCTGTGAGTGCAGGACTGTGCTCACATCCCAGTCCCAGCCTGTCCTCTGCTCTCCAAAGGGAAGAGCAGCTCTTTCAGCAGGGTTTCCACTACCTCTTCCCAAACCCTGTGTCTGTGGTGGTACGTACCATCGTTCTGTTTGATCGAAGACTTGTTATCAGGGACCAGGGGGTTGACAGCTGTGAGGATAAATTTAGGAACTGCAAAGACAAATTGTATTCTGTTAGTTTTAAGAATGCTTTCCTCAATTATGAATCCCACTGCTAACTCTGGGTTTATTAACTGGCTTTCTGACAGTGGTATTAAAGGTTGGACTCGATCTTGGAGGTCTTTTCCAACCTTAGTGATTGTGTGATTTTTGAGAAGTCAGGGCAGCTCTGGGCCTGTGACTGGATTCACACTCCCTGCTCCAGGAACATCAGTGCATCTCTATTCAGCCTGGTAACCTGCCCCTTGTTTTCAACCCCTCAAGGGTGTGCCAACCAGTGGATGGTCCTGCTGTGCCCAGGGGGTTATTCCCGTATTTTTATATGACTGTGTCACAAACTTCCTGTGTTAAAGGGAAGTGATATTTAGGAAAGCTTGGTGCCCATATGTGGACTTGTGCGTGTCTTTGCAGGCAGGAATGAGGGCTTGAAAATGGCTGTGCATTTGCTCTTACCACATGCATAGCTGACATTTAGGTATTTTGTCACTCCAGGTAGGCATGGACTTCCAAAATCTCGGCTAGTGACAATGATTTTGCATCTCTGTTTCCCGTAACATCGCTTCGATAACACTCCCAGCGCTGTGTAAGACAAACAGTCTGAAAGAAAAAATACATACAATAAATACACAACACCCTGGTGTTATCTGAAGTGAGACCTGCTGGATGCATGACTAGAGTGTCCTGGGGTGACAGTGCTTTGTATCTCAATTGTGTTAATCCTGTGTGTCCTGTTCCCGTGCTTTCAGAACTAACTTTAGAGGTTTTGTTTAGTCTAATAGTGGCGCCCCTCCCCCTGTCGTCTGGGGCTTCTGCTGCTGTTTCTGCTGTCTTTCTCTCTCTGCTGCTGCTGTCTCTCTCTTTGCTTCTGCTGATGCTGTTTTCCCCCCCCTTTCGCTGCTTACCGTTTTTTCTGCTTTTGTCTTTTGTCTTTTTCCCCTTCTTTCCTTCTTTCCTCTTTCTTAAACCAGGACACAGAGATACAAATCTGCACCTGATCTCAGGTGTAACTTTGCCTTAGCAGGATTTTAGAGTTAAATATTAAGATGTGTCAATGCAAGGAAGTCAGCTGCAATAAAAATGTGAACTTGCAGCAAGGTAACTCTCCCATGTTGCCTTACAGGTGCACACTGAGGCTGCAGGAAGAGTCTCATTAAGCTCCAAACATGTGCCCAGTATAAGGTCTTAATGTTCCACTCAGATGTCTTGGGAAAAATAAGCACATCCAAATAGCTCTCTATCTATTCCATCTCAAATCAAGAGAGATGAAATGCTGTTTTCAAGTCTGTTTGTCGGCCCCGGGTTACTGAGATGAGTCAACTGGATATCCAAGTTCAGTTCAAGTCAGGTGAGATCAATTTTTGTGTTGCAACAGCTCAGGCTACAGGGAAGTTGAGGGTATTAAAAAGTAGCTTTTGATTTACTATGAAGAGGTCAAAATGAGCTCAATATTTAACCAGGGAAACATGTGGCTTCCAAAAATGGGTTTTGCACTGGAGCTGAAATTATTTGAGTGGGAAAGTGTGTGAGTCACACTCTGCTTTGAAAAAAAAGAACATCTCTAAATGTGATTAAGTTCTCTGTATCCACATGTGCTAAACTCCAAGCCACAGAGCAAAAAACACCCTGTAGTTTTGGTTTCTAAACAGAAAGGATGCAGGAAGGACAAGTTAGGAGCAAGTAATCCTTCTCTGAATCTTTCTGCATCACCCCACACCCTGCGGCTTTCTGTGTATGACAGATATGTCTCACTCTAGGCTTGTGAGGCAAAGGAGCTCTAGAGGTCTGAAACAACATTCTCTGGGCATTAAAACAGTCCCTCTTCCTACAATAAAGCATAGCCTCCAGTCAGCTGCCTAACTGCTGAAGCTCATTTGTGCCTCTTTAGATGAAGGACAAACACTGTTTGCAAAGACACCCAAAGGTTCCCCAAATCTGTTTGAAAAAAATAGAGGGTTTGAGACTGAGTTCTTACATTTAATGTGTGAAAATGGGGCAAATTTATGATTTTTAGACTTAACTCCCTGACACCATCATTAAATAAGTCATATACCTGAGCAGAGCCATCAGGAGATACTGGGCTGATCTGTCTGGCAAAGGGCTCGTGGGTTGCTTTGAATATGGATTTTAGGAGAGAGCTCTTTGACCTTCCAGAGACCTAAAATCCCAATACCTGTGTGTCCCAACAGACTGCTGGAAATGCAAGGAAGGGCTGACCTAAAGCATTGGGTGGTTCTGATTAAATAACTCAGCAGTTGTAGTTTCCCTCCCTGGTAATTCCAGATGAGTAAGGATATATTTGGATGGATGTTTTAGGCAGCCAATAGCTTACTTTGGCAAGTACATAAACAGCTGGAGAGCATCAGGAGGAATTGTCAAGTGATTCATAAATGAATGGATTGGGAGCACAACAGCAAACTGGCAATCTGAGTTACATTTTCTATAGAATTTCCTGCCCTGGGAGGTACTCTCAGAGGAGTAGCTCTCAGGAGGGATGCTGTGCTGATGGTTTTCTACATATTCAGGGATATGGCTACATGAAAAATGTTATGTTTCATTTTGCCTTTGCTCATGTTTCTGTGGGACTTAATAGCTTCTTATCATTTCTATCCATGTTGGATTTGGCTCCTCTCCCTGAGGAACCAGTCATCATATGCCTGCAGGTTCTTGTCAGGCCAGTTTTTGGAGAACCTCCCAAGGCTTTCCTGGTGCCACAGGTGAGTAAATGCAAACTGTGGCTTGTTTCTTCTGCAGGACAGGAGAGATGATACCTGGAAGGTCTTATAACATAAAAAACCCTATTTAAAATTTTCTGCATTTTGAAAAGATTTTGTGCTTTAGTGATTCAGTAAGAAATCCTGTCTGGTTTACATGTGGCCTTGCTACCTTCCCACTAGTTCTTCCAGCAGCTATGATGGGATTAACTCAAATAACTTACCCTCCTCCTGGTCAAACACCTTTTTCCAGTGACTGGATGAGGAGAGGTCAGTGCTGTGTTTTGAGTAAAGGAATCCCATGGAATGGCCCCAAAGAAACCATGAATTGGGAGATGAACATAAATATGCAATGTGGCTTCTTTCTGACTGGGTGCTGTTTGGTCTACGCAGATATCCCTGGGGCTTGTTAGACTGCTACCACACATTTCCAATAACCTGCCTCTGGAAAGGCACATTGCTAGAGTGCTAAAAGGCTGCTGGCATCCAGCAGTGGCAGACAAGGCAGCAATGTGTGGCTGGGAAAACACTCCATTCTCCATGCCTTTCTCCCAAAGTTGCTTGTTACACACCAAGACTGTCGGTGGATCTTTTGTACCAGACACTGCTGTGGATGGCACAGGGACACGGGTGTCAAGACGAGGTTCTTAATGCAGTAATAAACTCTCCAATCTGACTGCAGCTATTTAATAGTTGGAGTAGAAAGCCTTGTTTCTGAAGGAAAGGCTCTTTCAGCTCCCTAATTAGCTTTGTTTGGGAAAGTTTTGGCATGCAAATAGCATGCCATAAATCACGCTGGCTTTAATGAGAAGTAATTTGTCTTCTGGTTTATTAAAGCTTCTCTCAATTCAGACAGGAGGAGTTTTCCCTCCCTTTCTTTCCACCCTGCCACACAAAACCTGCAGGTGATGGAGCATCTGGTGCCAGGCTCCGGCAACAGCATCCTGTCCCACCCTCTCCAAATGTTTCCAACTGCTTTCATCCCCAACTGCCCCTTACTGCTTTATGTGTTCTGGGCTGTGCCCACCCACAGAAGAGTAAGGAGCTCGCTTTTAAAATCAACTGAAAGCAAAGATTTCACACCTCCAAATCAGGATGGCTTGTGCTTTGTGGAGCCCAGATATCCACTGTGGGGACAAGAACTGACAAGGGGAAACGGGAGTTTAGAGCAATCTAAGGCTGCCGACTCCTAACGAATGTTGTTGAAATGCTATGGTAATTTATGCAAGAGCATGGCACACAGGGTCCTGCCTATGCATCAGAAAAGGGCCACTTGGACTGCTGATTCCAGCAGAAACACACAATGTGATCGGCAGCACTTTTGTACAAAAAAAACCCCAAACTTGGTCTCTCTCTCCCCCTTGCACATGCGTGTGCAGAGGGGGGGAATCCATCCCACCAAGCACAAGGGGCAAGAGACAAGTGTGGCTCTCCATTTCCTGACAGCAGGAAGCAGACTCCCTGCTTCTGCATGTGCACAGGCAGGAATTCCTTGGTTCCTTTTAGACTTGAGGGCCAAGTGTACTTTTCCAAACCTTCCACAAATGTGAGGCATGAAAGAATAGACGCAAGAAACCCCTGAACTGCTGGTAAAGAAAACATTACTGGTTGAATTGATGTGTGTCTCAGCATGCTCCAAGCAACTTCCACCAGCCAAATCTGATCTTCCCTCCTTATCTCAGAAGAAAGTTATTTGGACTCTAAAAATGGTGGCTGGTCTCTTCCTCCATTCAAAGAATCACTCCTCATTCTGCCACTGCTCGGAAAAGCTCTTCTTTTAAGGGAGTTTTGTCTTGACAAAATTCAGGGGCTTGTCTTGACAACATTTATTGGGGCAAAGGGTGTACGGGCTCCTGCTGGCACCTCTTGGGGCTCAAAGCACCTACTAAGCTTCCCAGTCTTCTCGGGCTGACACAGGCAAGGACCTTTTCATATCTGATGTCTGCACATAGAGAGAGCTGACTTAAGGGATTTTGTGGTGGAAGCAAAATTGAACTATTTTATCCTTATTTTTGCATCCACAAAATTAATTTGACTCCTGTCTCCCATGCCCAAAGTGCCAAGGCAGTGTGGAAATATTTCCAGATCTGCCTGAAGCTGCTTGTGCCTTCACTGCTGTTACTTCTGCTCTCAAGAGACCTTTCCAGGGGACAGGCTCACACCAGGCAAACAGTACATCATTTAGTATGAGACAGAAACCAAAAGCTTTTCAATCAGGAAGTGAGTATGAGATACAAGGCCCTTTAAATTGGCTACAATTTACAAACAAACAAAACAATCAAAAATAATCACAGCATCATAGAATCCTGTTGCATTAAAAAAAATCCTGGTACCTAGTTGGACTGGAAGGAACCTACAGGATTTTGAACAATTCCCCTTGTTTTACTTTCTCACCCCTTCCTCTTATCTGAATTCCACTGGGAAGAGGAGACTAGGACAAAGCCCAGCCCCAGGGTATGTCATGGCACATGCAAGCTGTGATGAGAGTTTGTGAATTCTCCACCTCCCCTCTCAACCTTCCAGAAGTGGGAGGGCTGTACTGGAAAGAACCCCACCTTCCAGCAATGAGAACCTTGACAGGGGTGTAATTCAGGGCTCTGCTGGTCACTGGTACTTGTCTGACCAGACAATGTGCATCCAGAGGAATTTCTGGGAAGGATATTGCAGTGTTCTAGTTTGCAAGTTGAACCTAGAGGCAACCCACTACCAAGCCTTCTGTCAAGTATTTTCATGTATTAGCAAGAATAATGTATTATTTGAGAGGTGTTTGTTGACCTCAGTCTTGCTGGTGCTCTCTTTGGTGACCTGTTCTGGCACAATTCTTTAACTTTTTCTGACCAATAAATTTTCTGTTTCCTCATGCACAGAGATAATGAGTCAGGAAAGGCAGCAATTCACACACAGGAAAAAACTGCTGTGGTTTCCTGCCTTGGTGCTGGGCACGATGGATTCCTCTAGGCAGAACCATCTGCTACAGAACCACACCCAGAATTTTCTTGTGAAGTTTTTGGTAGTCTTAGTAAAACAGAGAAGTTGCTTGCTGGAAATTCTGTACAGTCTTTACAGTGCCAGGCATTTGGACAGCTGCAGAAGCTGGTTTTTTACCATTAAACTGGCTTAGAAAACCAGTTGCATGAGTAGATACTCATGCTAAATGCGGAGGTGAGGCTCAGGATCCTGCAAGTGTTCAAGGGCACACAGATGTCTCCCACAGCAGAGATGGATTTATGTAATTTATTTCCTATCTGGAAAAGAGCCTTTATGCCAAAGAAATGTTACATTTTCCTGAGTTCCCTTTGAAGCAAAGGTCTGAAAATCTGTCAGCTGGTTTGACAGGTGGTTCACAGAAGAGTGATGCTTGAGAACACATCTGTTCCAACCCAAAGCTGCTGTTTGTCATTGCTATCACACATATCAATATGTAGCTGAGATCTGGAGGAGTATCTAGTTCAATACCCGGTATACCTGGCAGGACTGTATCAAGTATGGAGAGATGCAAAACTTTTGAGCTCACCAGAGACTTTCTGGGCCTGTCATTAGGACCTGTGGGTGACTTCTGTTCTGCATAGTGCTAAAAAAATTGCCTCACAGTTCTCTGTGATGCAATGGAACGGCTTAAGCGCTGCCCTGAGGCCAAGTTGCACCAATGTGAGCAGAAACAGTAATGGATGTTTGTTGGAGCCAATTCAGCTTTTGGTGCAAACATAAATAGGTATGTGGACTCTTAACTCAGGAAGGAAGAGCTGTCTCAAGGCATTACATTCAAATTGCTACTATTTTCCCTGAGAGAAAGGTGCACAGTCAGAATTCTAATCATGCACCCGTTTTCATCTGTAGGTGGTTAAATAACCACACAAATAAGATTCAGGCTCAAGACAGATCTGGAGTCGATTTGATCTGGCTCCTAAGTGCCAAGTCTTTTGTGATAACTGAATGTGAACTCCCACACCACACAGGGGCTTTTGGAAATTCCACCGCCTGCAGAAAGTCACTGGTGCCATGCAGGAAGAAGCCAAGCACTTCCATTAAGTAGTAGGAAATCTAGACAAGGATCTACCTTCTGTAGATTTGCTTTGTGTTTGTCTCAGGTTTTCTGCTCTCTCCTATTACTAGTGTCTTAGGCTGCTTTACAGAGCACAAAACCTGTGTTGGTGCACAGGTGCTTGTACACAGGGGCCACAGCAGAGCTTGTTACACTTGCAAATTCTTTATACTGGGAAACTTTATCCATGAGGAGAGGTTTTCAGAATTCTGATCTGTGAGCAGTGAGTGCTGACTTCAGAGACAAGGGAGTGATTTTGAGAGGTCAGTGAAATGCAAGACCTAAGTGTGGTGGCAGCCTCTCTTGATCAGGCAAGACATCTCTGCCCTGCCTTGTGCCACCTGTTAATGACACTGTCATAAGTGATATGGGGGTCTGTCAGAGAACTGCTAACATGTTTTCTCCACAGAACTGACAGGCACAGTAAGTCTGTGTGAAGGCTAAAGAGAGCCGGTGAGAAACACAGAGCTGGCAATATTGAATAGATTCTTGTCTAAGAACAGATTGAGATTTTCAGTCAAAAAGTTTTTAATAGTATCTGTGTAACTAAATAGAAACATTGGCTTTCAGACAGAGGGCTCTTAAGATTCATTGTTGATCTCTTGATGTTTAGAGATACTTCTCATAGATGACGCATAAAGCTTGTTTTTTAGGAGCAATGTTAAGCCTTTAAGCACAGGGCTGGCATCAGTCATGGAAGCCCTTCCCGATGTAGTACCAAGGGCTTTGAACAGCACACTCATCTCGTGCTGGCCTTCTCCATGGTGTGAAAAGTTACCTTCAGTGTCAGCACTGAACATATTACTCAGTTCAGTACTATGTACGTAGAACATTCCTGACTTGGTGCCAGAGAGAAGTCCCAGGTACATTTAACTTTCTAGTGTGCCACCACAGCCTTGAGCTCTGGTCATACAGCAGCATCTAAACCAATGGCCCTGCCCCACAGACCCTCTCCGTACAGTGTGCAGCTAAGGCAGGGAATATCTGGCAGCAACAGGTATCAGAGAAGAAGGAGCAGTAAGGCACAGTGTTGTGACACTCGGGTCACCTGGTCATTGTCAGAAGCTGGAGGAAGAAGAGAGGCAAACAGCTGATATTCAGTATATGTTGCCTACATTCAAGACAGGCAAGGGAACTAGTTTTTTATGCTAACCATACTAAGAACTAGTTACCTCTATGAAAGCTTATTACTTTGCTGCATTTCTTTCTCTATGTTCCTCCCTCATATTGGGCAGTTTGTTTGAGTTTCAGAAATAATCTCTCTGACATTTCTGTCACTGATGCTTTCAAAACACCATTGCTCTTACACCTGAAGTTTCTACCCAGCTGTGTCCTCTCTTCCCTGTGCTCCTGCCTAGAGAAGGTCCCTCAGTGGTGCCCAAACATACCAAAGGGGGGTGTGTGCTTCGCCTTTGTTGAGCAGACGCTCTCCTCGTGTGCCCATCTGCCGTAGGTGGCCGAGTAGATGATAAGGAACTTGGATTCCTGACAGTGGAGCTTCAGTTCCTGGTTTTCACATGCTGATTTGGTTTTGTATTCAGCTAAAGTAGAAGCAAACAGCAATATGATAGTGTGAGGCAATTTAAATAGCTGGACTGTTAATAGCAAATAGCAGCAGGACAGAAACCAGCTTTCTTGCAAATGCTGTTGCGACACATAGCATCTGTACAGCCAGACACAAGGTCAAGAGCAGAGTGCTTCTTCCAAATGAATTGTGCCCAAGTGACTGTCTAGAGTCCATGGCTCCATTTTGAACAGACTAGAAAACCCTGATTTTGCCAATCTCCTTTCCCAGTGGAACAGCCTCCCTGCTTTCCTGCCTTTCTCTCCACTCCTGCTCAGTGAGAATAGCTTCATCCTTCTCTTTTGTGTCTGCTCAGGACACTGTTGCATTCTACACGTGCCTCAGCTGCCTCTGCACACTCATCAGTCAGGGGCAGGGCTGGCAGTGCTCAGTGACAGCCATGGCTGAGGCCCGGACCATGGGAGGACAAAAGGCCAGGACGGGGTCCCCATGCCAGCCAGACAGCGCTCTCGGCCGTGTTTGCATTGCTCCACCAAGGTCAGTGGGTTTCCCTAGGCGGCACTATGCAGCCGGGGCTCCTTTGAAAGTTTGGCTGGCAAAGTGGTGTGAACTAGGAGCCTGAGAAAAATCCCCCCCTCCCATGCTCAGCTGGCACAGGCACCCTGGCAGCACCCTCAGCAGATGTGGGGAAGGCACTGAACCCATCTTCATGGCTTATCCCTCCTAGGGAACCCCTTTAAGTCTGCCACCTGGCCTAAGCAGCCGGTCTGTTCATGGCCTTTTACCTTCTTAAGTCTACCTGGTTGAGCTGTAGTGCCAAACCTTTCTCTGGCAGATAAGGCCAGGGAGAAGAGTTTATTCTCCTCCATTTTTTTGGTCCTCAAAAATGCAAAAACAGGAAAAGGAGATTCCTGAGCTGAGCAGAAGAAAAGGGAAACCTTGTTGTTTGCGAGTGGTGTCCCTGTGAGTGGAGGGTGAATGCTAGTTCTTTGGGAACTGAAGGAAAACCTCCTCTGTACTCATGAATGAAAACATTATTGTTTCATCCAAAACAGAACAGATAAAACAATGGGTTAATGTTCTTGGTAACAGTCTGAGCTTATCAACAGCCACAAGCTTGAGTGTACAAGAGTGATTTTGAAAAATATTTTGAAAACATTTTGAAAAATACTTGACCTACTGCAGGTTGTGACTTCTGCAGAAGCACTGCCCATGCTGTGTACACATAAATAGGCCAAAAACCTGGGGTCTGTGCCCAAGGACTGACAGCCTACAGCTGGACTCTGTGTCTGCCTGGCTGTGCTGGAGAGGCTGTGGAAGTACATATAACCCCAAGTGGTATCAGACAAGGAGAAGAGCCCAACATAAACCTCTGCAAAGATACGGCAGCAATAATTCTAAATAGATGAAAAACCAAGGGATTTAGGCAACTGCTTAAGTGCTCACTTGAAGGCAAGGAGACTGCAAAATATACTTGAAGATATCCTGAAGTGATTTCCTGAGTAAGGATGTTTTCCATTGCCAAGACTAACAATATTGGTATCTTACCTACAAATATAATTTTCCTATCCCAAGAAATCATGTCATTTGCAGTGGAATTGGACTATTCCTCAATTTTGAAGGCAGCAGTTGCTGTTGAATATGCTTTTGACCAGCTGTTTTAAAATTCAGATCACAGAAAATGCTATATACTCAAAGAAGCTCATCTTCCATGGGAAAAAATATTAAGTAGCTTCCAAAAGCAATAAACAGGATCCCAATCCACTTTTGATTAGCAAAAAGAATTAAACTGTTGATCTAATAAATCAGATAATGAAAATTTGAAATTTCAGACATTTTCTTTCCCCTAGTGATTGGCCCAGTGTATCTCCCTGGGAATTCTTGAGTCAGTGCTTTACCAAAGGTAACATCTTCCTACTCCACTCCATCTCTCTGCTCTGACTTCCACTTTCCAGTGTGAGCTGGCCTTTCAGTTTGCTTGCCACCTACTCCTGTTCTACCACTGATGTCTATCTTAGTGCTCTGATCAAAGGAACCCCCCTTAGTGCTTTCTCCTTTGCTTGTGAGTTGGTGTTTCTGTGTTGGCTGGTGAACATACCCATAAATCATCATTCACCTGTCTCCTCTGGGACCCATTTGAGCCACACTGGCAATTCAGTGCCAAAAGAGCTGAGCCCCCAAGCTACAGAAGCTTGTTCTCATATACCATAGCAACAAGGAGAACGATTACAAACCACTGATAGAGGCAACCTCATGAGGATTGTCTTCATCGTTCTTCCCCTTTCTCATGTTTACCGAGTGGATTCTCTTTGAGGCAAGATTTGTCCCTTCACATATCAGCATCGAATACCTGCACAGAGTACAGGTGATTCTACAGTAAAAGCCTCTAACCACGTCAGCACTTTTATCTTCTGGCCACTATTCCATAAACAGGAGGTATTTTTGAATCTTTAAAAGCTTTGGGCCCAGCTCCTTAAGTATTTTTGCATATTCCTTCCTAGGATACCTTCTTCATTTGGATCCTTAGCCCAAGCACCTGGTTTTGCTGTTCAGCTCTTTCTAATAGGACATTATCATTGCTATCTCACTAAAAATAATTTCCATAATATTTTTCCTTTCTAGTCTGATGTCTGACATCTGCCTCTGCCAAACTACAGTGGTCATTAAACTGGCAGCAAGCACCCTGAAGCTGCAAACACAATGGAAAGCTAAGGTAAAGTAGAAAAGAACGATTTGTTATCAATCCAAGAGCCCCAAAACTTCACATGGATTTATGCAAAGCCTTGTACAGTGGCATTTTAACTAAAACAAGCAACAAAACACACAGAGAAACACATTTGCCTGATAAAGATTACTTACTAGGTTTGCATTTAAAGGAGACAAGGAGGAATTTAGTGGTCCCTGGACACAGATCAGGCCCAAAAACCCGACTATTGACAAGGAGTTGGCAGGATCTCAGGTTTTGGCATTCATCCAGTACTTTCTAGAACAATGGGCAAAAAGGATAGTCTTGACAACAAGGTATGAAGCTATACAGCAATGAAAACACTTAGTTGCACTTTGTTCTACACAGGAGAGAAATCACAACTTTTTGGCTTTGAACATCCAAGAAACATCTGTATCATTGGATCTAGGCCATAGCTCTACCGGACTTGGAGTCATGGCCAACTTTATGGGAACGCATTCATCACAGCCATGCTCACAGCAAATTAGGATGTTACCAACTTGCTGTTGTTTGTCACTTTTCCCTCTGGCCCTGGGGAGGCCTGGGGAGGTTGGCCTGATTCCCCTGAGTGCCACCACAGCCTGGGTGGTGCAGAGCCCAGAGCACATGGGAGCACACTGAGCCCCCAGCTGTCTCACTGACATGCTTGAGGCACTCATACGCTCCTGAGCACATTCATGGGAGTGCAATGTCCAGGGAAAGCATGGCAACCAAAAAGATGTCTTTTTAACCACTTCTTCTTGTCTGCTTATGCATACCTGAACATGCTCTGTATATAATCTTCACTTGAAAGGGTTCTGAGTAATGACAAGCACAACTCGAGCTTTAAGCCATGTGTAGGACCTCTTGCTTAAGGGACACTTCCTTCTCACTTGCAGTTACTCACATTTTCAGATACTTACTTGACTTGCCACAAGCAAATTTCAGAATTGGTTTGATTGGATATCACAGATGTGCAAGTCTATCCTTAGCCTTCTTGTCTTGTGTTGTGGGGTGTTTTTTAATGCTGTTCTAAGGCCATATCTACTCCAAATTTACTGGCCCAGCAATATATCCTAGTTCTTACTGTGCAGCTTCCCTGGGAGTGGCAACAAAGGAAGACAACAAACAGGTCAGCAGCATTTATATGCAAAGGGTTGTGTGGGCTCTCTCCCAGTCTGGCAAAAGGACTGAGTGCTCACACTGGTGCTCCCACTCCAGCTGTGCTCCTGGAACTGTAGCTGCAGAAAATACGAAGACATTGCCAGGGCCAGTCTGTCCTGTTTTTAACACAGTCACATGCCAAAGCACCTAAAAGCACCCTGTTTAAATGCAGCAGTGTATTTAGGAAATTCTTATTCACCTCCAAAACTCAGTTAAGAGAGGGCTTTTCTGATTCTATTTTTGGATAGTCTGGGTGGTTGTGCACAGGATTCATGATTTTAAAATGACAGCAGGCTGTGACAAAGGAGGGTGTTATCTCCAAGTCACCCCACTCTTAACAAGAGTGACTGTAATAAACCATTCTGATAGTTTTAGGCAGTCCCCTTAAAATCTATGGGAATTTTTGCTTTGTTTCTCATCAGAAGAGGTGTCAGTCATACCAGATCACAGATCTACCACTGGGGTGGCACAAGCTGCATTCCTGATTCCAGGCTGAGAGAGCTGGCAGTGGCTGGATCTCTGTCATCACTGGAAACTGGAAACCTTCCCTCCCAAGCAGCAATGACACACATTGGCAGCACACTGTAGTGATCCTACAGCTCCCATTGGCAGAGGACATGCATCCAACACTTTTTGAGCATTAAATGCATTCTAAAGAGTTTAAAAGGGAATGAAAGCACAGCAGACTTAATTTTATCAGTCAATTTTCCTTTTACAGAGTTGAAGTCAAACAAATAACTCCTCCTTAATTGGGATAGTTCTGGAAGGGACCAGTGGAACAGAGTTACGTCTTTAATAAATAGAGATAGCTGCCCCCTACTGAGTCACCTTCTGTTTGCACCTGAGCTGAATCATCTCCTGTGCATCTGTTTGTATTTTCTCCTGCCTAATATAAACAGCAGTTGCATTTTCTGTCATGATGCTGTGCTAAAGCACGCAGCCACAAAGCAAGCAACAATACTCAAAATAGCACCGGGCAGTTACTGTCTCTAGCCAGATGCAGCTTTGTGGTGATCCCCCCTGACGGGAGCTCTCTGTAATAGGTGCCTGTGATGCTTCCTCCCAGCTACAGGGCATCGTCTCACCTGCCTGTGCAGACTGCAGATCCACTTCCAAAGGGAACGGGAGGAGGGAATGAGGTCTCCGGTGCTCTTTTCTAAGAAATCAGGTAAAAAAATGTGTCCCTTCTCCTTAACAGAGCTTGAGCTCCCTCAGATGCAGAGCATTTGTATCTCACACAAATTCATGGCCTTGCCAAAATGTTTTCATGCCTTTGATCAGTCACAGTGCCCAAATGAAGATGCTAGTTTATACAACAGTTACCCCATGCTGCGTTTATTATACTCAAGGAAAAAAACTGCCCATGGAGACCTCACAAAGGCACTCACAAGCCCAAAATAATCATTGGTGCTGCTTTGCTGCAGTCAGTAATGTAACATTAAGGATGCATCTGGCCTGCTGTTTTTGGTGGGGACATGTACTTTCATATGGCCCATAGGTCATGTCTGGAATGTCCTCAAAAATTGCAGTACATCATGGGCAAGCCACACTTATAAAATTGCCCTAATGCTGTTTCTAGAGAGAGGATATTACTGCCAAACCACTTCATAATACCCTTCAACTCAGTAGTGGTGGGAACAGACATTCCCTGGTGTCAAGAAGGAACCTGTGGTCTAGAGACACAAATGTTGCAAACTCCATCAAAACTTCCGTTGAGCATTTACAAGTTTAACCAAGAGAACATGTTCAGATTCCACTGACTACTCATTTTTGCAATGATTTACTGAATTTGGAACAGCACTGAGTATTTTCCACTAAGATGAAACAAGCCTTTGACAGCAGTGTAAGTCAGACCTCGTTACAAAAGTCTCCACAGCAGAAAGTAATAATTGATGAACTATAAATCATTTTAAGCTATACTGAAGCAGGCCCAGCAAACAAACCGAGGGATGCTGCTGACACAAATCAGGTAGTCAGAGAAATGCAGGTGTCTGCAGAAAGTCTTGGGATTTGCTGTTTAGCTGTTGCTGTGCCTTTTCAGTGAGGGATGACAGGCATGCAACAAGCCAAATCCCAACCAGGATGTCATCTCAGTCACTGGCTTTTTAACCCCGCTCTGTCCAATGCTTGTATCCTCCCCTGGGGTCAAGGAGGGCCTGTGTGATAAAGACTGGTCAATTTAATCATGACCTGCCCTTGAATGGAAAGGAGTAGACTGTTTTAGGGAACTTTAAGCATGGGGTTTCCAAAGCAAGATTCATCACAACGGAATGCAATCTTCAAAGCTCTCAGAATCCTCCGGTAACACCCTGCTGTCCAGACAAACCCTTCCAGCTGTAGCACTTTTGGTGGTAAACTGCCATGGGTACAGTGTCATCTCATTCAAGGCTGAGAACACTTGCACAGAAAGGGCAGGGAAACCATCAAAGACGTTCTGTACTTTAAGAACCTTTACAACCTGCGGTACCTGCAAAGAGGTGGGTGCCACGCAGTTCCTGGGTTCTGTCATCCTGGTTTCAGGCTCCCAAGCACTGCACATATGGGGGTCCTGCCCATAAAATGCTGACTGAACGCTGATGGTTGAGTGCCGAGGGCAGTGCAGGCTCAGGTGCTGCCCGTCACAGGCATAGGCGGTGTGATTCTGCAGGAGCTTCGTTAGGTAACCTAGAAAATATTCAGCTCTGTTACGACTAGCACAGGAAATGACAAGCTCGTTAGATAATAAGAAAACCACAGTCAGTCTCCGGAAAGGGCACTGTAGTCAAGGTTATGCGTCTGGCCTGCAGCCACCCAGTTCTCTGAATGGGTCACCCCTTACGTGCTCATAGCACTCAGGGCTGGAAAACACGAGGTCTCGTGGCAGGGACTGCGAGCCCTCCCAGCAGCCCAGCAGCAGCAGGATGTGTTGGACGGACAATACGTGGCTCAGGCCCTTGCCAGTCGTGGCGGCTCACAATCCCAGGGCGTGGCTGCAGCAGTCAGAAGGGTATTACTGGGTTTTCTGGGCCAGGTTCTTGCATTCCAGCTGCCTAAGTATTCCTTATGCATCTGGTTAAAAGGATGTGCTGCACTTTCAGGCTCGTGGGCAGCTATGTTTCGCACACTCATAAGTATAATGGAGGGGAAAAAAGCCCCTCACATTTTCTTGTGGGAACTTTTTCTTGTTGAGGCTGAATCAAGGGCTTTTTTGTATCAGTAAAACAAAAAGTAGTTTTCTCAAAGAAAATACTGAAAAAGAGTTTGCTCCTTTCAATTAATAAAAATTTTGCCCTTTAAAAAAAATCTGCCATTTAATTTTCACACTTGTGCCCTTCATAAACTTTCCCCAAAGACAAGCAATTTTCAAAAAGGTTTTTGAATAGAAACTTTAGTACTCCAAGCAAAAGATAGAAAATCATATAATCATAGAATGGCTTGGGAGGGAAAGTTCCTTAAAGATCTCCCAGTTCCCTCTCCCTGCCACCTTCCACTAAAACAGGTTGCTCAGATCTCCACCCAGCCTGGCCTTGAACACTTCCAGGGATGGGTCAAACATTTCAGTTCTCTGGCATCTTTACTAGCTCCAGTTGTGCATCTGGATAATGAAAATCAGCTTCCCTATCAGTTATGAAGCCTGGAGGACGGAGAAGCCTGCTCCGTTGTTATCTTTACTGTTCCCTGTCTAGAGCCCAGGGGAGGACAGGAGTCAGGCAGATGCACCTTCCAGCACAGCAGAGCTGTAGGTGAGCTCCCCACCTCACTGCCCGCATGAGCATGGGCACTGGGACCGGGACAGAAAAAATGTCATGCCCTGCATTTGCACTCTGGATCTCAAGACCAGTCCAGCAGCAATCCCCACCACTTCTCACAGGTTAAAAAGAATAACCAAGCCCACGACCAAATCCATCCCCTACATTTTCTTTGTAATTAAGGTCACAGATAATTGCTTCCTTGCCAGAGCCCCTCCTCTGTCAGGCCGCTCCCCAGAGATGCCGAGTGCTGCCAGGAAAACAGGCCGAGTGCCCGGCTGCACCCACTGGCTTTGCAATGGCCAGTGCTGCAGAGGGGCTCCTGTGGCGTTCGCCGAGCGCCTGGGCATGGCTATCGTGCCATGAAGGGCCGCAGTGTCAGAGCATGCAGCCCGACGTTAGTTGTGGGCACTCAACACCCTCAAAGATACCACCCAACATTTTTCATCATTTCAGTTCTTCAGGTTTTAACTTACTTGGGGCCAAGAGTGCTGTATACAAAACAGTCCAGTATTCCCTAAAGAGTATCAGCTATGCTGCGATTTGGATGAGTTCCCTGGCATCTTAACTGCTACTTTGATCCTGTAAATTCCTAATCCAGAATCTAAGCACCTTTCTCCAACAATTGCAACTATTCAATCCTTTAAGAAAATGTCTTTATTAAAAAGACCTGCTCTGATTCTGTAGGAGCACTATGGTTCACTTGTAAAAATGACATTAGATGGAGTGGTGAAAATAATCATCATTCGTTTTCTTGCTCTCCAGCCTTCCAAGCAGCTTAAACGTGACTATGCTGTTAGTAAAATCCTTGTGAATTTGCATACAATCAAGGATAAAAATAGTAATGGAAATTGCTGAAACCTAATGTCCTCTGATAAGAGGGGTTGTGACATAGTATCCAAATTGCTCATCTCACGAGGCAGAGCACGTAAACCTGTGTTTTTCATTACTACACACAAAGACATGTGGAACAGTCAGTCCTTTGCAGCTCACAGCCCATGCTGAGGAAGGATTCCTGCTCCAAAAGTCATTATGTCCTCTTACCCGTCTCTGAAAAACTCCAGGTTCTTTCCTGTCCTTATGCTGGCCCTCTCCTTGTAGCAGGGCACTGTCTACCCTGCACTCAGCAGTTTTCTCAGCTGCTGCTTCTCCTCCTTTCCTGGGAAGTGTGGCTTGTTGTCACCCTGCTAGAAGCTTCACCTTCTTGAGACCGTGAGTATCCCTACATTGTGCACTGACTTCTGTCCAGAAACACATTTTCCCAGGGGGAGCAAATTCAACCAGACAACAGTATAAGGTTGGAGGAAGATCTAGTGTGATCTCTACCAATAATAACAGCCATAGTGATCAGGAGTGAGGGCATTGAGAGAGTTGAACTCCTCCTGGGGCAGCTTCCTGTCCTCTCCTTTTGTGTTTACTTGGTCAATATCTGGTGTGAATTTTGGGAAAACTTTTTTTACTATCTTAATATGGGAACTGGAGGCTGTTCTTGGATTACAGCAGACCTCCAAGTCCTGGTCCTCTGCATGTCAGGGAAGTCTAGCTCCTAGATGGCCAAGGAGATTTCCTTTCCCTGAAGAGCAGGGCAGAGGGAGGGCTGGAGCACAACCAGCATGGATAGAGTGAGGTCATGGCTCTGCATGCGCTTGGGCTGGGCAATCAGAAGACTTGTGAGAAATTTTTGGGGTTTCTTACCCTGAGCGAAGAGAATCACAACCAGACCCTATAAAAAACTTTAGATGACTTAATGTTTTAAACCTAATATTGGGGGTTTTTCATTGTTTTCTGGGTTGGGTAATGGAGGGGGAGATGGTGTTCAGCTGCAGCAGTTACTTTTACAAGTGCCATTCTGTAATGAGAAGGACTATAAAGTTCCTCTTTTTTCAGAAATAATAAATGTCGCTCTTTAAAACAATATGAAACTATACCAAAAAAGTTAACTGCCTTGAGAATTGACTAAATTAGAAACCCTTGGCAACACTGCAGTGTCCCAATAACATCTCTATACCTCTGTGGTGTGAAAACCCCACTAGGCACTTTCCCATTTATCCAGGACACACATTTATAAGCAGTGTATGGGGTGCTCTGCATCTGGAGTCCTGTACGACACGTTAGAGGCTGACTCAGAAGTTAAGCCTAAAGCACACAGGAACAGAAAGATCCCATTGATTTGGAGGCCAGAAGGTATCATCCCACCCAACTGTCTGTCTAACCCAGACTACTCATTCATTGTAATCTTTTACTGAGACTCAAAACACCAGTACAGAATCCAAGCATAATCCTTTCTTCCAGAATTAGCCAAATTAGTCACAGCATCCACTGTGTTGACAAAGAACTTCAACTAAGAAAACACAGCACCAGAGAACCACACAAAACACTGAGGCTGACCAGCTGAACAAAGCTTTCAGCCTTACTGATTACTTTTTACTAAAAAGGAGGACTGATAAACTATTAAAAAATTGACTGGCATAGGAGAATAAATAGATATTTCTTTGTGTGAAAAATAATTCTTTAGAGGTTATAGCTTCTCATACTTAACCACTTCTGGCATAATCACTTTGAATAGCAACAATAAGGGATCTGAAGGTATGGAAATCCAGATTTTTTTTTTTTTTTTTTTTTTTATTTTTTTTTTTTTTTTTCACTTAGAAACACTGAAAGTCTGGGAACTTAGAAAGTTCTGTGTATGTTCTGTTCAATCCAGCTTCTCTGCCCTGGCATGAGCTCCCCAGATGCAAGGATCAAGGAGAAGAGCATTTCAGGCTGTGAGCCCAATGCCCAGCACACACTAAAAGCTATCTCAGCATTGGCTCAGGTAATACCTTTTGGGTATGACAGCAGCTTTGCAATGCAGTATTTTTAGAGGCTGAGGCTGAGTAGTCCACAAGCTATGAAGGCTCTCAGAACTGGGTCTTCATACACAGATTTAGTAACATCAGTTCCTGTGCATCGTTCGATTTAGTTTAATTAGTACAGAAATTTGCTAGCTCATTTTAAAGACATAGCAATCTATTTTAGATCAAAATAGATCGAAATAGCACACATATTGTTGTGGGAGTCCCAGAAGGCTAATCCATCCGGTAAATCTCCATCAGCTCCCACAGTTCTGTGAAGAATTGTGCCAACACTCATTAAAAATACACAAGCCAGATTGGTGAGTTTAAAGGAAGAGATTTCATGCAGTGATAACAGAATTGTTTATAAACTCTTCTACAAACACCATGAGAAGCATGACTCTGATATTGATTGGTGTTTGGGATCCAGCTGCAGTACTTCTCCAGCAATATTTTCTCCTCTCTTCTATGTTGGTTTGTGAAGGAAGCATTGAGGAGAAATTAACTCGAGTTTCAGCCTCACTCCCATCTGCCATAGCCTCTGCTGGTCTCGAGGCAGCTATGCCGCAGGTCATGCTGTGCCAGGGTTACTCTGCCCCCAGGGACAAGGATCTGCCTCCTGGCATTCCCTTTCACCTGCCTGTCTGCAAATTCTGCCTGTAGCAGCTCTTTTTCAGGATTAGTATTTGAGGAGGGCAAAATGTTACCCAGGAAAGAGACTGTTTCTAAAATTCATGTCAGTATGTTTCTTGCTTCATCATTTTATTCTTTTTTATCTAAGTGCCTTGTAAACATCCTGTTTGACTCATTGTAAGGACACTCCATGTCACAGTTTTTAATCAGTAAGAAATACACTTAGATAGAAGCATTCTTTACTCTTCTTGAAGTTCAGAAATAAATACAGCAGCTTTACGTAGCAGATGCACATAAAAATCTGTAATTCCTTAATATATGCATTCTTGCATAGTCACCAATCTGATGTAATTTCCCTCCATGGCTTTTTTTTCAGTGTGCCTTTTTCCACTGTTCCTCTCAACCCTTGTTCTCTTTGCTAGTGACTACCATCCTACCAACTTCAACCTTTCACTTGAACTGCACAGATGGCATGAAAACTTGGTTTTCTGTGCAAGGAAAATGTTTGTCATATAATCACTCATTTTTTTTGTCTTACCTAAATATTTTTTTAAGCAAGGATAGATGTTTACTTGGAAAAATTAGGGATAATCTAGTTTCATGACTAAGATGGTGACCACAAAACCCTGTTCCATTTCCAGATGCCTACTTTGGTTTCAGAGCACTCAGAGCTGTTGCTTTTCTTAGAATTGGTCCTTGAGAGTGCCCATTTCTAAAGGAGATGAGGCTTATGAGATCCTGACCTCTGTCCATCTGCCATTCCCTTATTCAACACCTTTTAAGCTTAATGGCCAGTTTCAAAGTGAAACTGAGAGGTGCAAGTCTCAAAGAAATAAAGTCTTTACAAGTTTCATGGAAATTGAAGCCTGAGCTGCCACTTTTAATTCAGTCTCCATGACTAATGCTGCAAGTGAATTGGCAGATGGAGAGACTGGATGGTTATCCTGGAGAGCCATCAGCATGATGCCAATGGAACAATTTGTTTCCACTGGCCTTACTGACAGATAAAGGATTAAGTCAGCAAGAAGAAAATGTTTAAGTTAGTAGTGAGGATGCTTTTGGGACAGTATGGCAATCAAAGCAGTGGTCGAGATACCAGGCAGGTTTTCCATGAACTGTCTTATTGACATTTATGCTTTCCTAAGGAGGTTGGCTTCATTTTTTCCCCCTCATGGATCATAACATGAATCATAACCATCTTACTGAATCTAATTCCCACTGTGTGTTAAATCTGAGGGTCAAATTAAACAGGAGCTTGGTTCCACTTAAGCCAGAGAAAAGGCCAGTTGACCAGCAGATAATTCAGCACAAATCCTCATTCACACTCCAGTCTGAACAGGGTTTATTCAGAGAGCAGCAGCGCACACAAGAAGCCAAGCTGTGAGCTCTTCCTAGAAAAACAAAGCCAAGCCATCACGAATAAAGAACAGACCTGTAACTTTTTGGTCCAAATTTCTCCAGGAACCACACAACCTGTTCCTCTCCGTGCCACTCAGCTCAGACTTCCCGTTAAGTGAGTGACATTATTGCAGAGTGGGAAAGACCAGGAATCCTGCACTTACATACCTGTTCTGTTTCTCACATCCTCCCACAGGTGTTCTCTGTCCTTCAGATCTACACTTCCACATTCCCTGGTGTTGTCTCCTAGGAGTGATACCTGGTTTATTGTATCCCGATGGCTTTCTGAAGAAACTGCAGAGATCCCTATGCACTTCTCTTTTCTCGCTTGCTTTCTGTTTTTATTTCCTTCTGTTGTCAGGAAGAGGCAAACTGTTCTTGATTCCCCATATCTTGGGTCTGTAGTAAACTCCACCCTACAGTCAGTTATACTCGTCTCGGCTATTCCATGAAGCCAGAAGGGCAAACACTTGTCCTAGGACCTAATATGGAGCTACTCCAGTAGAACAGGAAGACTTTCTCCATCCTATCTAAAGAAGCTGACAAGAGGCATGGGTTAAGGGAGACTTAAAGGTTCTTTTCTGGCCTTGCCAAAAATCCTCCCTTTAACTGGAGACAGGGCAGCCTCTTCCAGTGCCATTAACAAGAAGTAACAAGAGAAAGGCTCTGTGGGCAGCAGCTATTTCTGGAGACAGAATGAGAGACTCTTTATGCCCAAAGACAAAAATCTTGTCATATTCCCAAAGACAGCTGGTAGCAGAACCTCAGGGACTAGAGGAAAATGTTTGTCTGAAAACTCAGATTTATGATCATGAACCTCCATGTTCATGTTCCCCAAGAGAACCAGGGGGCTGTTCACTGCCCGCTCAGAAAACAAAACACAGGTTTTGTTTTGCAAACAGAACTTTGACTCAAGCTCTGCATTTTTTTTTATCCCCGTCTATATCTGACGTTCAGAAAAAAATCAGAAAGCCTGAAAAAATCAGAGAAAAATCAGAAATCTGGCAGCTCATAGATCTGCAGTGCTATGATGGTTTATAGTACAGTAGTCCAAGCTAGAAAAGCAAAAATACACCCCCCACTTCACTCTGAGCACTTGTTGATTTTCTTTACAGCAACATTTCTTTGTCCTCAACTCACTTCTAGCCTGAAGAAATGAAAAGTCAAAAAACTGCAAAATTATTCTGTAAAAATAATTCTTGTCCTCCCATTCAAGATTAAATACAATGAAGAAAAATAAACAAATATTTGTGGGTTGAGACCCTCATCCAAAGCCCAGTGAAATCCTTGGGAATCTTTCCAGTGACCATAGGCTTTCAATTAGGTCTTATATAGTGAGTGATGTTTTAAAATTAATTCTAAATTAAGAGCCAAACCTCACTGGTATTTAATTTGTTGCCAGAAGCCACACAATAGACCTTTGAAGCAAAACTCTTAAAATGCCTAGAAATTCAGATTAAATGACTCACCAATGCTGAACAAATAAGGCGCAACCACGCCTCCTGCTCTTCAGATCCCTTAAGACACTATTTTCTCTGTGTTGGGTAATATATCAAAATATTTCAATTTTAATTGTAGATTATGGCTGGCAGATGACAGAATTCTGCTAAGTGGTGACTGGTCAGACACTGGCTTCTCTGTCTGGGGACACTTCCAAAAAAAGCTGAGTATTTATCTGGAATAAGTCTGTAGTCCTTTTCTCTAATAAAGTTGAGACTGGAAGTTCTCCCTTTCTGGGAAGGATATCAGCAGCAGATGGAACAGGAAAGCAGGGGGGAGCTAATCCCTGCTATTTATTTTGAATAAAAATAGCATATGGTGTGTCAGGTGCCAGCAATCTGCCCAGGGAGAAGAGTGAGAGTTCTGCCCCAAATTTCCTGCCCCAAAGTCTATCAGAGAATCTGATAGACTCAAACATGCTGGTCTCTGAGTGGTGGAGCTCAGGAACTCAAGTTTTGTGTCTCATGTCTGAATTCCCCAACATATGTGCGGGCAAGAGCATCACACTGCCCCTTAATTCATTTTGGGAGAGCTCTGGGGACAGCAGCCCTTCATGGGGCTGAAGCTTACTGTAAAGGTGTCACAAAATGGGTAAGAACTTGACAGAACCAAAGCTTTTACTTCTCTAACAAGGATAACTAAATCTCTTAGTGGATTTAACAAAAACTATTAGCACATCTGAAATGTGGTTTAGTAAGTTACACTTCCTCAGAAAGGCAAAAAGAACTGCAGCGACAAGCCTGAAACAAAACCTTGGGTCTCAGCACCATGATCTAAAGTAAAATCTCAGTTCTGACACACACCTCTTTATTCCATAGAACAAATCCCAGACCAAAGCCCACTTCACTCGGAGAAACTTTAAACCAGACTTTGAGGTTTAACTCACATACTAATGAAATGAAACACATTTGTAAAATGAAATGTTTTTCTTTAAATAAAGCAATGAACACTTGACTTTTACAAGGCAGTACTGAGAAGATGCATCATTGCATCACTCCTTCCAGCACTTCTTTAAATATCCTGGTTGAAGGACACACAACAATTGCCACGGTGAGTCAACAGAACTGACTCAAGAAAATTTATATAGGATTTTATCTGACCAACACAAGGCCTACAAAAAAACCTCTGCATCATTGTGGTTGGTAGTGATTGATCCTGCCACGTTACTACAAACAAAGCATTTGCTCAAAGCATTTGTTTGCTTTCCTTTTATCTGGGGGAATCTGGGATGGGTGAATGCCACTGAACTTAATGGAAACTTTTAATGCAGAAAGGTCACAGGAGCAGATTATATTTGTTGGGTGAACCTGTTTGCTTTTTCATTAGATCCACTTGTTTCTGTGGTTGGGTCAGGAAACCAAGTCTATGGAGTTACAGTGATGCTCAGTTCTGTCTGAATTGTTTTGGAAGAAAAGTCGACACCAGTGGACAAAGATTAAAAGCAGCGGCTGCTTTCTGTTCACATCCAGAAAGTCATTCCTCACCCTGGTTATGCAATCACAATTACTTCATTTTTGATCTTCAGTTACAGCCACAATTTCTTGAAAGCTGCCCAGAAAACCTGGCTGGGACTCAGGTAAAGAAAGGGAGACTGACTGGTGAGTGAGCCAAGGGGGCGAGGTCAAGCCTGAGCTCAGAGCAGCAAGGAGAACAGCCAAAGAAAGAGGGAGCATAAAAAAGAGGTGAATGAAAAAAGGGGTTCCTCGGTGTTGCCAGTGAGAAGGAGTTAGTTCCCAGATGGATAAGGGGTCAGTTCAGTTCGCCAGCAGACAGGGAAAAGGCAGGAGGAGGACTGGGGATAGGATGGAGAGCTGAGGCCTTTTCCCACTGCCAGCATGGAGAGCAAGGGGATGAGAGGAGATGAGGAGCAGTGATCCCTGCTGTCGGCAAGGTACCCAGAAAACACCACCACCCCCAGCCAGGCTGGCTCTCCCTCAGCAGCTGGGCTTTCTATAGCACCAGGCCACCTAGAGTGTGAAATGTTGGAAGGAAGTTTGCTGGGTTTGCCAGCTCCTTGTTTCACCTGTTTTGGGAACCAGTCCTTGAGCATAGAGGAGTTCTGGGGAAATGGCTGTCATGAGGCCCTGATGTCCTGAAAACTGGCTCTTCTGACAGTGTCCTGGGGGCCCAGACTATTCAGAGACTGGGAAACCAGCAAAATTCACAGCATCCCCTTGGAATGGGGCCTCATCCAAAATATGAAAGCTACTAGTGATCACCGAGAAAATAAAGATATGTTTTAGTTAAAAGGTATGTTTTGAAGAACAGCCATGAGGGTAGGAAAATTCTGTAGTTGTAGGATCACTGTCATATCCATGAAGGTCTAAGGAAAGAACTATGGATTAAATCTCTCTTCTTCCAAACCTTCAGCTTTCAGTTTAAATACAGGCACAAATTCCACTTCGATAAATTAATCATAGAGAGGACTGCAGACCGTAGAGCACACCTCCACTCTTAGTAACCAGTGGAACTAATACATATAGATTCATAGAATCATTAAGGTTGGAAAAGATCAAGTCCAACCTTTAAATTTCTTGTTTGTTGCTTCAAGCTGCTAGAGAAAGATAGTTTATGCAGATCTCTATTACTTCCAGTAAGAGAAACTATTGAGTTGTTCTCACTTGAACTGCTGCTGGTGTCTTATTTCAGAACATTTTTCTTCCCTAGAAAATACCAATCCACAAAATGTTATTGCACAGTGAAGAAATGTCTCTCTTTAAAAAAAAAAACAAAAAACAAAAAAAAAAACCCAACAACATAGACCAGGATTTTTTTTTTTCTCATAGTTAAATGCTAGACAGATGAGAGCAAGAACCTGCAGCTCAAGGCAGTAGAAAGGATATAGACCACAAATACAAGTCAAACTTTTAAACAGTAGTAATAACTTTCACTGTACACTGCTCCCTGCTCCCCTTTGCAGAACATCAAACAGATGCCACGAGGGAGCATCTTGGGTTGTTACAAGCAAACATCGAAGTCTGGTTATGAACAAATGGGCTCTGGGCAGGGTGGAGCTGCTGGCAGAACTTAACACTTGCATTAAGGGAACAACAGAGATTACACGGGCAGGTGCTGGAACCTGGCAGCAGTCTAGGAAGGAACTGTGGAAAGCTATCAGAATGGTGAGGAGAGGAGGAGAAAGGAAAAGAGTTTGGGCGGTTGGGGTAGAGGCCTCATTGCACTTGGCACTGCAAGGCACTTTAAACGGGCCAGGTTTGTGGCCGTGTATATTCAGCAGTGTTTAGGAAAATCGAGTTGCTGTTCCTGCCGAGGGAGGGAGCAAATAAGGGAAATCAGCAACTCCAAAAACTCACCTCAAAGCTGCTGTTAATGGAGCTTGTAATTCTTTAACAGTATTAAACAGCCTGGGGATGACACTGCAGGGTGTCCCCTCACCTCTGGCAACTCCTGGTCCACAGCAGCTGCTTTTGAAGTAGCTAAAAACTTCTCCCTATGCTCTGGATACTTTTTTTTTTTTCCTTTTCTTTAAGGTTACAGTAACATTGTGGTCTTTTCTGTCATTCTGGATTAGATCTCCATGTTAAAGTAAAATGTGAGCAGAATTTGTTCAGGCCTGAGAACTTCCCAGTCTGGTAGGAATTCTGGAATCTGCTCTCCTTTTCTACATATTATTTACTGAAACATCTGCATGTCATGTTTAATACTGGTCTCTGGGGTGAGATAGCTTTTTCCGCTGGTCATTCTACCTACCTGGAGAGCGCAGTGCACAGTACTGAATACTGAAGACAGCAGTACTTCTGAAATTAATCTTGGATAACCTTATCTAAATAACATTTGAAAAATGAACAGACTTTTGTGAGAGGAACTTTCCTACATAAAGGGATAATTTTTAACTCAGTGGCTAGTTGAAAGGGAAAATTTGAACATTTATGTTATTGTGGAGAATCACCATGTGATTCCAAAACTAACATCCCAAACCAGCAAAAAAAAACCAACCCCAAAAACCACCAAAGAATGAGACAGCAAGGGCTTTAAAGCCTTTTACATGTGAAAGGAATTTAATATGAGAAATGTAGCTTATCCTAGTATGTAAATTGTGGTCTTTATATTTCATGGATGCTTGCTTAGAAATTTTCAGGCTTGTGGAGTCAGACATAATTAAAAAAATTACAAGCTGTATTTTTCTGATGCTGAGGAAGTAGTTTCTACAGAACCATGACCAGCACTTTGAACTGGATCGACACGAACTATATTAAAATGCATAACAACACATTTGGGCTATTAATTATATATTAACTTTGTTCCAGTGCACTCGACTGGCTTTTGGGAAGTTCTGCTCTGTTCAATACGGGTGAAGTTTGCTTTCTGCCCTAGAGGCAGTTCCTTAAGCTTCCAGCTGCCAGGAATATGTTGTGCTCACTATGACACATAGAAAAGAGAGGAACAGCTCTTCTAAATAACTTTCTAACAGCAGCGGGATGTCCTGGGGCACTAGAAAAGGTACAAGAGTGCAGTTTTCACAAACAAAGAATAAAGGTTGCTTCCTTGTCTTGATGGAAACAAGGATATTTTCCCGGTTCCTGCAGTCACTTCACTTTGCAGTGATGCAGCACGCTCCCAGGGATCACGTCCGTGATTCCTGGGCGACAGCTGATGCCTCTGCTCCCTGGGAAGGGACTCCCCTCATCCCGGTGCTACGAGGCTTGCCTCCTAGCAGAGAGAAGTTCGCTCCCTCAGGGCCCGACTCCAAGTCTCCAGGAGAAAGTGGGAACCTTTCCAGGGACTTCCACGCACTTTTGGTCAGGCCCTGGCCGATCCACGCACCGCGTTCCCACCGCGCAGCGACAGCTCGTCTCCTCGTGTCCCTTCCCACGCGGCCCCTCTGGAAGCCCTTAACCCTCTCCTCCTTGCTGCCTTCTTCACGGCACATGGACCCGCGCTCGGCGGGGCGCAGGCCCGGGACACGGCCCCGCAGCGGGGTCACGGAGCGCGGGGCGCTCCGGGGAATGGGCGGCTCCGTGCGGCGCTCCGGCCGGGAGCCCGCGGCGACAGGCCCTGGCTGCGGGGGTCCCCTCGGGGCACTGCGGGGGGCTGACAGCCCCCGCCAGCCCCTGCCGCGGCGTGCCCGCCGCCGCCCGGCCCCTCGGAGCTCCGCAGCCCCCCGCACCCGGGAGCCCGGCACTCGGCGCCCGCCCCTTACCTGAGAAGTCGGCGAGAGCCGCGACCTCCGCCCCGCACACAAGAACCACGCAGGACAGCAGGCGGAGGAGCCGCCCGGGCTCTACCTGTGCGCGGCGTGGCTGCTGCCCCGCATCCCCGTCCCTCATGGTGCGGGAGAGGGCGGCTCGGCCCGGGGGGGCAGCCCCGCCGCTTCACATGGCGCAGCCGGTCCCGGCCGGCGGTGCGGCCCCCCCGGGCCGCCGGGCACCCTCGGGGCTGCCCTTGCCCCGCGCGGGAGGAGGAGGAGAAGGAGGAGGAGGAGGAGGAGGAGAAGGGGGAGAGGGCGGAGCAGCCCTGGCAGCGGCCGCGGCGGGAGCAGGTCTGGCCGGCGCGGGCGCTCGGGACGCGGGGGCGGCGGCGAAGGGACGGGAAGGGACGGGGAGGGCCGCGGGCTCCCGGCGGCGCCGTGCCGGGCACTGCCCTCGGCGCGCATCGCGCGGCCGGCCTGACTCAGAGCCGGCTGCGCCTCGCCCGCCCTCCCCGGCTCTCCCCACCCCTCGCCGAGCAGTTCGCGCCTCCCTCCTGGCCGAGGGGCTCGATGTCACCGAATGCCCCCTCATTCTTGCTTGGCTGTGTTGGAGGACTGTTACGGACTTACACACACACCGCGACTCGCGCCCACATTTCCCCGCTTGTGTTTTTCCCGAGACAGGTGCGAGGTGCTCCGCATCACTCCCTGTGCCCCGCAGCCCAACCTCCCCGCGTTCCCTTCTCCGGACGCCCTCTGCCCTCGTGCCAGACCCTGCCAAGCCTGGTGCTCCAGCCCCGCTCCTACCCTTACACCTCAGCTCGCGGGTCTCTGAGGGAACCCAGCTGGCACCGACGCCTGGCAGGATCCCTGGATGAGGGATTTCAGTGGGCAAAGCACCGACTCTTCCATGTTGCAAAAGGACCTTCTCTGTTTCCTCACACTGGCGGTGCGTGACACCGCCTTACCGCAGCCCCGCAGCTTTACGACGCCAGTTCAGCGTGTCTTGAGTTTGAATTGTGTAGGCTTCGCTTAAAACTTTCACTCCGAGGTGAGGAAACCTCTTGAGGTTACTTTGAGAGAGTTCAAGTTGTTCCCTGAAATCTTCTGTGTTACAGAAAAGTGAGCCAGTGAGAAGTTCAAACAAATTGTCATTACTACCTGCTAAACTACCTTCAAATGTAATTTGGTGGTTTTTTTAAGGTATGAGGGACTCAAGGGAATAAATCAGGACACTCATTTCCCAGTTCCTATAAGAGCTGTCCTGAGGAAAGAGAGCTTAGAACCAGCACTGGAAATGAGGCATGGAAACATCTTTTTTTCCTGGGGCTGTGCTGGGGCATAAAGTGAGTAAATAGGAATATCCATCTGTTTACATCCTACCATGCATGTTCACACTGATCTTTTTCCAAAAAAAAAACAAAAAAAAAACCCACGAGTGAGTAGAGGAAAGATGATGGGACCAAAATAATTGTGTTAAACCTATTCCTCTCCTCCTGTTCCAACTGAAGTTGGAATGCGTCCAGATTCGAATTTCCAAAGTTTGGCACCTCTTTTCAGAGGTTACACTGAACTTTGACCAACTTGGTCTTCATGTCTGAATCTGAATCCACTTTTGTTCCTCACCCTCTCCCTCTTCACACACAGAAAAACAACTGGGTAAAATATATTAGACTATGCTTCCTTAGCCTTGGGCAGATAAGAGCAAAACAGGTTTCACTTGAACCGTCTGAGGTCAGGGACATTCCATCAAGTGTTACCGAACTCAAATATAAATAATATAAAAGATAAATGGGATCAAAGATGCCGAAATAACAGTATAAAATCACTCTGAAACATCTGCAACTGCAAACACAGTTGGGGAGAGAGAGCAGTGGCTCTGCAGGTGAAGCCCTTGCTTCTGGCTGCTTCAGATAAGGACAGTGTTTGCCTCTGACCGCAGTCATTTACCCTCTGCCTTACCTGATCATTCAATCTGACACTTCCTGCACTTGCTGTCTCAGGTCAAAGGCACCATTCACCAAAGGCAGAAATGAATGCTGGGGAACAAGTAGCACAGATTTTTATAAAGAAAGCATTTGGAGGCCGTACTTGGATCCTCTAGAATGATGTTCAGCTCATTAGGGTGAACTTGCCTGTCTATCCCAGCTTCCTAGCTGCCATAACTATGTATCTGCCATAACTTCAGGTGAGTGCAGTCAGACCATCTGTGGCTTCAGGATGCCAAACCTCCACTCCCTATACAGCCAACAGAGAGAAAACTCATATTCAGGCCACCTGCTACAGCTCTAACGGGAAGTGTTGCACCTCCTTCTCTCACATCTTACCAAGTAAGCTAAAATATAAAAAGAACTCTTGCAAATCTCCGTTATTCTCTGTGATGGGCAGTGCTTAAATAGTAAACTTGGAGACAGTAGTGTAAAACACAAAGACAGGAAAGGAGAAAGTGTTTATCACGATGCTCAGAATGTGTCTCTTTGCTGCAGCCTTGAAAGCAGCTCCTACAAGCTGGCAATGCTCTGTCACTGGAAGACATATAACTGATCCAGACATGTTCAGCATGTAGAATTACAGAATCTCAGCCTTGTCCTTTCCTCACAAGCAACAGAAATTAGATTCCTTTTTTCCCCCAAAGAAAAAAAAATCACATGAAAGTCCAGAAATTAGAAGCCAGGAGAGAGATCTCATCTGCTTCAGACAATTTCTCTCTTTTGGATTTGGGGAGAAAAGAAATAATTTCACAGTGCCAGAAATGCAGGAATTGTGCAGTTACATGGAAGCTTTGCAAAAGCAAAGCCAAAATCTGAGCACTTAATTTCTTTTTCTCCATATTATTCATTTTCCTCTGAACTTCAGCCAAGCTGCCAATTCAAAACTCATATCATGGCTTAGTGTGTGGAAATTCCAATAAAATTTATGTTGCCAGTTAAGAAATAAACAATGTGAAATAAAAGAAAGTGATTGTGAAAAAAGGAATGTGAAATAATACAGGCAGTTGAGTTAGATGGCCTAAATGTTTCTATTAGTGAAAAAAACAGCTAGATCTGTTGTACAATAAAATTATCAGAAAAATATCTCAGAAATGCTTTTTCACACACACACACGTCTGTGTACATTTCTCCCCACTACACCCCCTACTGCTTTTTCTTCCTGCTTTCTCCCCTATATTTTTTTTTAAGAGCTGATACTTGTCATTTTCATTCTATTCTCCCAGAATAAAGTTTCCAAGAAGTTCCCTAATGTTCTTTTTTGATTTGGAGAATTAAAACCAACCAAACAAACAAAATTTAAGAACAAAACCCTGGGCTTTTCCCACATTTTTAAAAGCTTTATATTCCTGCATTTTGACACAGACATAATCTACAGGACAGTTCAAACAAGTGGGTTGCTAGCCTCTCTCTGTTTCTATGGCAATGAGTGTCAGACCAGTTAAAACAAAGCACATACTTTACAGTAATCACTATATGGCAATTATTTAAAATAACAAGAGCGCGTTTTTCCCAATCCCACCTTTATTTCTATGGATACAAGCTGAAAATAGTTGTAGAGAAGCCTGTTTGATATTTTTTTCTTATTCTCTATGTGTTTTGGATGCTGTAAGTTCTCAGAAGGTACTATGGATAATAAGATCTAACAAGACCTTCCAGTGTGCTGTAATTTGAATTTGAGGGGACCAATTCTGTGAGCCAGAGTTAGGAAGCATTCTGATGTGTGTAAACAGAAGTTTGAATGAAGACTGAGTGCAGTACTCCACCTAGCAGCTTTAGAAGGAGGAGAAATATTTGCTGGTTTCTGCTACTTTTTTGACTCGCTTCAGAAAGAGCAAACTCAGCTAAACAAGTTTTGAGTTTTGTGGTCATGAGCTGCTCCTTGGTCAAACTAGTCATAACACTATAGAGACCCTAACCACTTCACAAGACAGAAGATGTGACCCATGAAGTTTGTAAAGCCAATCTCGCATTTCGTTTGGAATGAAACCTCACTCCATTTCCTCACCAGGCACAGCAGGAAGTCCCCACTCCTCACCTTCCTGAACGGTGCCAGTCTTGCTGGCACTTCTCCTGTACACAGATTATATTTTCTAGCAGTGCACCTGGCACTTGTATAGACACGAAGGAAGAGGCATGTCCCATCTTACAGAGCTTACTCCTGGAAACAAGAGAAAACATGACCTAAGGTGGAGGCAGAATAAATGTACTAAGGAAAAGGTCCTGGCTTTGTTGTTCTTGCTCTCTTAAAGCATCCAAGTAGTCCCTGGTCGCTTCCTGACATGATGCTTCAAAGACACACTGGGAAAGGTTATGTGTCTTGCCTCTCAGTTTAGGAAGGACATTAGGACAGAGCTGCTGGGTGGACCATGGTCTTGGAAATCAAGCTCTTTGTGAAAGTGCTTTATTATGGTTTTATGACCCTGCCTTTGATGGGTTGCTGTCACTGTTCCCCTTTAAGTATTAAGTATTTAAGCTCAGATCTTCCAAAATGACTAATGATTATGTACTTGAAATTCAAGATTGAAGCTTTTTTAAAGCCACAGAATCAATATAAAAACACAGAAAAAACTGTGGCTTTTTCAAGAGCCTTGAAAAAAAAATCAGGCTTCAAGGTTTCTCAAGTTAGGTATGCAAAGGCATGGAAAACTGGTAGTGTTTCAGAAAAGAGTAGACCATATCAATACCTAATCGGTGAAAGTTAATAGTTTTGAGATCCAGACCTCAGACCGGAGCACTGTGAAATTAGAAGCAAATAACAAAATTTGAAAATAATATTGCAGTGTTTGTAAGTTCCTGCTTTTGCCATCAGGACTGTAAGGGATCCCTGGTAAATTCTGTCACTAACTCAGTGGGATGATGCTTGAAGATTATTCCATGTGTAGAAGGTGGGAAGGACTTCAGTACACAGAAGATACTCCCAGTATCGCAGTAGATACTCAGAGGTGCTTTCAGCACATGCCTCCTCTAGCTCTTCCCAGCCTGCTCATTGACCTCCCCACTTTTCTGTCCCCTTCTTTTCTCATCTTTCCACCCTTCTTCAGCACCTGGGCATGCAGCCCAGTTCCAGACTCATCCCATGCTCTGACTCAAACCCCTGATGCTCATAATGCCTTGCTGGCAGATCCTTCCATATCGACAGGCTCTAATATTCCTCATGGGAGGAAGATAAATTGCCATTAGTCAGGCTTAAAATGCAGTCTCTGCACTCCAGCTGAAATAACTATGGGATTGGAAGAGGAGGAAGAAGAGGTGGAGAAGTGATTTTGTTTTGCAGCATCTAGAGTAAAAAGAGTTGTGGTTTTACTTCAGCCTTGCCAGCCCACTCATCTCCTGGGCCCATACACTGCCCTTGCTCATCACCTGGACTCCTCGATGCCACACTTCTGGAATTCAAGCTCTGCGATGACTGCGTGTGAGCTAGCACAGTGGGCTGATCCAAGCAGGGATCATGGGACTACGGGGCACAGGGCATTCAGACATGTGAAAACAAAGAAGTGATAGTGTTGGGAATATTCCCTTCTCGGGAGGCCGTGCTTAGGAAGTGGTCCTGATATCCCATCTCTTGGCAGCATCCACCCTCTCTCCTTCTGGGATCCCATGCCTCAGGGTGTCAAAGGCTGGAAAGCAGGAATATTTGACAAAGAGCTCGATATCACACTGGAAATTTTGGGCAAAACTGGAGGAAACTTTTCCGTGGAGTAATTGTGTAAACTAAGAGCGAACATTGAGAACTGCAGTTTGGAAGATGTGATTTTGGGTTAAATCCATTTCTGTAGAATAGTTTGTAAGGATAGTGCAGAAGGCAATCTTTCCCAATGAATTACAGCTG
>JANRMJ010000054.1:6634-41437 GCA_025584955.1 Alethe diademata | reverse complement strand
AACCCCGGCTGCACCCCGGGGCTGAGGCCGGGGCTCTCGACCCCGGGGCTGAGGCCGGGGCTTTCCCCCCCCCGGCTGCACCCCGGGTCTCAGGCCGGGGCCCCCCGGCACGTCGCGGTGGTGGCAGCGATGCTGCTGCTGCTGCTGGGGATGGCGCGTGTGGGCACGGCCCGGGCCCTCAGGGTCCCGCCCGGAGCGGGCCTCACACGTGGCGCTGGTGCCCCGGGTGACGCTGTGGCCTTGCAGGGCTGGAGACCTTCGTGTCCGTCGCCAAGACGCTGCCATCGCCCCAAGTGTACGACGTCGTGGAGGGATACGTGAAAATTTCCATGGAGTGTGCTGAGATATTCAGGCTTCTCGATGGAGAAAGGAAGCCTGAAAGTGAAGTAAGTTGGACATGGGCTTGTAATTCAGGGACTGGCGGCTACAATCCCAACAATCCCACCCTGGAGAAGAACCCCCGAAAGGTCGCCAGGGAACGGTCACAGCCCCCAAGGCTGCCAGAGCTCCAGGAGCGTTTGGACAATGCTCTCAGGGATGCCCAGGGTGGTATCGTTGGGGTGTCTGTGCAGGGCCAGGAGTTGGACTGGATGGTCCTTTTGAGTCCTTTCCAACTCAGGGTGTTCTGTGATTCTGTGAAGAAATGCTTTGTGGTGTAAATAGCTCTGATAATTTAATATGGGTTTTTTGTTTTGTTTTGTTTTTTCTTTTCTGGAAGTAGCAGTGGCAGAAGCTTTTTTCAGTTCGTAGGTGTTCCTGGATTTAATGACACAGAACCAACAGTCCTGTCCAAATCAAGCTGTTAAGGTTCTTTAAATGTTATCAAAAACCTTTTAGGAAATAAGGGGATCAATAAAAGCAGTTAAGAACGCAAAACATAAGTAATCTAGTGAAAGTAAATGTTTTTAGATATCTGTCTAATACATCAGTATTTCTAGGAAGCCACTGGTAAAGTTGACCTCATTTTTCTTATTTCAGCTGGACACAATTTATCCTCATCAGAATATGATGAATGAACAAAGAGTTCAACAACTTTTCACTGCAAATCCTGGTGCAGCATTGCCAGCTGCTTACAACGTAGTATCGCATTGTGTGGCTTTTTAACCATCTCTTGCTGTTCTTTGCCTTTCGGTATCGTTTTTGTCTGTGTAGTGATGACCTGTGACAGTGACGGCCTTTCCTCAATATCCTGTTGCTGACAGGGGCTGATGTTTGTAATGGACACAGCCCCAGTGCTGTATGGATTCTGGATCCTTCTGGAAGGAATTAACTGCAAGACTGGAACAACCCCAGTGTTTTTTTCCAGCAGATTTCATTTTTTGTTGTCCACTTGGGAGCAATCGTTTCTTGAAGCACTAATTTCTTGAAACTACATGCTCTCAGAAGTGATCTTTTCAGAGAGGAAGCATTTATTTGGGAGAGAATCTAGAAGTTAATGATGTCACTTTCATATGTGGAAGCTTTCCTCTTGGAGTGGGGTTACTTTTTTTGTTAATGGTGGTTATTACTGTTTGTGCAGCTAATAATTTCAAGTTAGGTATTAACTTACTCTTCTATCCTGCAGATGCTGTTAATCTTTCAAGCCCTAGAAGCCATTTTACTGAGGACAGCCAGCGACCTCTCACATTTTTCTGTTGTGGGAATGAACATTGTCAAAAAGTTGATTCATTCCTATATGAAACTGGTCTATGCTGCATTGTATTCTGAAAATTACAAGTAAGTCTTCTTGGTGCTCTGGTGGAGAATCTCTAACAATTGGTCTGGACGGATTGTACTAGACATCGCAAAATTAATCTTGACTTATTGCTAATAATCCACTTTTATTTAATAATCCTTTTTCACTTGTCATAAAATAATTGCCCGTGGGAGTCTTTGTCAAGTGGAAGCTCTGATAGATCAAACAATCCAGTGCTGTAGGATACTTTGCTGAAACTGTTGTTTTCATCAGTTGGGCCTGTCCTAGTGAGAGCTAACATGGCTGGTACCTTGAGTCCTGTTATTTTAATGCTACTTGATTTTTTGGGTGAAATACACTGTGTGGAACAGGGCTGGGCAGTCTTCCTATGATGGTGGCAAGAGCTGCTCTTGAGTGCTTTATTTTCCTGTATTTTTTGGAGTCAGATTTCCATGTTTAGAATGCATTTTTCTCTTTCAGACTGGCTTTTCTTCTGTAATTTTTCCAGTCACTTAAATCTGAGGTCACTTTAGGTTGCTAGATAACTGTGTTCTATAGTCGAGACAAAACAGTTTCTCATGCTCATGTGGACAGGGGAAAGAAGTTGCAAATGCCAGAGACATTTCAGTACAAACCTGGGAGGAAGAGGAAAGCAGAGGAAAAAACAAACTGAAGTTGGCTTGTCCAAGGCAAATGACTCATATTTCAGTCTTTGAGCAGAATTGGAAAAGCTTTCTCTGCTTTCCCAGTTCATAGACACAACTGTGCTTCCTGCACTGTGCACTTGGTCCTATTGCACCAGGCATTTTAACTGGACAGAGAATCTCAAATAGCTATATTGGAAACAAGTTTTGAAGCTGTGCAAGATCTGCACTTCTGATTAAGTGTTTAAAGATTGCAGGTTCTGGAGAAATCCTTCTCAGAAGAACCTGCACAGAAGAGGCTGCAGATTTCTGATGGGAGATGCTCTGCATTTTCTATACAACCTCTTTGATGTGCAGAATGGTTTTCTTTATTGTGTGTCCCATCAGGCAGTTAGGATCTCTGCTTGAACCACATGTTTTTTTTTACAGATTGTCCATGACAGAAGCATGATGGATAGATTACAAATCTGTTCATGGTAGTGGCTGTTCAGATGATGGAGGTCCTGTGCATAGTGGCCCTGACACATTCCTGTTGAAATGGCAAATATTTATAAATTTATGAGTTCAAAGAATCAGAGAATAACAAAGGGTTGTCTAGTCCAACCCCACTGCAATGATTGTTAATTTTGGCTCTTTCTCCCTTTTAAACTACTTTATAGAGGGAATATCCTGCCTCACATTACGGCTTAATTTTGGAAAGATAAAAAGGCATTTCCCTCCTCTTGCCTCGCCCCTCTTTCCTGGCCTTTCTTATTACTCCCTGAAATAGTTACTTGGATTGTTTAACTCTCCTGCTATTTTGTCTTTACGTCTCTTGGTTTGGTGGTTTGTATAACCATCATCGTGGCAATAACCTGCAGGTTCACCTCTGCTTTGTCTTTTTAGGATGAGCCGGGGGTGCCTTACGCTGTTGTCAGCAATGGTGGCTCAGGGTCCGGATTCAGCAAGGGATGTATATAGTCATTTTGATTTCAATAACAAATACCTGCCTGGATTGTTGAAAAAAGGATTTAAGAAGGTAAATTAAGGTGCTGCATGCCATGAAATGCTATGCCATGGCTCCACCAGCTCTTTTAACTAACTACTTAGAACAAAGTTGTAGCTAGTGTTTGCTGTATTTTCGTCTGCAAGAACATAACTCTCCCTTCCTGTCCTTTGTCAGGCTGAGGTCCTTGATTGTTCCTAACTGCCACAGAAAATGCCTCATGTGTTTCCAGCAAGCTGTGGAGAAATATAAATGTACAATTTCTGTGAACTGCCCTTCTAATGTCTAAAACAGTCAAAGTGATAGTAAACTCCTGAAAACTAGTCAGTCTTTTTGCAGTTTGGTCCCACTGAAATAAATGGAAGTTGGAGAGGGGATATTGCCCAATACTAATAGAGTAAATGCGTTTGAAAGCATAAACAAGAGTTCTAAATAATCTCTAGCTGGAAATTCTTAAGAATATGTGAGTGAGGAGAAAAAAATCACTCCTCTTTTTCCAGAAGAAACTATCTCTTGTTACCTCCCTGTTTGCTGAAAACAGTCAGGATTGACCCAAACCAGTGCTTTAGACCAAGAATATTTATGCATCATTCCAAATGCAAGTGTATCATAAATCCAGTATTTTTTGCAACGTTTCTGGATTTTAAAGATTACTTGAAGAGCAAATGTGTCTGTTTGTGTTGGATTTGTGCCATCTGAGATGAAATTTCAGACTTTTTCTTTATAAAGCAATCAAGTGGAAGGCAAAAAACCAGACATCTCTTTTTCCCTGGAACTGCCTTTTATAGTTGCAGAATGGTCAGATTCCATGGTTTTGACCTCACTGCAGGAGTTGTCTGCAGGAGTACGTCCACCCTTGATTTTAAATGCTTGGTTGTAGTCTTTTGACCACAAGTTCCTTAAATACAGGAGTAAGATACAAGGAAACAAGCATCCGAAAGGTCTTACTGTTGTACAGCTTTCAGTGAAATTATGTCACAGTTGGCTATCAGAGGTGAGTTTTAACATAAAAATACCAGGCCCAAAGCTTACACCAAAATCCTGTTTCTCTTTATTCCTTCTTTCAACCCTTTCGTGAGTCTCTGCTGCTTTCTTTTGCCTACTCAGAATCTTCTTTCAGGCTTCTTTACATGCAGCTTAATTTTGCACAGCAGGTTTAAAAAAAATTGCAAATCATGGTGGGATTCTGTCAGGGAATGTAGTGATAGGACGAGGGGTGACTTTTTATTTGAAAGAGGGTATATTTACATTAGATATTGGGACGAGATTCTTGGCCATGAAGGTGATGAGACAAGAGTCCAGCACAGGGTGCACAGACAAGCTGTCGCTGCCCCGTCATCCCTGGAAGTGTCCAAGGCCAGGCTGGACAGGGCTTGGAACAACCTGGGTTAGTGGAAGGTGTCTCTGCCCATGGCAGGGTGTGGAATGAGGTTATCCTTAAGATCCATTCCAACTAAAACCATTCTGCGATTCACTGTTCATATCCTGTGGTGCTGTTACAGCAGGCTTTTGCTGCTTCCACTGTGCCTGAGTTGGTAGTTTTATATTTGCCTCTTTTTATGACAGTTTTGTGAACTGACTAAGCAGTGCACAAGTGAGGAGGTTCAGTGATGCAGGATTTTGCATGGAACTGCTGTTAATGTTTCCTTTTTCCTTAAATTTGTGGCCTGATCTCACATACTGGGAAGTGAAAAGCACATGAGCTAGTACGTTTTCCTTTTTATGTAAAAGTGATCTGCTTAATGCAAGGAGTTTTTTAGCTGAATACACTGTGTGCATTACATGTAAATGTATGTCTATAGCTGCATGCAGCATGTTTATAGAAGTTGTTTCCTCGGGATGATCAGCACTTACAGTATCAATTATGCAACTGGGGACAAGCTGCGCTAACAACATTTTTTCATTTTGTATTTACCTTTTTGTTTCCAGGGAAGAACAGATGTCCGCATGGCCTATATTCAGTTTGCTCTCTCCTTTCTCATTGCTGGTGACAATGCACTCTTGGCACAGGTGCTGGAATTGAAAGGTACTGCATAATTGCTTGTTGGGTTTTTGTTTTTAAGGCACAGACCTTTAGAGGTGATAATAAATATGACCTAATTAAAAATGTGAATCACGTAGAGAGCACTAATAAGAAGCAAAATCTATTTTTTTCATCTTACTACCTGAAAAGCTTTGAACTTCTTTGGTAGGGTAGTAAATAAGCCTCTTCTGCTTGAGAACAATATGCCATCTGCTAAAACTTTGCAAAAATAGAAGGTCTTTGGTGGCAGAGATTAAAAAAAAGTAAATATAAAACTTTGAGGTCATAAAGTCAATAAACATAAAGGAAATGAATGGCCTCCAGCCTTGCTCATAAGACACTAACAGTGGATATGTTGTACTAATTTTCTTTTGAGAAGGGTGTACTTCAGTTGCCTTTCTGCCCTGTGAATTGTGACCCTTGGTAATGTTATGAGAGAATTCAGAAGGGCTCTAGAAATGCTGTTTAAAAAAAAGTCCTTAAGCCATAAGCTGGCAGCAGGTAATTTCCCCTTTGGCAGGGGACTGAGAACTGGCTGTAATTATTTACTTCTCTTGCTCCTGCTGTCCCAGGGCTGCAAATTTCATCAGGTGCTGGAAATGGTTTAGTTATTTCGGGCTGTGGATTGCACACCTCGGCCCAGTCAGTACAGCTGGCTTTTATTCCCCTGTAAGAGCCCCAGGTTCTTACAGGTGAGCCAAAAGATGATGCATGTGGCTGGAGATGGAACCTCCAAACACTGAGAATCACTCAGTGAAACAAATACAGGTGCTTCAATGGGAAGAATATAAATTTTCTTGAATTTTAGTATGGCATTTCAGGGCCCAGAGTGTATTGAAAGGTGACAAATGCTGTAGCAGTGTTAATCAGCAGGTTGGCAAATTAGCCAGTCAAGATCTGAGTAGGTTTGGCAGCATCACTTGCTCATCACCGTAGTCACAGGCACTTCATTCTTCTGAACTGTGATTGCTGCCTTTTGGTTCATCCTGGAATATAACAGCCAGATAAATAATGTGACATGGAAGAGGAATGGGTATGAATTCCCTGAAGCCTTTTAGTATGAAAAGAGCTTTCACATTTTGACTTACATTTGAAATGTCCTCTTAGATTTCATTCCAGATATTCTTCGCTCTGAAATAAAGGAAGACAGAGTTTCTACTGTCAATCTTCTACTTTCCACACTGAGAACTAAGGTATGATACACCCTTGAAACTATGTTGTCTCATGTTTTCTGTTTTCCTCACTGCTGGAAACAGTTCTGCAGTGATTTCTCACACACTGTTCAGTTCTTAGGGCTGCTGGCAGTGTGCTGCTGCGGTGTCTATGACTGATAACCTGTGTTAGAGGTTGGTAGCTTGGCTATATTACCGTCTCAGGATTGAAAACAGGGAGGCAGGAATTGCTGAAAGGTGTGAGAGTCGTGGTGGCTGCCTTTCATGTGCTCTGTCCCCTTCTGAGCCCTGCCTCTTCCCTGAGATGCACTTGTTGCTTGTAGAGCGGCTACACCTGAGATGTATTTTGTTTTCTTCTAAAATGTTTTTAACTCCAGTGTCTATGATTTTTAAATATCTGTTCTGGGCTACTGTAGCAATGTTGCATAAGCTGTTGAATGAACAGTTGAGAGAATGAAGAAAAAATAGTTTCAAATTCAGGGTGTAGCCATAAGAGCCTGCCTCAGACTTGAGCTTTTCACTAATGACCAGTTAAAGCCAAAAATGTCCTTTCATTTTGCTGTTGCAATAACACCAAAAAGGAGAATAAAATAGCTATCATTTACATGTAAAATCGATCTCCTTGAAACTTACTTTTCAAATGAAGCTTTTCCTGTGTGGGCGTCATACATCATGAGTTGTTAGGTTATTGGTGGATCGCAGCACACTGTATGACTCTTTCAGCTTAGCAAGAAAAATGAGAAATAAAACAAAGCCAGCAGTAAAACACAGCTGAAGAACTTTTGAGAAACTTCCTCCGCTGTGCATTCTCTTTCATTCAAAGTTTATTTGCAGTAGGAATTACCATGTATACGCCCAGGTTCCAGTGGTTCTAGTCTGTGACTGTGATGCTGTAAACGTGATGCGTGCTCTTCAGTTGAACGTGAACATTGGTCCTGTCCAGGATGTGCAGGGTTTGCAGAGGTTGGTGTAGGGTCAAGATGGAGCAGGAGCTTGTGAGACAAGCGTTGACAGCACAGGCAGAAACTTTCTTCTGCCCTGGTGAGGAGAGCCAGCTCTGTGTGTACTAGAAGAATGAAGTGTGTTGCTATTTTGCCATGATTTTGTGATAACTTGCAATGAATAGAAGAGTTTGCTTTTTTTCTCATTTTCAGGTGGTTCATAACAAAAATATCAGCAAAACTCAGAAGGTGCGCTTTTTCACTGCAGAAGTGTTGCTTCACATTGCTTCACTGTACCGTTGGAATGGGATTACTGATGTCAGCCCTGAGGATTTAAAGGTCTGCTCGTTTATTTCTTTGCTTAGTCCTTGTGCTGCCTTTTGTTGCCTCCTCTTGCAGCCAACAGCTTTTGAAACAGCTCCCAATTGCTCTGAGCTTGATGAGCTCAAAAAGAGGGATCTACTGAGCCTGTTCAAAATGAACCTCCAAATTTCTACTGCTTCTCACTGGGTTTTGGCTACAGATTTTTCCTTTGTGTCTACCCTCTTGTATTCCTCTGCCAGGTGCTTACAGCCCTGCCACTCCCATCCTGATGTACTGTAAACACCCTTTGGAGGAGATCTGTTTCTAGTAGGTGTCTGCTTAGAGCGGTGCAAATCTCCAACCCCATTCTTAAGCATGAGTTTCAGTTCTGAATAACTTTAAGTTCTTAGAGTTCCTGGCAGTAAGTAATGAGCTTCATAATTTCCCAGTCACAGCTGTCAAGAGTCTTCTCATCCGTAGGCATCTTGAGTTGTTCTGGATTTAAAGGTTAATGGAACCATAGAATCACAGAATGGTTTGGGTTGGAAGGGACCTTCAATTCCTGAAGCTCCTCTTCTTAATCTGGACAAAAGCCAAACTTTCCTTCAGTATTTCTCTCAGAGGAGTCATATAAAATGTAGGGTGAAGTTGATATCTGTGATAGGAAATCTCATATGCCTTTTTTACTCCTTCTTGGTTTTTATAGGTGACTCAAGGTTCTGAAGAGGTGGGAAAAGCAATGGTGCGAGAACTTGTGCATAGTTTCTTAATGGACCTCTGCTGCTCTCTGAAACATGGCATAACATTCTATGATCCAAGTCTTGGAACTTCTGGCAAGTAAGTCACTGGGCAGCTGGGATTGTATGTGGATTTTTTGCTAGAAGCAAAAGAGCCCTCACTAGTTACTATGTCTGCCCTGAAATGTGCGGTACTAATTCACTGTTTGTCATGCAGAAAACGTGGAGGTAAATTAATTTCTTACTTCTGAGTATACACTTGTAATTATGCCAGGAGGGTGAGAGGTCTTGCCTTCAGTTAACAGCTAGACAAGCTGAAGAGTTCACATCCCATATAAAGTATCAAAATAAGGATTACTTATGTAAAATATTTTTTTTTTGTTCAACAGGGGAGGAAATGTGGTACTTCTGCACTTCCTGCTTGGTTTAAGAACTGCAACAGAAGATGAAATGGTTGCTGATCTCCTGGTGAATATTCTCAAAGTATGCCCAGATTTGTTGAGTAGATACTTCAAGGAGACCCATTATTCCTTTGTTCCTAGAGTGGCACCTGCTTGGATGGACAATGTGAAGTTACTCAAGAAGGTAGGAGTATGGATGATGGTAAAATGCCATGCTCAGAGCAGGAGGCTCTATAGACATTTAAACTTAACTGAGAAAGGAGTTGGTCTTAGAAACAGTGGAAAACATCACATCAGTGACATATTTTTTAAGATGCAGCAACATCAAAGCTCGGCTAGAAAAACCTTTTGTCCTTTGTGAGTGTTCCGCGGCCTCTTTGTTTAGCTTAAAACGGGCAAGTTGGATCTGTATTCTCCTGAAAAGGAATGCTGGTTGCATACAGAGAGTCCATTGAGTTGAGTGGGAGTCTGGCGGATGCTGTGTAGCATTTTTACATAAAAATTGACATCTAGTGTTGCCATTACTTCCAACAAATCCAAATCCTTCTGTAAAATGCTCAGCAGAAAAAGCTGTCATCTCTAGGACTGTTCCAATGGGGCTTACATTTTTGTTTCTTTTCTTTCAGATTTATGAGGCTCAACCAGACATCTCCAATTCTTTTAAGACTTCAGAATTTATTCCTCTTCCCAGATTGCTGTCTATGGTGATGGTAACAACAGTCCCTGCAGTGTGCAATAAAATAATGCTCAGCAAAGGGTTAAATGTAAGAGCAGTCTATAATATTTCAGTGGCTTTTCTGTCCCAGTTAGTACTGTTTGATTTTAGTGTGTGATCATTTAAGAAATTTCTTAAGTTGATTAATTACTTACGGTTTTTATTGTCTGCCCCGGCATAAATCTGGCTTGGGGAAGCACTGGAAAACGAATATGGGTACTGATTCCAGGTGCCTTTCACAAGCACCAGTTCTGCCACTGCCCACTAGTGGTTTAGGCTGGGAATCTATGGATTCTTTACTGCTAGCCAAGATCTAGAAAATGATAAATTCATTGACCAATTTTAACGCACACTGAGAGTACAGATTCTGTGCAAAGCATAACAGGAATCGCTGAAATGTCATTAATTCATTTCCTGCTTTTAGTTGCCCAGCACTGTGGTGAAGCACAGCATCCTGTCACTGGTATCCATGGTGCTGAGAAGAGCCCTGAGGAACATTGAGTACTGTTTGTGTGAAGAAACCTGGCGAAGGTCACAAATCTACACGCTGCCAGCGGTGCAGGAGTTTGTGCAGCTGTACAGAGAAGCTGTCGGCAAGGTAGAAAGAAAGAGACAATTGGGGGCTGACAGGAGACATTTTACAGGCAGTAGGCAACTGCTCTCCTCTGTGCTTTCTCCTCAAGTGGTTCCAGCCTAGGAGCCAGGAGATGGTATCCTGGGGAGGCTGTGGATTAAATGGTGAGGTAGGAGCCTACATTTCCTGGCATGTCTGTCTGATGGGAATGCAAATAAAATTCTGTGGTGAGGCAGATTAGTAACATTAATGGCCGTTGTGCTGCAAATGACTTCCAAGAGCAGGAAGCAAGTTCTCTTCCTGGTTCAAGTCAATGCAGCCAGCAGAGGTTACTCAGAAGTTACTAGACAAAAGAGCACTTGAGTTGAAAACATACCACGAGGAAGAAAACTCAAATTTTTCACAGGAAACCTTTTCAGTAAGGTGTTCTTTCCAGTACTTGCGTTCTGCAGAAGTGGAAATACAGTGCTTGATTTCAGGTCATTCCCTGACTGGAATTGACCTCGTGTGCAACCTTTGTGAAGAGCAGCAGATCTCCCTGTTGGGTGTTTGGGGATGTATTTATCACAGGAGCTTTGTCTTACAAAGGAGAGCTACTGCAATTTACCCTTTTTGCTTTTAGGTTTTACCAGACATGAATAATCTAGTGGCTGTCTGGCAGTCCCTTCTGAAGCAAAAGAGAGAACATACCGATGGCCCAGCAGAGAAACAGGAAGATGTCTCCACTATCAAGGCCATGACCAAAGCAGGAGTTGCTGAGCAGCATGGTAGGCAAAGCAGGTGGAGTTACAGCTTCTTATCTCTGTGGGAATGGGTGTTGCAAAACCCTCATCCCCTCCCTGAACTTGAGCAGAATCCAGGTCTCACTTGTATATTTACTACTCACCTTTTCTTTGTTTAGTTCTTCAGGCTGCTAGAATTGCCTGAGAATACAGTTTAACGTATAGGCTGCCGCTGCTACTAGAAGGTTAAGCAGTTTGACTTTTCTGTCCCAGGGTCAGAATGGCTGAGGTTGGATGGGGTCTTTGTAAATCCTCTCTGCCTAAACCTGGTTACCCAGGTCCATGTTCCCACAGCTTTTGAACATCTCCAAGAATGGAGACTCCAGAACCTGTTTGGGACACCTGTCTGGGTGCTCGATCACCCTCGCTGTCCAAAAGTGTTTCCTGGTGCTCAGAGTGTTCCTGTGTTCCACTTTGTGCCAGTGCCTCTGCTCCTGCCACCGAGTGCTTCTGGGAGGAGCCTGGCCCGCTCATCTTTGCACTTTCACTTCAGGTGTCCATAGGTGTTGATAAGATGTCCCTAAGCCCTCTCTTCAGTCTCAACAGCCCCAGCTTTCCCAGCCATTCCTCCAGTGAGAGCACCCAGGAGAGATGTTCCAGTCCCCTCATCATTTTTGTGAGCCTTTATGGGACTCTCTCTAGTGTCTCTATGTTCTAGGGAGTCCGGACCTGAACACAACATTCCTGATTTGGCCTCCCCAGTGCTGAGAAAAGGGGAGGAGCAGCTCCCTGACACCAGGACTCCAGGGCTTTCAGAGCCTTCCCTGGCAATCTGCTCTCCACTTGGGTGGCCCCCAGAATGTACTGGTGGATGGAGCTGTTTCTTCCCAGGTGCAGGGCTCTTCTGTTCCTCTTATTGAACTCAGCCCTCATGCCCTTGACCTTTCCATGCTAGTAGTTGTTTCACAGCCACAAAATAAAACTGGCAGGGAGACTGACAGGCCTGAAAAATAATTTTTGGAGAGATTTTTGTTCAAGTTATTTTACCAGGAGGTAATTTTATTTTTTAGCAGTTAGTTTCTGTAGCTACACAAATGCTTGTATTGACGTAAGGCAGTAGTGGAGCTTTGAGTGTTGGAAGAGGGGGGAAAGGAAAATAGTGGAGGCTTCATTTTTCCTCTCTCAAACCCAGTATCCCCCCTGAAGGGCTCGCTTCCACAGTCCCATTGCAGGGAACGGGAAGTTTCAGGGTTGTCTGCATCTTGGCCCATGGCCTTTAAAGGTTTCCTTGTAGGCTAGAGATAAATCTTCACAGGGCATATTCCACAGAGAGACTTCCTGGAGTAAAAGGTTTTTCAGTGCATGTCTTTCTGTGCCTCCCTTCAGGCAGCAAAATGTTGTCAGCACTGACAGTCCAAGGCTTGGAAACCAGTGGAGCAGCTAATTTCTGTAGGAGTGGAGCTGTAGTTTCTAGCATTCTGAGGTGGTCGTGCTGTGTCACTCCCAGTTTACCTTTTACAGCTTTATTTGCAGAGTGGTCACTAGAGAATTCTTTTCTAATGGCAGCTGAGACTCAGGCAAACAAAGTTTATTCATGGCATTCATCCAGTTCTTCCTAACTCCCTAAGGGAGACCAAGTTAACAGGAAAAAATTGGGTGTTAAATGTTCTGGCCTGTGTACTTTGCTTCCTTTCATTAATGACTGGATAACAAGTAGCTTTCTCTCGTACAGCTCTCTGTTATCTGGCTCTGGCCAAGAGCTTACACTGAGAAAGTATTATTTTGAAAGGGGAAAGGGAAAGAAAAAAAAAAGTTTTAACTGAAATAATTAATTTGCAACAAACTGTACTGTACTTTTGCATGCACTTCCCTAGCTAAGCCTACCTGACATTAGCTAAAAGTAGTGTCCCCAGAGATCACCAGCATCCTTCACTTTTTCCTGTTATTCAGCCTAAAATTGGACAGCAGCGGGACTGGTGCAGTTTTTACAGTGAGTATTCAGATGTTCAGGTTGGATTCTAGATGTGTGAGCACTTCTCAGTCAAATTGGAAACGGCAGCTCTCAGTCTGAGCACTGAGTAAGTGGATTTAGTTTGGAAAGTGTTCATACAGGAGTGCTGGGGGAGGGAACTGGAGATGCACTGGGTGTCTTTCTCTTCTTGTTGGGAAGATAGCAGGTCATTTGCTAGGCAAGCCTGCTGGAAATGCAGTTAGTAATTCTCATGCTGGGTAACAGAGGTGCCACACTGTGCACTCTTGCTGTGAAGGGAGAAGAAACTAATTATGAAAACAATTTGTTTAGGTTCAGATGATGCTGAGATGCTGCTTCTGAAAGCTGCACTGCTTCAGGTCATATGTCTTTATCAGAAAGTTGTGCCCCACTTGGTAACACGGAGCAACTTTGATTTTAGCAAGCTGCTAAAAGGTATGTGATGGGTGTTTGTATTTCCTCCACTCTTTTTTCTGACTGTTTACAAAGTCCACAGCAGAAGGGAATGTTTGCTTTTCTGTAGAGATAAAGAACTGCTTTATAAAAGTATCCCATTTTAGTTTCTCCATTGTGTTGGCATTTACTGTTGCTGTTTCTGTGGTGCTCTGGCACTGTTAAAGTCCATAGCTGCTCTGCCACACCCAGCTGTCAGCACTAGGTTTCCTTTCAGTCTTCCTCTCTGTGTGTCAGTCTTGGAAGTGTTTGGTCTTCATGGGCTTTGAATTCTAATCTTTCTGAGGAGCACTTATCTTCAGCTCTTACTGAGGTTTCTTCTAGTCCTCTGTCAACAACTCACTATGAGTAAGTTGTTTCCAAACTCTTATTATCTGCAATGATAAAAAGTTTTTTGAACAGAATAGCTCACAGAAAGTTCGGGGTGGGGGTGAAGAACAGCACCTCCCAGCCTGCCAGTGTCCTCTGAAAATCTTATAATAGATATTTGGCCTTGGTAGAGTCCAATAGGACAGCGCCTTGGAGGGCAGAGAGGCCTTAGAATGCTGGCTGATATCCAAGGACCACCTCCTCCAAGCTGTGAGTCCTGAAGAGGAAGAAATAGGGAAAAAGTGTGAAGAGGCTTCCATGGATGGATAAGGAGCTGATGAGCAAAATCACAGGGAAAAAAAAAGAAGCTTTCAGGAGGTAGAAGCAAGGACAGATCACCTGTGAGGAATACAGGGAAATTGTATGGGAAGCTAGGGATAAGATAGGTTTTGGAAAGCTAAGGCTCAGATAGAGCTGAGTCTGGCCAGGGATGTCAAAAGACAATGGGAAGGGTTTCCATAAGTATTTTGTGAATAAAAGAAAGCCCAGGGATCGTGTGAGCCCTCTCCAGAAGGAGAAATGGGAAACCTGACTGCCCTGGATGTGAAGAAGGCTGAGGCTCTCAATGATTTCTGTGTCTCAGCCTTCAATGGCAAGTTCTCCAGCCAAGCCTCCCAAGCTGGGAAAGACAAATGCCTGGACTGGGAGAGTGAAGATCCTGAGCCCACTGTCAGAGAGGATCAGGTTCAAGCCCATCTGAGGAACCTGAATGTACTCAAGTCCATGGGATCTGATGAGATCCATCCACGGGTCCTGAGGGAACTGACAAGATCACGGAGCACATTCTCCTAGAAACTCTGCCAAGGCACAGAATTTGGTTGATGACAACCAGCATGACTTCACTAAAGGGCGAACTATGCCTGACAAATTCGGGAAGGTCCCCCAGTGCTGCTTGTAGTCCATTTGGTACAGCCACGTACAGCTGAGACCGAGGGAGAAAGCAAAGGATTGTTAGGGCATCACTGCTCTCCGTGGGCCACCAGGGCTTGTGGGCCACCTGGCTCGAGCAGCTATCTGTGTGTTTAAGCAGGACCTGGGATGTGTAAGGGTGGCAGTTATGTAAATGCCTTAATTAACCTGTCAGAGAAAAAGGGACTTTAAACAAAATCTCTCTCTAAATCAACTGTCTGTTACGTGAGGTTTTTCTCCCTCTGTCAAAGCATGTTTAATTGATTTTTGTTCTTGGTGACTCACCAGATCCCATACCCTGTTTATCCCTTTATTTCTTGTACTTGTCCGCTTACTTCACAGCGGACAAAAGGCAGGACGCATTTTTATGAGGCAGAAATCTCTTTGGGGTCTGTTGGGTACATTATGGAGTAATAAAGTTGAACAGGCTGGAAAATAAAGCGTCATTTTCAACCGAATGAAATTAAGTGAGCCTGGCTATTGATTTTGAAGAGAGATGATGATAGTGTAAAAGAGACTTTGTTTTCTCAGATGTGTCAGTGTGAGAGTTCTGTTGCTCCTGGTTGCTCTGATGGAAACATGGATCAAATGCACCATGTTTTTCTACCTTGTAGCAATATGTTCTTTAAATAGCTGGTGGAGTTTTGTTTGGTCTTACTTACGGTTGGATTGCTTTGGTGGTGACTGTTTAAAATGTAAAATTAAATTGTTGTTTCTGTAATGTGGACCCCAAAGATCCTGCTCAGGCACCAGTGCTTTGTACAGGTGATGTCCCTGTGTAACTCAGTGCAGGTCAGGGGTGGGCAGCTCAGGTTTGGATTGCAGTGCAAGACCTCCCTCACCTGTGACAGGAGAAGTGAGGTGATTGTGCCTGTGCTGGTGATAACAGTGATGCAGGGAAAGACATGAGTGTAAAGTTCCATTGTCTGGAGCAAATATTGTCATGGTACGAGCATTAAGATTTCCTGTTGACTTGAATTCTGTATTTTGCTCTCCGGTTTATTTATCCTTTGTACTGCCTCCAGATCACAGCTTTTCAGGGTTGCTGGTACTGGCAAAAGAGACTTTATATTCCTATGCAGGACCAATGGTTTCTGCTGGGGTCAGGTGATGCAATCTCCCTCTGAGGGCTGGATTCCCACCTTGGGTTGTCCAACCTTAGTCGCAGTGTGTCTGGGGATCCCATGATGTGAAGATCCGTGAATTGTCAGCTTGTCTCACAGTTGTTTTAAACCGTCGAACATGAGTGCTCTGCTGTTCTCTGGAAGATGGACCAAACCGAAGTTGGTTTCTTGCTTTCACCCCTCAGGTATAGTCACTGAAAAGGGCTTGCGGGAGGAGGTCCCTCCTCTTCTGCAGCACCATATCCTGAAAGTGGCTTTGGAACTTCCTGCAAACAAATTTGCCTGGTTCAGAGTACAGGTAAGAAACTGATGCAAGTTTGTTTCCTTGGCCTCTTGTCCTCAAATCTTTCCATCTGGTATTGGCTAATTTTAAATTAGTCCAGTCATTTTAGGAAGTGACAGTTTTGTAAAACCAACAGGAGTTACAGTCTTAGCAGTAGTGAAAAACCCTTCTCAGTTGAAAGGTTTTTTACAAGGACAACAGTTTTTGCCTCCTCGATGAGCACAGGAGAAGGTTCCTGTGGCTCTTTGTGTTTCTAAGAAGCACAAGTGAAAATATACTGGTTTCCACTTGTCTGGAAAGCCTGAGGTTGTAGACCAGGGAAATGAGCCACTGATGGGAGCCGTCCCACTCCTTCCCAAGGAAGACTCCAATATTTTTTAGTGTTCTCCATAATTACTAGAAACCATCAGGGCCCCAGCTCTCCTTTTTACTGCAGGCTTGTAAAATAAGAGCTCTGTCAAGAGTTTTCTTGTCATGTCAGGAGAAAGGAGTGGACCTGGCTTTGAGGAGAAGCAGATACTCATGGAGTGTAGTAACAGGGACAGACGTGGAATGATTGGGGGGTAAAACATGATTGATAAGAGAAGTGGCTTTGCCTTGGGCCCCTTATAGTACTTGGGGTTTCTGTTACTACTGTCTTCTTCCACTTTCCAGGAAAGCATTTTACGAGTGAGTACAATGATCCTGGCTCATTGAATGCAGAGTAGTGTAAATGATCCCATTTGTTTCTGGCCTTGGGATTGTTGGGCAGGTCTATAAAATAACATTCTTACCTTACATAATGGTCTCAGTGCAACAGTGTTTCTGTACAGTGTTTCTGTAGCAGAGGAATTTTAATTTTTTTTTTTTTGTAGGACATCTCTGAGACCGAGAAGATATCTGGTGAAAAATCAGTCTTCTATTTACTGATGAAAATGTTCGTTACAACTACCCAGTCTCATCTGAAAATTTCCACCAAAAAATTAATTATTAAGGTAAGCTTTTGAATTGAAATATCAGGATATTCACTATATCCCACTGGTCTGAAATTTCAGGATTGTAAAATTTTTTCTTAAAGCAGTTACCTTTATTGCTGGATTGTGTGGTCAACAGAGTCTCCTTTCCTGTTTCCTGTGCCTTTGTTGGAATTTGCTGTCAGATAACTGGCTATTAATGAAATATTTTACAGAAGTAAATGCTGTGAACTGACTTCCCTGCAGTAGATGATGAAAGAGAAAGGAGAATGTCTTTAATGTTGGCACACCCCCCGAGGCTGAATTAATTCTGATACTGTAATAAATCAGTGTAGTTTGTGCCTGCAAATGTCTTGACATTGATCAAGAAGAGATTACTTTTGATTTTTATTTTTTATCAATGTTTATTTAATCTGTACTTCAGCACTCCAGCCTTTCATAAGCCTTACCTGGTTTGCTCTGGCCCTGCAGAGTAGTCCTCTCTCTTACTGTCTGATAAAAGCTTTGATGCAAGGAGTGCTTTTTGTCTTAGAAATTAATTAAAATCCCCTTCTGTATATTTAAATTAGTTATTGAACTTTCAGAAAAACTGGTCAGCTACAAGTCCACAAGACACCAGAGGCTGTTGTTTTTAGCACCTTACTAAAAGAGGACATCCTTTCGTTATCTCAGTAAGGGTAGAGATTTGCATTAGGATTAAATGCAGCCAAACCTTCCTGCCAAGAGAAAACCCGAGAACTGGGTACTGGCCCTGGACAGGGCTTCTCATGCAGTGTCCTGTAGTATTCATGGCACACAAATTTGTACCCAGCTTTGTGCATTGAATCTTTGCATTTAGCACCAGTCACAGAGTGCTGTTGTAATACTCAGTCCACCAGACCAAAGTTAGAGTGATTGAATTTGGGTTTAGTTGCCCTTGATTCGTGCAAGGGGTTAAAGGCAGGTTCACTTGGTCTCCCAGTACTGAATGTCTCAAGCAAAAGCTGCTCAAAATGTGCTGTTTTTCTGGTTGTTTTGGATTTTTTTGCCAGGTGGGAACGTGGACTGCTTGACTTGTTCTTCTGTCCACTTTCCACTTCAGTCCTTTGCATGTTCTCTGAAGGGAATGCAGGAACACGGAAGTTAGGGCAGTTACGTCAGCAGAAAGGCTGCTAAGAATAGATGGTAAGGACTTATTTTTCTGCACAGTGCCATGTTACTGAAGGTTTGTTTTTGGATTTCACATTCTGTTCCTGCCTGTTTTTGTGAGAGCTGCAAGTGCATTTCTATTTCAGGACTCTGTCAAAAATAGTCACTTACATTATAATGAGTCCTTTTTCCTTAATTTTTTCTTTATTTGAATGAATTGCCCTGTCAAATTGCTGTAAGCAACAGTTATTTTTACAGCTGCTGGTGTTGTACACAGAGTAAGTGTAGAACAAATGAGTTGTGATAGCTTCCTTTTATTTTGTGTGTGGAGAGGAGCAAAGGCACAGATTCATCCTGTATAATTGCAGTTGTTCAGTGTCGATGCCAGAGTCGGGAAGCTGGGCAAGGTTTCCTCTCTTGTTGGGAGTTAGGGGCAGGGAGTTTAACCATGGTGTCCCTCTTCCTTTCTTCCTTGTAGAGCTGGAGCTCAGGGTCGGCAAGTTTGGGTGCTTCAGTCAGGGCCTGAATTTAGCAAGCAGGAAAGTGGGAGGAAATTTCTAGATCTGGCAAAGCCTGTCTCTTGGTTGTGGGACTTCTGGGTCTACCTCACCACCCCCAGAAACTTGCAGTTCTCTCTGGACCTTGCTATAGTCACAACCCACTGCTCATTTATGTGACTGTTTATCCATCTGCCTGGTTGTTTTAAATACAAGTAGCCTGATTTAGGTTTCATTTAGCAATTGTTTTCCTTTGTTAGATCAGTAGTTTTCTAAAACTCCCCTACAGGCTATTTTTAAGGTGGTTTTTTTTATTTTTTTTTACTTCCTGCGATGATATAAAGATGTACAACCCTCTGAAAGCAGTATAACCTGCTTTCCAAAAATTACAGAAGTGAGATTTTTGTTGTCCATTATGCAGTTGAAATCCCCCTAGAGACTGGGAATAAGGCATCTTGAACTGAGGGGGTGAAGAGAGTAGCAGACACTTCTTTTCATCAACCTGCTCTTCTTTTCTTTTCCAAAAGAAGGAATCATGAAGTTACTATACAAAAAGATCTGATCTCTTGGGGTTTTGTATTTTAGGTGTTTTGAGGTTTATTTACACACCTCCTCCTTTGTTTCCTGGACAGGTTTTATGTGACAGTGGAGTGTTTGAGTACACGTGGAAGGAACTTTCAATTTGGCTGGAACACTTGGATAAGACAAAAGAAGACCAAAAGGAAGCAGTGATTCAGTTTTTGGAAAGGGTAACAGTGTTCAAATTAGCTGGATAAACAATGCAAAGAATAGTGTTAGTGGAAACTAGAGATTTTGTTGCTATTGTTGAGAAACCTGTCAAAGACCAGCAAATGAATTCTGAGAAAAGCTTTGTTTGGGATTCTTGATACAGAGGTGGCATCCTTCTCGTCTTGAATGGGAGGACAGCAAAATGATTTGTAGGAAAAAGTAATCCAAAAAGATCAGCTGTTGTTACAGCATTGTTGGTATAAGGGTAGAGTGTTGTACGTGTGGGTAGCTTTTATCTCCTCTTTAGGTGCCAGAATTATCAGACCTCAGTAAATGTTTTTTTTTACAAGGAAAGGTGACACTTCCTGTTTACTCTTGGCATGTTGAATGCCCAGTGCTTCACTTCCAGTGTGCTCTCTCCAGGTACTCAGTCTGTGGTAGCAATCTAGATGCCAAATTGCAGTGAACTGTTTTTTTTTTTTTCTACAATGTCCCCTGTAGAGCAGGAACCATGGACAAAAGCCTGCAGAAGTGATAAGGAAGTTGTCCTTGTATAAGCTGCCCAGCTTCCAACCACTTTTAGCACATGGTTGTTCTTAGTAACGCGTGGTTCCCCTACACTTGCCAGCCAGTGCACTTACCTTTGTCTCCACCTTTGCTGACAGATCCTGCTGAAGCTGGTGACAAACCCCTACCCCTACACGGATAAGGCAGCAGACCTGGTTCAGGAAGCCAGCGTGCTCCAGGTGGCTGTGCTTAAACAGGACTCCGATAACGTCAGCATCCCTGTCTCTCACATCGATGGTACGTGGTAACCCATCAGCAATAGAATTCCCTCACTGGGGGCTACATTTTCTGGCCCTAATCAGCAAACTGGGGATGGATAACTATAGAAATCCTGTTAAGTAAGGACCCTCCAGGATTCAGCCCTCCACATGTACTTGGTATCAGAAGTAGAAGTCAGAATTGCAAAGTAGCCACTTTACCCCTGAAGGTAATTTCTGATGTGGTCATGCCACTTTAACAGTATTTGAAATGTCTCTTCATGCTCTTGCAGCAGTGTTTTTGAACTAAAATGGCAATTTAGCCCTTCTGCCTGGGACTGTTCACAGAATAATGGAACCCCAGAATGGTTTGGGTGGGAAGGCTCCTTAAAGCTCATCCAGTTCCACCCCCTGCTGTGAACAGGGACACCTTTCAGTAGCCCAGGGTGCTCCAAGCCCCAGTATCCAACCTGGCTTTGGACACTTCCAGGGATCCAGGAGCAGCCACAGCTTCTCTATGCTGGACAGCAGCATTGAAAGGCAGAGTGAAGGTTCAGCTGTGATTTTTGTGTTGCACTTAACATTGTATTGTGTGACAAATGTGGCTTTCATCCTTTTTTTTATTATTTTTTTCATTTTTTTTTTTTGAGAATTTAAAAAGATGCCTTGTATTCCTGATGTGTTGCATTCTACCTCTGTTGTTTTTCCTGTTAGTCTGGATCCTCTGCTTAGATATTTTCTTCGTTTATTAGATGTCCTGGATATGGTGGATGTCCTGATTGAGGGCAGTGATGGCTTTGATGAAGAAATTGGGTTCTCTTTAAATGAAGACATGATTATCCAGACATTTCCCTTCAGTGCTGTTGTCCCTGCTGCATTAGAAGCCAGGAATACACTGTTGCTTCAGTCTGAAAATGGAACAGGTACAGTTTTTTTGGGTGTCGTATCATTTCTACCAGTGGAGTAAAAGGGGCATCATTTTTACCCATTTTTAGTAATTTTTTCACCGTTTATAAATTTTTGTCTTGCGGTAAAATTTTCCCTGCAAGCAGAGGGAGGGGCAGATCCATGGTGTTTCCTACTCAAGAGAGGCATTGAAGCTCTGGAGGTGCTTCTGCCCTTTTTCCCTGACCCTAAAGAGAAGAGACACTGTCCCTGCATGGACCATCTGGCTTCTGTCACAGTGTTTTTAGGACAATGTGGAGATCAGGAGTGGAAGGTGGTTTCCATGGCTGTAGGCAGCTCTTCCCGAGATCAGGGAGAGAGGACTGCGCTGTTAAGTAGGAAGTGGATGCATTTTCCAAAGAAAGCTTCTTCAGAAATGAAGCTCTGGTGACAAATATTGCAAAGTTCTACCAGCTCCTCGAGGAAAACATTGGAGTCACAGGGGCATCAGTTGGGCTTGGAGCAGGATTTGCCAATGCCACAGAACCTCACTGAGTTCTCTGTGTGTATTTGGTGGTCAAGTAGCACCTGGGGTGGACTGAAAGTCCCAGTTCTGAAAGAAAATTGTTTAACTTGTACATGTTAACTGGGGTGTGTGCCCTCCCCGTACAAATCAGTTCTTCTCTGAGGTGGTGCTTGGCAGGGGTCTTTTCCTGTTAAAATACAGGCATGTTTAGCACAGCACAGTGAGGATGGATTATTTACTTCAGCATGAACTAATGTGTGGAGGATTTTTCCGGTACCTCAGTGGTCAGGAACACTTGCCTTGGTCACTGCAAACACTTCTTGATCTTACTCAGTACTTTTCTGAATGATGCTCTGTGGGCTGCTGCCAAGGCCCAAAGTAAAGAGGGTTGCCCTAGTGTCTATGTTCATGTCAATAGTTAAATTTGTTTTTGCTTTTCTAGGAGCACACATTGTGGAGTACCTTGTTGCTGTGTTCACTGAGCTCCTGCACTCTCAGAGAGAACCCCTTGCTCTCTGCTTGATGTTCCAGCTCTATGATAAAGATCTCAAGTCCCTGGAAGTTGCTAAGTATCCTCAGCTCTACCAGTTTAACCAGTACTATAAACTCTGGATACCCAAGCAATCTCAGGAACCTGTGGTATGGAATACCTGAAGTCACTTGATTCCTGAGCCATTATTCTTATAAAAACCTCACAGTTTGTAGAGGTTGCATTTTCATCAGAAAGAGCATTTCTATCAAGCTCATTCTGTATTTCTTGTTGATCGCGTTGGGACACAAATTTGCTCCAGGGCTTTTCACTGATGACACAAGAGGTCTTTGTGGTGTTTGGGAGGTGATACCAGGGCTCAGGGCTGGGTCGTACACAGACTCCTCACCAGGCACAGCAGAGCCTGGTGCATGCAGTGGCCTCAGTTCAGAGTGCCTGGAGTTGCCCCTGGGTGGGTTGGGGATCACAGGCCTCCTGGGCTGCATTTGGTGAGTTTTTCTCTAAGGCCAGCAGTGAACATTACAGATTCCCCAGGGGCACTGCTGGACAGCTTTGTTCTAGCAGGACTGCACACTTGTGCTCCTGGAGCCTCACCCTGGGCTCAGCTCAGAGGTCATCTCAAAACACAATTGGCTAAAGAGATTTTTTTTGTTTCATATTCATCATTGTTTTTCTCTTACACTTTTTTTCACTTTAAACAGTTTAAAAATCACGAGGAGGTAAATGAAGAACCTGCTGTGCCACTGAATTCTGTATTTACCACTTTGCTAAAGAGAGCCTATGAGAGAGGAAGCAATACCCTATTGCAAGATGGTGTTCAGACAAAATTGAGAGACTTGGCTTCCTGGCTCCCACCTGACCAGCTTTTGTTGGGAGTAAAGCATGTGCTGTTATACCTGAAATCCACAGTGGAGAACTTCAGCAGTGTAAGAGCAATATTGTAATAATGTTGTGGTTATGTTTGGTTTATTTTCACGTAGAAGGTACAAATGACTTGGCTGTTAAAACTTAGGTTCCAGTTCTGTAGCTCTTTTTTCTGTACTTGTCTCTGAGGCTACACAGCACCATACAAAACTGCACCTAGTTTGTAAACAAATGTCAGTTCTAATTATTGAGGATTTACTTTGGATTTACCTTGCATGGGTTACCGTGCTGATTGATGTGAGTGCAAATAAACTCGAGATTTTAGTCCAGCTCCTGGGTCTCCCTAAGAAGCCTTTGCAGAGAGTAAAATTCACTGGCCTGTGTATTTCCAAATGTCACAATACAAATGAAATTCTATCGCTATTTATTTGACAACCTGAGACTTCTCTTTGAATCAGGTTTCTACATAGGGAAGTGGTTCCTTCTCCCAGAAGAGGTTGTAATCTAAGTAATTCTTAGTTAACTCCTATTCCTGTTATATAATTATCCTTCTGCTCCCATCCTCTTTTCTTCACTTCCAAGATGTCTTTATTTTTATAGCTTGGTAAAACTTTGGGTCCTCAACTTGTTGACCTCTGTGTGGACCTGCTGTGCATCTTGTTGTGCCGGGGCAATCAAATAAACCTGGAGCACCAGCAGAAACAGGAAGAGCATCAGGCTAATGCGGATCTCTTTATGGATGAGGAGTCTCTGATGACAGAAGTGTCTTCAAATGACAAGGTACCAAATCCCTGCATACAGAGGTACCTCTTAGTAAAGTTGGATTTGGCTGATTCTCTGGGGAGTAGTTTTGCTGATCAGAGAGGAGCTGTTAAGGTCTTGGAGGAGAACTTAGGAATGTAGAGCGTGTGGTTGCTAAACTGCTGTCTGGAGATGTGACCTAGCTGCGTCACCCACAGTCCCACCCCTGAGCTGGAACATGGTCAGGAGAGGTCCCAACTGAGATCACCTTTGCAGAAAAAAATGTATTCCCTCAGCCCTGTGTAAAGCCTTATTGAAAATTATGTATTTGAGGAGGGATTTTTTCCTCCTCTTCCATCTGTTCTGTGAATTTGTGGAGATTAGAGTGTGTTGATGAACCCCAGAATACTCAGTTTTCCTCTGGAGATGAGCTTAGACATGTCCAGAGTGTTCAGTATAACAGCATAAATCCCACAGCATAAATGCTGGGAGAATGATATTTATGTGCTTGTAGTTCATTAATATTTTTTATCCTCTGGCCAGCTAGTAGACGGTTTCATGTTCAATAATTGTAACTGATAAACTGTGGTAAATAGGCAGATGAATGAGTTTATTTTTTACCCTGCACCGTGATTATCCATTCAGTGATACTGTTACCTCTGGTTGTTACAGACACTGGAGGATATGCTCACCTTGATTTTCAGACATCCTACACTGGAGAGCTGGTTCCTGGCATTGGCGCTGCGCTCCGTTCCGCAGCCTGGTCTGAACCCTGTCACTGTGAAGCTCCTGTCAGCTAACCTCAATTCTGGGGTGCTCCACCTGCTGAAAACAGGCGCACCCATCCTGCAGAGCATCACAATGGATCAAGGACACATCTTGTCCAAGTATTTCGAAGCCATCACCAAAAGTGTCCTGGAAGAGCTGCAGACTGTGGGGAAGGACAGAAGCCAGGTCTATCCCAGGAAGTCTCACCAGCTGCAGGCTCTGGAGGAGCTGCACATGTACATGACTGCAGCTCAGCTGAAGGAGATCACTTTAACCATGCTGCAACTTCCTGAGAATAGCTTGACTTCTCAGAAATCTGAAAAATCCCCTAAAATAGGGAAACAGTTAAACTTCTATGGACAAATTTTGGTGCAGCTCCTTACAGACAGCTACCAAAGGCATCCCCAGCAAGGAGAACTTCTCCTGTCCGCAGAGCACGTTAAGGCTTTGGGGAAATTGATGTCAGCATCGGCCAGCAAAGATTTGGAGCGAGTTTTCCTTCAGGCTCTCCAGTGTGAGCCAGTCCTTGCTCTTGCAGTTGGTGTCGAGGTGCAGGCTCACTGTCTTGCCCAGTGCTCACACACCTCCCTGGCCATTGTGGCCATGCTGATCCAGCACTCCAGGACTCACCTGCTGCAGTTTGAGCTCTGGTGTCTGAGCAGTGCCACTGGGAAGTACCTGAGGAAACACATGGAGAGCTTTCTTCCACTCGTTCATGTGTATTTGCAATGCAGAGACCTGTATGATTTCAGCCGACCTTCCACAGGTAAAGGCACCGCTGAGCCCTGCCAGTGATTCAGGAGGCCACATTCCCTGTTTAGGATCTGCTGGCCTTAAGGGCTGGCCATCTTCACACCACAGATAAGGGTGATAAGACCTAGATGTCTGACCTCTAATGCCTGTCTTGGAAGTACCTCTGCAGCACTAAAGGTGAAGAGCTGTTCTGAGGCTTGCCTGTTAGACTGAAGCAAAGTGTTCTTACAGTTACTGCTACCCGGATTTCTCTTTTGAAGCCCTTATTTAGTGCTTAGTGAATGTGGAAATCTGTCATTGTGCTTCTCCTGGTTTAGTAGAGGGGGTAAAACCTTTTGCTCAGGCACAGATAGAAAAGTGTCTGGAGTGCGCAGTGCCACAGCCAGATGGTTTTTGCAGAACCTGAGCTTTCACTTTTACAGAGTCCAAAAATTTTCTTTCTAAAACAAATCTCCAGCTGTGGGCTGGCTACAGTAATGCTCTCCTAAACTGGCAGTCCAGAACTTTCTAAACCCCCAGCAGCATTGCAGCTATAGACAAGTTTATCTTGTTGCCCTGAAATGTAAACAGCAAAGGAAACAGGCTGACTGGGGCTGTAGCTCTACCTACAAGGTCAAGCAGTGATAAGACCTTGTCAGCACCCTGAGAAGTAGAGGATGGGTAAAGAAGTGAGCCTCTCTGGAGCACTTCTCCATAACAGATTAGCAGCTGCTGTAGCATCGTTTCCTAGAAGCTGAGTAGTCTGGGCCTGGATTTGGGATTAGTGTGTTGCTGATTAACACCTGCAGCTGGTGGAACCTGTGCCCTCTGCTCTCCCATCAGTTGTCTCGGCTGTCACGCCTGTCCTGAGGAAAGCCCTGTGGAAGGAGCTCTGCGCTGCCGTTCAGGACGCCGGAGCATCGCACGAGGCCTCCGTGAAACTGCAAATTCTTTCTAAGTTGTTGCCACCTTTGGAAAGCAAAGGGCTGCACAATCTAATGGACCAGCTTCCTGCTGCTCTGGAGAGAGCAGGGAATGGAGAGAGGTGGGCAGTGTGTGCATGCCTCTCTGAGGGCACAGTTTGTCCTGGGAAGCACTGTGATGGGAATGGGAGCAGTAACAGCATCCTCTCGTCAGAGAATCTGTTGCTTTGCACTTTGGCAGCAAGATGTCTTTAACATACACAAAAACAAGTTAAAATATTAATTAAAAAAACAATAATTGTCTCTCTGCAGTTGGGCCGTGGCAGATGCTATATCCAGAGTACTTAAAAACTCAGAGGAGCTGCTTCCCTGGAGGAGACATCTCTTGTCAGCCTGCATGAAGGGGTTAGTTGCCATGTACAGCAGCAGTAGAGATGAAAGCAAGCAAGAAGTGGAAAGGTCCATGCTGCTGAGGCTAGAGGAATTATTGGTGAGACTTCTCTGCTTTGCCACAGTGTGTGCATATGTGTGATTGGGCAGTTGCAGATTTTGTAACTATAGATTGGGCTTGATTTCCTTTTTTTAGGGAATCTGGTCTCCATGGGCTTTTAATAGCTTTTGCAGAGCTTAGTCTTGAGAATCCTTTTATATGAAGCAGTTTTATGTTCTTGATGATGGCTTTCTGGTAAGAATACCCTTTGAGGACAGGAGCTTGAGGTATTTAGGAGTAAGAAGTCAAAGGTTACCATTGCATTTTATTATGTTTTTTAATTAAAAAAAGGTGGTAGAGATAGTTCTGCCAAGACCCACCTGCCATGCCATCTGATGTCTGGGGCAAAAATTTGGTTGATCATAAATAGAAATCCAGACTTTGATCTCAAAGAACACTACTTGATTGCTCCCTCTGTACTGTGCCCTTGGTTTGAGTTCAGTAAACACAAATCCCTGTGGCACATAATACTGAAGGTCTCTGAGCAGTGAATGCCTTTGCCTTCTCCCTGGCTTTTGCTGAGACTCCCTTATAGGACCTGTCTGACTCTGCAGGTCCTGGGGCCACCTCACAGTGTCCATCCCATCGTGAGGGTGTTTCCAGCCTGGTGAGGTCAGCACCTGCATTCCCAGGACTGTTGGTATGTGCAGCTGTCAGTCTGCTCCAGCCTGGCTGGTTTGTTGTCGTTCCCAGCTCCTCAGAGCACATTAGTTGTAAGGAACACCTGCCCCAGCCACTCTGTTTGCCACGTGCAAAACTTGGTTAGCTAAACCACACAAAAAGCTGGTACCCAGTCTTGCTTTGACTTGTCAAGTTGTGGTTCCTTTCACACTTTGGGAGTTTGAGGAGTATTGAGCCACTGGGTTTTTGGAACCTACAGCCCAGCTTGCCTTTTAGTTTCATACAGCCCATATGTTCCCCTGCTCCCAGACCAACAAAAAGCTTGCAGCTTCCTTTGAAGCAGGAGTTAGGATTGTTGTATCCAAGAGTTTTTTTCTCTGTTGTCCTCCAATCATCCCGCGTGAGTGTTTGGCTTGCATGTTCTTAGTGTGTCCCTTGAACAAAACTCGCTGTAGAAGCTCTGTGTGCCAAATGTAAACCAACACCTGCTTCTCCTTGCTGCACGCAGTGTGTGGTTGAAGAAGTGGACCCAGATGACTGGTGCAGCCTTGTGAAGACAGGACTCAAGTAAGTGTTTTCATATTAATTTGGTTTGGTTTTATTAAGTTCATTTTCTTTCCCAAGTTCTCATTTCTTAAACAGCTTTTAATTTCAAGCAGGTTTCCTTGGGTTTGGTTGGGATCTGACTTCTCTGTGATCCTTCTCTCAAAGGTACCGTTACAGAGATGAGGCGTTTCTGAAGGTCCTGAACATCGCCATCCAGTTACTATACAAGAAAGAGTCCTCACTTAGTCAGAGCTTACTCAAGCTCTCCAAACTTCACATGATGGTCACACAGCACTCTCTGTTTTTGTCAACCATCCTGAGGTCAGTAGAAGAAGATGGCACGAAGATCCAGACAAGAGGTATTTTTTAATCATCTTCTTCCTATACTAAATACAGCCAATCTTGTATTTTCTGCGTTCTCTCCATCCAGCAACACACCCACCCGTGTAAATACTTGCAGAGTTATTAACTGTTCCAGAATATTGGCATTTAAATTTTACCTCTGCTTGGATCCAAATGTTACATTCATTTTATGCTGCTTTTAAAACTACTGGAAAGGTGGGTTTGGGTTTTTGTTTGTTTGTTTTTCTGGTAATTTTAACCCAGTTGGAATCTTGGATTGATTCTTTTGGTTTCTCTGAGGCAGTTGGGGTAAGTTCACTGAAATGCACATAGGTCCTGTGATGTTTGATTCTGCAAGTTTTATCAGAAATGGAAATTTAAATTATGTGTGTTTCATATTGTAACCTTTCATGAGGAGTATCCTTCCAGAGGAATATAAATTGGATGCTAGTTCATTTGTAGGAGTGGCTTGGTTTCTTCTTCACTGTTAACTGAAAACCTGCCTGACCTTGAGCCACATCTACTCTACATAGACCTCATCTTTTGTCCACTGTACGGGGGTTTGAGATGCAGTGGTTGAAAGAGCTATGTAAGAAAAGGGGGGAAAATTCTCAGGGCAGCATGTTGATAAGAAATTTTGTGTTTTGATGAGCACCATGTAAACAAGCCTCCAAGTTTTAAAACACCTAAAAAGAGAAAAAAAGCTCTTGTGAAGTCACCAGTTTAGTGAAATGAAAAATAAGGAATCGATTTTGCTGCTTACTGTGTCTTACCTTTAGAGTGTATTTCTGTAGATCAGCAGGATGGATTCTTTGAGGCCAGCTGCAGTATTTGAGAAGCTTGGTGTCACAAGTGTATTCACTCATGCTGGTGCTTTAGGAGCTCTTCGGTTTTGTCATGCATTTTCTGTTCCTACACATAACTAGGGTCAAAGCCCAGGCCTTTTCAGATACTGGGAGTAGAGAAATCCGGAGTAGAGTCTTGAGTGTGCTACAGACAGCCTGTTTGCTTTTGAGAAACCAAATCAGTTCTATTTTCTGTTTCTCAGTTAGTAACAGAGCAAAGGTGGATAATTTTTGTACCCCACAGGACAGCGTTCCTGTGGCTCACGAGCCAGCTGCAGTGCTGAGCCCTGCTGCCACGCCCAATGCAGGAGCCTTTTCATATTTACTGCAGCTGGGCTGAGGACTTAGAAGCTCTTGCTGTGCATTCTCGAGTCCTCGGGGAGTTTGCTGGGATGTCTGCCTTTCTCTGTGCAGCTCTTGAGCTCATTCCAGATGCCCTCCTGGGGGAGGAAGGAGTGGAGCTATGGCAAGATAGGGCACAGCACTCCTTTGTGACCAGAGAGCGGTGTGTACGCAGGGAAAGCTTCTGCAGAGTGGTGTGTTCCACACTGGGGCCCTCACCTGGCCGAGTGGCTTGCGTGTTCAGCTTGGGAGTACTGTTTTAAGATGTTCCCTTGAATTCAATGCTTCATAATCACCCCTAAGTGTACTGGGGAAATGGGCTGTGGTATCTCCAGAGATAGATGCTGATGCAAAATGCCCAGTGCTGTGCGTGCATCCATGTGGAGTGGGTCTGGGGGTCTTTTTTTGTGCTCTGTGTGCCTGAGAGCTGCAGGGCTCAAGCTGTGCTTCTTCCAGAGGCGCTGGTGGACATTCTGCTGACAGCTGTGCAGCTCAGCCCCTCTCTCTGTGGGAGCAGTCACCTCCCCGTGCTGCTGGGAGCCTACGGGGCCACGCTGAGCACCGTGGGTGAGTGTCAGCCTGGCAAAGGCACTTCCTTCTGCGTCTTATTCTTGTTGCCACAGGTCACTAACTTTGGGTTCAATCTTGGCTTTTAGATCAGAAGATACTGCTGTTGCTTCAGTTGTATGAGAAGAATAATCAAAGTCTTATAAACTCCAGGTGAGCCGAGCACCTTACTTTGTTGGGGAAACTACACACAGATAGTCTCACAACGGGTATTTTTCCAGGGTATCATTTTTAGATGGAGACAGTGAATGAGATCAAACCTAAAGGTGAATGTTGCTTTTGGAAACGTTTGTATTACTTATTTCCTAATCTTAATGTAATTCTCTTATGTTGCCCAGACTTCTGTGTGTCTGTGGGTTAGATGAGGGAATGTTTCATTTCTGGAGTCACTCACTCTCCATAATTAGGACTCACTGTAGGGGTCTCCTCACAGATGGCAGGCTGAAACATAAGTCACTAGTTGACTTTTCCCTTTCCTGTACCCAAGCAGTCGACAGGCAAGTCTGTTGCCAACAGCTGTGGTTTGGTCTGCCTTCCTCACATGTGCTTGTCTGTCCTGGAGGTAGCAGCAGAAATGCCACCAGCAGTGCAAGAGCACTGGCTGAGGCAGGTCTGGATCCCTGTCCCTTTATGCAGCTGCTGTCATTTTTGCCTGCACTTAAAGCTTAATTCCATCAGTGCCTCTAAATGGGTATGTTCTGACTTGGGATGAACAGGGGAGGGCAGAGTGAATGAGATGCCCTCAGACTAAATTTGAAAAGCTTTGGGATGGATGGAAAAGGTGTTGCCAGGGAAATGAGTTCTAGTTTCAAGTCCCACAGGGTAATAACAACAAATGAAGACAAAATTTCAGTATTAATTCATCTCCTCTGTAGTTGCTCTTGGCTCTGTTGCCTAATGCAGTTACCTTTAATAACGTTTAAGGATCCTGCTATGGGGTCCAGCCGCTGTGGAGCATCACAAGACTTGCAAGAGTCTGGGGAAGTCCCTGTGGCAGCAGCCAAGCATGGAGGAGATTCTGTGTCTGCTGGATCGAGAGAAGATGATGAAGACGGTTCTGTCGTTCCCTCAGCATCGCCGGCTGCTGCCATCACAGGTGCTTTTGGTTCAGCCCGTGTATGGTTACCCTTCCTTGGATATACAGAAAGAGCCTTGAGCCATTCATTTCTTGCATTCATGCCGTTTGTTTCCATCGGGAGAGTAATTTCAATTCATTGGAGGACTGGAATTAGTTCTAGGACCGCTCTTCAAAATTAACTGCAAGATACGGGCCACGTCTTGTCAGCAGGGATGGCTGTGCGTTGCAGAGGTTCTCACGTATGTGAGACCAGGATTGGACAGCCCAAGGATCCACTGGCAATGGGCTCTCCAGCCTTTCTTACAGTTTGCTGGCATGCTTCTGTAGCTATTGGTGCTGGTCAGGGGAAATAGTTGTGCTTGTAGTCTCATAGTGAAAGCTGGGTTTAAACATAAGCATGTCTAACCCTGTGTTGCATCATATTTTACAAGGTGTGGTATCAATTGGGTTATAGTGGGATGAGGTGGTTGTGGAAGTTTGAAACCAAGCTTGAAATTGTTGCTTTTCCTTACAAATACTGGTTTGGATGTGGTTTCAGGGGATACAAGAGTCACTATATAAAGATGGAACAGTCAAGAGCCTTGATGACTTCTATGATCCTTGTTTTCTACTTCAGCTCTTCAGTGAACTGACCAGACCAGGTAAAATGAGTGTTTTTCTTTGGTATTTAGTGTCAGGTTGCTCTGCTGCAGGAGCTGCACTTGGAGCTCTGTTATCCCTGATCCAAGAGCTAGTACTGCAAGGAATTTGTGCCTGACTTTAGAGGGAAGAAACAAGCTACTGTGAGGGCTGTGAGTGAACTGGCTGGTGATGGGGCTTGTCACAGGCTGTGGTTATAGAGCAGAGAAACTTCAGCCAACTCATTTTCCACCAGACAGATGGGAATAAGGCCAGTGTGTTTGGCAAATAGGCTGGTGCTGTGAACAGTCAGCAAGTTTCTTGTCTGACACGACTTGGCTTTGCACATGCACTTTGCACATCCCTGCTGTGCTCCACAGACACACTTTCCCTGGAGAGAGCCCTCAGAGGTCAAAGGGAGACAAGAAGCCGAAGGGATTTCCCAACCAGCTCTCTCTCTCTATTGGTTATAGTTGAGCATGGTGTAGTCACAGCTGGATTTGGCTTTCCACAGCAGTAATGTTAGAAGCAATTTGCAGGCTGTTAGTGTCAGTGCAATCACACAGTCCTTTGTTCACCCAGACAGACCCCTGCAAGTATAGCACCTGTTTGGGTGTGCTTAGGCTGTCCTTGGTTATGGTTTGCACTGCTCTGTGTAGTCCTGGAAGCAGGAAAAGAGCAGTCATTAAGTCCTCTGAGGAGAAAAAGTACCAGAAGTGCTTGGCATTTTGCAGTTGAAGGGTTCTTAGACAATCCTGGTAATGCTGGGCATTTGGGGTGCACAGGGACGAAGAGCATGGACAGCTGGTGTCTTTGGAACCTAGTGCTGCTAGCTGGAAAAAGGACACTTCCAGCAGCGCCCACCCCGAGGAGGGAGGGATTTGTTGTCTGTGGCAGCCCCGGCAGCACTGCAGCTGGGCGGTGGCTGCTGCTGTGGGAAGCGCTGAGGTTGAGGGAATTGCTGTACATGATGTTCTTGTGGAGCTATAAAGACAGTGGCTGTCCTGAATCTGAACCTGGAGAGGAGAAAATAGCCCTCTTAGCTTCTCCACGCAGACTGAGAATCTGTGTCCTAAGAGGGACATTTTTAAAGGGCCCAAGTGATTTATGAATCTCCTAGTCCCATGGTGCTTCTAAGCTATGTCAGCTGCTCTCCCAGTTCTTTATTTATTTGCTCTTTGTCCTGGCTGCACAGTGCCCTCAGAATACATAAACGTGGACTTCTTGCACAGTGTTTCGTGCTCACTGAGGAAAAAGTAAGTCTGGGGTTGGGCAGATAGCAAGTTCTATCTATCTTTAGCTCTGATAAGCATTTTGTGGAAAGCTTTTCCATCGTGGTTCTCAAGGTCCTTTAAACAAGCTGTATGTCAGACATAGAATTAAATTGGGATGCTTTTCTAATAAGAGCTTGTTATTTTATGTTAGTTGTTGAACACACTCTCCAGGGTCAGCAGGATGGAAAATATTACCACTGCATGTTTTCAGTGAAGGAAACTTTTCCAAATAAATCTTCCTACGGACTGCTGAAGTGAGAGCCTTGGATTTCATTCTGTGGCACCACTCCACAGTGTGAATGGTTAGTGCACATCAGCAGTTCCCCAGAGCTGCTGCTTGAAGGAGAGCAGAGTGGTGGCTCTGGGACAAATGGCAGTGGCTGGTGGGGAAGTGGAGACCCTGCTTTACCTGGCCCATAACCAACAGAGCTGGCAATAAGAAACTGCCAGGCATGAAATGGAGTTTTACTAGTTCAAGTAGTTGAGAAAAAGATGAGAGAAATAGCTGGTACAGGGACAGAAATAATCTGTGTATTTTTTTTTAAACATAATATTACATATATATACACGCATATATACATGCACGCACACTAGTCTGGGCAGTGTTAGGGAAGGAAGTCATTGGACCAAATGTAGGTACTTGGCAGTAAGATTGCAGCCCCTTCTTAAATAGGAATATTTGCTTCTAGAAACTTCCTCTTGACCTTCAGTGTGAATGACAAGAAAATAACGGGAATATTATTGCTAAATTCACAGTACATTTGTAGCTGTTAAATACCACTGAGGTGGTATATATGTGCTCCATTCCTGGAGGTAAGGTGAAAGGTTCACACCAAGTCATTTCTAGCCATCAGTGGGTAGAAACGGCAGCAACCCTTCAAAACACACGGAACACAAACCGTTAAAGGAGAAACTCCAAATCCTGTTGGCAAAGTGCTGTGGAAGATAAACGCTAGATTGAAGGGTGTGTTTCTTGTTTTCTGTTGGGCTGATTTCTGGTCACTGCTGGATTTTTTTTTTTACCCAGAAAGGTTCAGGGGTACAGCTGAGTACTTGGCTCAGAGCAGGCCTTACCAGCAGAGTCACTTGTGCTTGCACAGGGACAACTGCTGTGGTTTATGGGCTCCTTTCTGTTACAGAAGCTTTTTAGTGTTGGTCTTTCAGGCACCCAGAAATGCTCTGGAGAAATGAATTCTCCCTCTTCTTGTTCTTTGTACTCAGCTTCCCTGAAACAGTGAGCTGCAAGACATCTTTACAGAATTTACCCCTAGCTTTGCCTAGTGAGCACGATCATCTCTGTCTCACATAAATAAATAAAAACAACCTCAGGTAAAGAATTTCTGTTCAGAGTGAATTGCTGAAGCCCTTTGTCAGCTGGAGGAGCCTTCATGCACTGAGGTCATAGTTTGTGGGGGCAGAGCCAGAAATGGGTGCTCATGACCAGAAATGTTAAAGGATTATGGCGCTGTTGCGTACACTGGGACACGTCAGAGCTAACACACGCTGGTGCTTTCTGTTTCTTTTCTCCTGTCCCCTCACAGAGTGTGTGGTGGCATGTCACAAGTTTGTGGAAGTCAATGCTCTGGGTCTCACAGTGGCTGCCCTGAGCAGCTATGACCCCAACATGAGAGCGGCTGCGTATTTTGTCCTGGCTTCCTTCCGCTCCCATCTGGAAGGGGCTCGCTTTCGAGAGAAGAGCCAGGTAAGGCTCAGCTCCATTGCCAGTTTGGCAGGTGAGACCTAATTACAGGTCATGGACCTGTGTGGGAGAGATGTTGCCTTGCTCATCCACTTACGTGTGTGTGGTGAGACAGCTAAAAGAAGCTTTTTGTCATCGCTCTATCTCCCCTTGTTTCCCCTCTGCTGCTTCATGTTTCCTCCTGTTACAATCTTTGGACAGAGAAAGTGGGAAATGTGTTGTAGAAATTCTTGGGAATTTTGTTTATAAGAATGGAAATGCTGCTGGAATTGATATTTGACCTATATGGCCTATATGAAATGTTCGAGAAGCTGATTGATGCGTTCATGCTCCTGTTGTGTTCATTTGGGCTGTGGCTCAG
>JANRMJ010000053.1:11464709-11476771 GCA_025584955.1 Alethe diademata | reverse complement strand
GCAGAGGCATTCCCAGCTCTGGAGCTGCCTGATGACTCAGCTCTGGGCTCAGCCTGCCGTGGCAGCTCTGGGTGAGGCCAGCGAGGGCCAGCAGCTCTTCTGTGCAGCGGGCCGGGCTTGTCTCGCAGCAGGACAGCTGCCTGCCATTTCCCAGGCCATCCCTGGGACCTGCTCCTGGCACGGGCATAAACCAGTCAGGGTTCCAGGGAGCTGCCAGCTGCAGCAGTGCCGCTGCCCGTGACAGATGTGCTGCAGAGCCCGGGGCATTCCTCGGGCTGCACGGTGTCAGTAATGTTGGTGTCAGTAATGTTACCCTCCTCTCTCTAGCAAGTGTGTGGCAGGTGATGAATTTGGGAGTGGGAGCCCTCGTTAGGGGAAAAGTTTCTGAGGGAAAGCTCCTGAGGGAGGCCAGCAAGGCTGATTTCTATGGGAACTGCTGGCTGGTATTTTTAAACAACAATAGTTTATTAAATAAATAAACTTGCTGCCGCGGAAGGATATAGCATCAGCTAGAGCTGCTGAGGCCGGTATTTCCTTGGAAAATTTTACTATTTTCCTTTAATCCCTAAGTCTTTTGCTTTCTCTCTGTGTGTTTCTTTTTCTATTTCCCTCTCTTTCTCTCTCTCCCTCTGTTTCTCTATTTCCCTCTTTTTCTCTCCCCCTCTGTTCCTCTATTTCCCTCTATTTCTTTCTCTACCTCTCTGTTCCTCTCTCTTTCCCTCTATTTCTTTTTCTCCCCCTTTGTTTCTCTCTCTCTCCCCCTCTGTTTCTCTATTTCTTTCTTTCTCCCTGTTTCCCTCTACTTCCCCCTCACTGTATTTCCCCCTATTTCTTGTTCTAACTCTTTCTTTCTCTGTCTCTCTATTTCCCTTTCTCTCTCTCTCTGTTTCTTTCTCTAACTTTCTTTTCCTTTCTAGCTTTAAAAAAGCAGCAGTAGAAACTTTCAGGCTCCCTGGGGGTAAATTAAAAAAACTTTAAAAGATTTAAATAAAAAAATTTACTTCCCAGGAGTCTGAAAGTTTCTATTGCTGCACCAGACATACAGTGTTTTTTCTTCTTTTTATATATACTGTATAGGGACCTTGATCAGCGGCCCCTGCTATAATTCCGAATGGATCAGGATTTCTCCCAGACCCAAACTGCACTGGGAGAGGCCGCGGGCCTCGTTCGCCGCCCGGCAAGCGGCGGGGACGGCCCGGTGCGATGGGGCAGGAACCGGCGCCCGCTCTGCCCGAGCCCGACACCAGGAGAGCACATGCGCGCCCCGCCCGCCGCGCGCGCGTCCCTGCGGCAGCGGCTCCGCCCCCGTCGCTGGGGAAGTGACGTCACGCACCATGGCGGCTCGGGGCTGAGGGGGTGCGCGAGCGCCGGTGTTTGGAATCCGTGTCCATCTTGCTCGGGAGCTGCGGCGACCGTCTTGCCTGTCTCGCTAGTATCGAGCGGCGATGACAGCCGAAACTGCAGGACTGTGAGGCGTCAGAACGAGAGCCTGCAGGCCGGACAGAGCAACATAAGCGGGTTGCGGACGAGCCGAGCTGCCGCCATGGAGCTCAGGGTTGGGAACCGCTACCGGCTGGGCCGGAAGATCGGGAGCGGCTCCTTCGGGGATATTTACCTGGGTAAGGAGGATGGCTCGCTGCCGATTTAGCTGTCCCGTTTTGTGTCTGTGTGGAGGACATCGAGGGCCTAGCCGGGTCGGGCAAGTATCTGGGCTAGGGGCACAGCAGCAGTAATTTAATATCTCGTTGACATCATGTCCTAATTTGGACAGTGCGGAAATCGAGAATTTTGGTTTTACTCGGCTGCCTCTTCTTATTGTTGTCTGGTGACCTTGGGCACCGTTTGCGTCTGTAAAATGGGCATAAGGGTAAAAATCGCCTCATTTGAAAACACGGGGGAAAAAAATCACCAACTAAACCACATAACCCTAAAATCCCCGCAACCGACCACATTCGGAAAAACGTTTTGGGAAAGAAAGTGTGCCAGGGTTAAATAATGCTGCAGTGGACTAGGAAAAATTGTTGTCAGAAGGATATTTCTTTCTTCTGTGAGGCCTAAAAAAAATTACGCAACTACAGGTGATTGGGTTGCAGTAAAAAAACCTTTAAATCCTTCAAATAATCCTCGTAGTTAGGCTAATCGTGTTGCTTGACCGTAGCCTAATCGTGATCGCTATGCAGTTGTAAAACGCACAGGATTGCAATTATCTTTGCCAGTGCATTATTATAGCTCTCTAACATAACGGCCTACTGCTGTTGCTTATGACAAGCACAGGTGGTGGGAACAAGAGGTTTTGAAAACAGGTATTTTTAAAATACTCTGCTTATTCAGCAGACTCTCAAGCCATGTGAAGTGGGTTAAATCCAAAGAAACACGAGCATTATGTCCCATCCACTAGACACGAGTGCTCTGCTTTTGAGAATTGTATTAACTTAGAAAAGCAAATCAAGGGGATGTGGGGGTGGGTAGGAAGTGGAACTTGCAGAGGGTAAGGAAGATAATGTCACTTGCTAGCTTATGTGGTTTGTTTGGCAGTGTGTGCAATATGAGGGTTGGGGGTTGTTTTTCTAGACATCTTGCAGTGCACAGCTGGCATTCCAAAATAATTTGTTACCTTAGGCTGCTTGTCTACAAATAACGAAATACTGGTTATCTGTAAGACAGATCATATGCTTGATGAAAAGTACACATTTTTAACTGGAGGTACGTGGTTGTTTAGAGACAGAGAACGTGATTCTGCTTTTCTGCAGTGCACATATAGAAGATTGAAGATGAGACTGTAGACGATTGTGGTAAAGCTTGTGCGAAAATCCTTGTTAGCTTCCATTGGGATTTTGGGGAGCAATTAAGACAGCAGTTAAAATCTGAAAAGCCTTAAAATTTTAGAAAAAATTTAACTTTTGACTACTGCTGAGATAAACCAGATTGTATTACAGTGTTAATATCAAGTGCAAATTAAATAAATGTTTATGTGTCACTTTTATCTCTATGCATGCAGCTCACACCAGTGAAGTTGCACAGGAAGTAATAGTTCCTTGTATGCTAGTGTATGTATTAATGCCATACTGAATTTTCTACAATAAATCCTCTGGGTTTTTCATTTTTTAAATTTCTCAATAATTGTCATGGATTCACTTTCAGGACTTACTGCAAATGTCATGCCTGAGCCAGCAACTAGCATGGAAGTACGTGAATGGAAGATCCAGCTGGTGGCATGGGTTTATTTTTCCAAGGAAAACGAGTCCCATTTGGTTTGCCTACCATTATCTGGTAGAATAGATGTCTAAAAGCTATGTTTTTTGTGATAATGAAATGTGCTCGGTTTTTGAAAAATTCCATTTACTGTTTGTTTGTTCAGACTGTACACTCGACATAAGTGTCTTAAAATAGTTTCTAAAGTTATTTCAGAAGTCATTATTTATTTTTAAGTAGACATGCCTTCTGATAGGCCTCAGTGAATCTGTAGATTACCTCAGCATACATTCCCAGCTCAGTTTTGTGCTTTGGAAAGGAAGATTTGAAGATTTGAATATTTTTGCCTGTTTCCAGTCCCCCACGTTTTGTCTTAAATGCAGCTACAAGGGTGTTGAAGACATTCCCGAGTAGAGGGGAGGAGCTTCCTTCATTAACCCACCATGTCCCTTTTACCCTACTTTGGAAGAAGGAGCCAACAACACTGTTAGGAGCATGGTTCTTTTCACATTCTTTGCTCTTCTCCTTCGTACCTCAAAATTTGTCTTTGGAATGTGGAATGGAGGGGGGTCTATGGGACACGATTTTTAAATGTAAGGCATTATTGTAAATAAGCATGGACAATTTAAAGAAAATAAAATCGAGGAGTTTGCCTGTATTGCCTTCCCAAGGAAGATATGAAAGAAATTAATATACAGATATTCTAAGTAGTATAAAAGGTGGACAGGAGTGAGTGGATCAGAGTAAGCATTTCTTTTGTTGCCCAGACCATGAGGTCAAGTAGAAATGAGTCATGAAGACTCATGAAGAGTAGTCGCAGTGTTTTCATGGTTTCTTGTGTGATGTATATGTTTTTCTTAAGAATTAGTTTTACGTTGTTGACTAATTAAAATAATTTCCTAGGGAAGAGGACTTGGCAATTATAAGTACATTTTTTTTGTCTTTCTTTTTCATCTGTAAGTGATGATGCTTGTTGCTACTTTTTAATTAATGATTCCTTTTATAGAACTGCTGCTTTTCAAGTATTATGACATATTCCTTAAAGGAAGGAAGCTAAGCTTTTGGTGAAATACAGGGTGCTGTAAAATTTTAGAAACTTTTGTCTCAGGTTTAAGATGTAGACAAAAGTCCCTGTTTGGGGACAAGTACTGGATTGCTTGGCAAAGTGATTTCCCTTTATGTGCCTCTCATTGGTTTTGCTGGACTCAGAAATATGAATTGCGTTATTTTAGTACAAAATCTCTTGTTTTGAAGGAGAGGGTTTACACGGAAGTGGAGTTCAGGCTAAGAATCTTGGCTTTCTTAGGTGGTAAAGACTTCTTGGGAAGAGCAAGTACGCTAACAAGTGACTTAGCAGATCGAGACTATGGTCTGTCAAATACATTTTAATAGTGTGTTGAGCAGGACTTGATCCTGATAGTATAGGTCTGGATCCTCCTGCACAGTTTTTGTGTTAATCAACCACAGAAGTCTGCAGCTGTCTTTAGAGAGATATGTATTTCATTATATGCAGATGGAAGTTTGTGTCTGTTTTGGATCAGAGAAGTTTTTTTTAAAAGCCAAACTGACCAGAACCCCAAAACAACACCATTGTTTTTGACCGCTCATCAGTTAATGCAGTCTTCAGTCTACAGACCTCTCTGATTTTGGCTCCTGTAGAACCCTGGAGAAAAAGGGATAATCAGGAAAGGTCAGGAGTTGTGTGGTTGGAAATCGAGACTTTCATTTGGGATGGGGAGGTCAGTATTAAGTCCTTCCTCCTTGTATTGTTGATACATGCTTTCAAATCTGGGTTGATGTTCACCGTGATTAATTTAAAGTCCACCAAAATAATTCATTCATGAAATGTGAAAAATACTGCATTATGTATTGAGGAGCTTTCAGTTGCTGCAACTGTACTGTGTCCAAAGTCACAATCCAGGATCCTGTCACCTGTTATGCTAGATAAAAAGGAGTCGTGCAAGACAGATTTATGTACAGCCTTATTTTTCTTTTGTGTTTTTCAGTTGATGGCCTTGAGTTGTGCTTATCATATCTCAAGTGAGCTTCATACATTCTGTTGATTTTGTAAGGTGCACTGTGAAATGCCTGATATATAGCTGCTGGGGTGTCCACTCAGAGAAACTCTGTGTTCTGGCAACACCACCTTGATACCCACTTGTGCGTGCAAATAGAAAGACATTTTGTTAATGTAGAAAAAGATGCATAGTCTTGTGGGAGCTCAGATAATTCCATGCGCTATCAGTTCCTGCCAAAGTGAACAGTCATGTCTGTTTTGAGGTGTGGGATGTTAGCATGTCTTTGTAGCCTTAATTTTCCTGACTGTATAGCATAAAAGCCTGTAAAGCACTGAAGTAGCTCCTTAACAAAGGGAACAGGATTTTGCAACTATGAAAGTTAGGCCAGTACACTGTAATGGTTAAAGAAAAACATATGGGAAAAAGTAGGTAGGCAGAAAACTATGGTATTATGCACGTGCCTTAATTTCTTTGTCTGACTGTCAGAAAGGGCATCACAGAACTGACAAAGGTACAGATAAAGAGAAATGGGAAATAATACGCAGTAATTAAACATTACTTATACAGGGAATGACAAGAGTTTTTGAACTCTGAATCAGAGTTAAGGGAAAGTGAGGTAGTGTTAAAGTGTGTGCAATCCTGATAATGGAAAAAGTGAGTACAAAAGGTTTGTTTGCTGTTTCTCGACAAAACAAAACAACCAGTAAACCTCAAGTTAGGCTTTTGAAAGTGGGGATAAGAGCAAAGGGTGGGTGATGTTCTTCACATGATCCTGAACCATGAGGTAAAGCAGAAAAGAACCAAATTCTGAGAGTAGAGAGACTTGGCAATATGTCCGTAAAGTGTCACACGTTTCCTTTTCCCATTTCCTTTTTTCGTGTAGTTTGCAAGTTGCTTGGCTGTGAGAGTGTGTGTTTTCTTGACTGTCTCTTTTTAAGAATGACAGTTTCTCCCTACGTACTTTGAAAGTGAACAGTTAAGACATTTTTTGATTGCGGAAACAAGAATTTAATGGGATTTGAAGAAAGCTTTTGCAGACTGCAGGTTCTTTAGTCTAGATAATCTGCCTTCCAGCCAAGTAAAATGAGGTGTCGGGGTACAGCACTGGAGTACGTTGAAGTCTAGGGAAATGGTAGTCTCTATTTCCAAGGCTTAAGAGGAGGTTATTTGAATTCCTAGTATTTCTTCTGTTGGCGGGGCTGTGTGCCATGTTTGCAAATATTAATTCTGAGCATTTTTACCACAAGCTGGAAGTGGAAAGACATCCCTGAGAAGATGCACTTGGACTTGGTTTACTTTTGTTTGTTTTTTTTTAATGGAATAGCAGCAATTTTGGCTTCTTGTGCTACGGTGTCTAACAGTTTTCTCTTACAATCCTAGTCTGTTGGAGAGTATCTGTAAGGTTTCAAAAGAATTTTTAGATAATCGTGGCTGAAAATATTTAATCTCTGGATGTTTGCCATTGAGAAATAGTTTGTTGATGTTCATTTTGTTTCAGTTCTGGCAAAGGAAGTGCACCTTAAAAATATTTTGTCCAATGTTTAAATTCTTCTGTTTTTAGGAACTGATATTGCTGCTGGTGAAGAGGTTGCAATAAAGTTGGAATGTGTGAAAACCAAACATCCTCAGCTCCACATCGAGAGTAAAATCTACAAAATGATGCAGGGTGGAGGCAAGCAAAATATTTTCCTTCTTCAAAGATTCTACGGGTTTTACGCCTTTGATGTATCTGCCACTTGGCAGTTAATGTTTAGGATCTCTTTGGAGAAATAAGGAGAAGGTGGGAAAGGTAGCAGGGTAGAGGAAGAGCAGCATTTCAGTTTTGCAAGGGTTGTAGAGGAGCAGTTCCAAATCCATGGCTACCACGCTTCATGATAGCCAGTGAGATCCTCCAAAGTTTCTCATGGTTCCCAAAATAGTAAAATGGGAGGACCTTGTGCAATGTGAAACAAAGTTTTGTTCCAGAACAATGATTTATTTCTGGTTCTCATGGGTCAGTGAAAGATGGTAACCACTGCTTTGGATAATTTCACCTGACTTGCTTGTTATGGTAATTTTAGACTTCTAAAAATCAGGTTAATTTTTGTGGTACATGTTAGTATTCTTTCTTCTGAGTTAAAAACACTTCATTGCTGGGAGAGTTCAAAGACAAAATGGCATTAGTAGTGGAGAATAGGAATGCAGCAACTTCATAGCCAGTGTGTGTTGCTCTGTATGGTAACTTACTAATGTATTTTGGAATTCCAGAAATGTAACTTTCCTGTGCGGTTCTGGGACATAAACCTGGTGTAGTTCAGTTTTGTGTTTTCTTCACAGTCCCTTGAGTTTTTCCTAAATGAGGATATGCATTGCGTAAAAAGTACATTCCACACGGTATCTCAAATGCCAAGTATGCTAATAAGACCTCTGGAAATTGATAATAATGAGTACTTGTGTTTAGCTATTTTTTAATTCATGCCTCGTTCAGTTGCCCCCTGCCTGTAACCGGAATAGCCTTCATAGAGTAATATGCTTCCTTTAAATTACAGCATTACAGGTGAATTACAGCATTTCACACCAAAATGCATAGACATAACTCAGAGTAAGGCATTTTAAAATCTGAATAAGGCTACCTACATGCAGGTTTATTTCAAAATATTTGAGCATTTCTATAGTTTTATGTGAAATAAGGTACCTGACTTCCTCCATAAGTTTGGGCTAATTGTCATACTGTAAAACTGAATGAATAATGTATCTCTTAAACCATGCTACTTCGGTAGAGATTCACCAATCAGCAAATACCGTGGAACTGAAGGAAAGACCAGAATATGAAGGAAAGGTGGAAATTCATTGCGAATTTTGATGAAAGAGACAGGTATTTTGTGGTGATTTTGTAGGCTTTGAAACTAAGTTAATTTCTAAGGCATTCTTCGGTAATGGTATCTAGTGGTTTGTCAGGGCCTTTATTTTCAGACTTCTGATTCATGCCTTATTGCATCTTAGAGACTACAGGAGTATTAATATTGGTAAAATCTTAGGGTTCAAATCCAACAGTGCTCAGTACTTTAAAGTTGCAAGGTAAGTACAAGACTGGAAGAGAAAAAAGGCTGTTTTTAGACTTCTCTTGCTACAATTTTGCATTGATTCTGCTGTAAGTTATCAAATATCTAATTTTGGAATGTCTGAAGGTAGCATAAAATATTAAACTTCTCTGTAAATGGAAGCATTCATGTTAGTGACCCTCAGGATTCATCTTAAAAGCCTTGAAGATTTGTGTGTACTAATTATATAAATCAAATTGTTATACTGAATAAATGGTTTATTTTTTTCCTAGTGGGTATTCCCACAATTAAGTGGTGTGGAGCTGAAGGGGACTACAACGTTATGGTGATGGAGTTGTTGGGACCAAGTCTTGAAGATCTCTTCAATTTTTGTTCAAGGAAATTTAGTCTCAAGACAGTCCTATTACTTGCTGACCAAATGGTAGGAAACTGCTTTGTTATCTTGGCAGTGCAATATGTTGGGATATTGACTTTTTTTTGATAGATCACATACATTTTATTTCTAAAATTTAGAGCTGAATAGGTTGCATTAATAGAGGAAAGATTCAAATTTAGTTCTGTTTCTGTAAATCCAATCTATCCCATCAAAGGTGATTACCAGTTCTTCTTTGAAAACTGGACCTGCGCCATTTGCATACGAGGTGTTGCACTCCTCAAAGACTAAGAATTTCCCTGAGAAAGTTTTTGAAAACAGATGTAAAATAGACAGGAACAAAGAGCTGGAAAGAAGGTTTTTCTGTTGTCTTCTGAATTATGTTCCCTTTAATGCTCTTACATTTTACAATAGAAAGGAGAGTTGCTTCTTTCATTATTAAGACAGAATTGGTAGTGTTTTTGTCAGAAAAAGATGTGTGCTTAGTCTCTCGACAATGATTTGTTTTTTTGTGGTTCTGTACTTAGATTAGTCGAATTGAATATATTCACTCTAAGAACTTCATCCACCGAGATGTGAAGCCAGATAACTTTTTAATGGGCCTGGGGAAGAAAGGCAATCTTGTCTACATAATAGACTTTGGACTAGCAAAGAAGTATCGAGATGCTCGAACTCACCAACATATTCCATATCGTGAAAATAAAAACTTAACAGGAACTGCCCGTTATGCATCCATCAACACTCATCTTGGAATTGGTGAGCCGGGGAAAGCAATAAATTGAAACTTCCGAAGTGTCGATGTGTGTAATCTTTAGTGCAAGCGAATGTTGCTTTGTGGAGGCATAGGAGACATTTTTGACACTAAGAGTGCAGCATGCACGGCCTTGCATGTCTCGATTTGGTGGGATTCGTTCAGTTTGCAATGCTGGGAATTAGCACATTTTTTAATAAGTGCAAGGATAATAGGCTTTTATTGTACTGAATGAGTTTATCATGGGCACAGTAACTCTCAGCTGTCTCTTGTTTTTGTAAGGGTTTTTATCACAGTCTTGTTGCACAGACTTTTGTTTTTCCAGTAGAAAATGAAACCTAATGAGTTCACTTTTTTATGCTGTTGTAGAGCAATCTCGCAGAGATGACTTGGAGTCCTTGGGCTATGTACTGATGTATTTTAACCTGGGCTCCCTCCCCTGGCAGGGACTGAAAGCAGCAACAAAGAGGCAGAAATACGAACGTATCAGTGAAAAGAAAATGTCTACACCCATTGAGGTTTTGTGTAAAGGATATCCTTGTAAGTTACTCTTCTTTGACACTGGGCCTATATGTTCGTGTTTCAGTGGTGCATCTTCTTTCTACTACTCTTTTTCACCATCTCTCCCTCTCCCGTTCTCTCTCCCTCTCCTCTTCCGCTTCCTTACCCCTCATGATTTTACCACATGTATGGTAAAAATAGTATGCTGAAGACAGATCTTTTGTGTTTGTAGAGCATTTCTAGGGATCCCTTGTCCCAGCTGTTGAAGTGTTCTCAAGAGGAAGGGTAGCATGGTATATCTGATTTGCTTTCTATTTTTTGTGCACCTGTTGGCTGGATAATTGGTAACAGACAAGTAGCGTTTTAACAAACTGCCTCTTTTTCTGTCTGTGTGAGTACTTTCCTTGGATGAATTGGATTGTAGAGTCAGATGCACTCTTACCTACTGCGCTTGTTTCCCTTGGGAATTATCATCCCAGGTTCATCTAGTTTGGCCTGCTGATGGACATGAATTTGTGAGAGGCATAAGAAACCCTGCTGTATCCTAGCATCATGCCTCAAAGCAGTTCTATCTCTCAGTTTTTTACCAAAACAATAATAAGCCATTTTTGAGTATTGTAAAATAATGCTTAGATTTGTTTTAAAACTTTTAACGCTAGCTGTCATCAGAGAATATTTTTATTTCACAAAGAGTTCTGTCTCATCTTTCCACCCTCACGGGTTTGGCAACTAGTTACAGTGACAAGAATTACAGTTTTTGTTTGGGTTGTGTGAAAATTCATCTTTTTTTATGTGTTTCAAATATTGCTTCATACATGTTCCTTTACGTTAATCAACTACGTGTTTTTTCTGGGGTTTACAGGCAGAGAAGACTAATCAGCTTCTCTTGTGCCATTTGCTAGAATTTCTTTTTTAATAAAAACTAATATTTTATTTGGGAAGACCTAAAGTCAAAAGCTAGTATTTTGATACTGCTAGTTTTTCTGGTGCACTGAATTCACTAGAGTTCATTTTTTTGCTTTGTAATATTTGGCTTGCCATTTGAAGACAAGTGTTCAGACTACTGTAAATTAAAAACGTGGCATGACCAGGGAGATAAAGTTTTTGTGCGTTCTGTGACACAGTACACATGAATCTCTATGTGGCTTAACAAAGAAATGCTGTTCTGTGTCCTACAGTAAATTGTGTTCAGTATACTCCAAGCAAAGTTTTAAACCTTTTCTTCCCCACCAGTTGTTGGTTAAAGAACTGTACTGTTGGGTTCTCTCTGCTGTTGATAAATAAGGTCTTTGCCTGCTCTGAGATTGAAAAATAATTTATTTTTCAGGGTTGACATGGTAGTGTTCACTTTAGTGGGTTTCTAGTATTAGTTTGTTATTCTTTTTCTTATGGTAAGAAGATTCCCTGCTTTTTGGGTTTGGGATGGTTTGGGTTTTTTTGACTCAGAATTACAAAAAGACAATGCAAAGCTGAAGATAAAAAACAGGCTTTCTTTAATTACAGCTGAATTTGCCACATACTTGAATTTCTGCCGTTCTTTGCGTTTTGATGACAAGCCGGACTATTCCTATCTAAGGCAATTATTCAGAAACCTCTTTCATCGGCAGGGATTCTCCTATGACTATGTATTTGACTGGAACATGCTGAAATTTGTGAGTAGTTCACACAGCTTTCTAAAACCTTGATTTTTTTTTAAATTGTTTTGGTTGGGGTTTTTTACTACATTGCCAGTTTTGAGTATCTTAATTGGGACTGTAAGATTGTCTTCCATTTTTCCTGCTGGCAACTCTACTGTATAGACAAAAAGTTGAGGAAATGAGGAAAGGCAGGAGATACGGGATGCATACTATAAGGCTTGGATGACAACTAAATTACAGTTACAAGGCTTTTAATGTAGACGGCTTCTTAGATCTTTTAGGGCAGTCACCAGGCTCGGTTGTGGAATTATTCCTTGCTCGCACCTTGATCTTTACCATGGGTCATTTGCCACATTTGAGGAAGTGTCCAGCTGCCATAACAGTATGTGTATACATTAGCATTTTGAAGACTATCCAAGCAGCTGTATGAGCAAAACTTGAGAAATTTTACCGAAGCAGTTCATGCCTTATCAAACTTCAGTTCACACATTGTACAGTTTTTCTTTTCAGTATTTTTATGTACTACAAGCTTATATATGTATATGTATA